>JAPDVU010000005.1:116934913-117512979 GCA_026230045.1 Corynorhinus townsendii
TTTTCTCTGCATCCTCGCCAGCACTTGTCATTTGTTGATTTGTTGATAATAGCCTTTCTGACAGGTGTGAGATGGTACCGCATTGTTGTTTTGATTTGCATCTCTCTGATGATTAGTGACTTTGAGCAGGTTTTCATATGTCTCTTGGCCTTCCTTTTGTCTTCTTGAGTTCTCTCTTCCTCTCCTGACATTGCCTCTCTTTGTCATTCACTCTGTCCCATAGGCTCCCTTGCGCCCTCAGCTGGACATTTCAGGAAGTACATAGAGGTGCTTAAATGAAAAATCTGCTAGAGACTGTTAACCATGTTAGCTGGAGAAACCTGTCTTGGGCCTCAGGCTGAGCTGAGCGGAACAAGTTACCACTGCTTATTCTGCAAAAAAGAACAGCCAGTGCTCACAGTTCACTGTGGACCGTCTCAGACGGAGGAAGCTCTGGGGAAAATAGTTAGGGAGAGAGGCCTATATCACTCCTTGGCAGAGGCTAGAATGCCAGAGCTCTGCCTCCTGAAAGGAGTGAATATGAAAAGGTTTCTAAAGTAAGCAATTGGACTTGACCTGGGCAACTTGGCAACTCTCTCAAAAGAAGAAATGAGCGTTTTTGTGTTTTTTTGTTTTTGTTTTCTTTACTTTTGTACATGAACATTCCTTGATTTTTTTTTAGTTCCTTTCGATGTCAAACCTGGTATTCAACATCTATTTTATTGCTTTATTTAAATAAGTCCTATTGACTACCTGGATCATGCTAGACACTTCCCATGCTCTATCCTTTTTAATTGTTTGAGGATATTTGGTGAATGGAGAGGACAAAAGTGTGAGTTTCTATATATCTTTCCTCATGTATTAAATTGCCCTATTAACTCAACTTTCTATCATGGGCATAGTATTTGGAGAACTTCATGCCCAAGACCTCTCATTAACTTGGATCTATCTTCTTAACATACCCAGCACAAACTCAATTACAAAAGTGAGAAGCCAAATACAGAAGTCTTCAGTAAGCTCTAAAGTTAAAAATTAAATTGCCTTGTTTCAAAGAGCATTTTCACATTATAAACCTTCCAAATATAGAATTTAAAAGATGCCTAAAAAACTAAGGCATCATTAATTATTAGTAATAAACTTGATAGAAAGGCATTAAAAGGCAATATGAGTAAATAGTTTATTAGACTAATATATATGCAGTTAACTGTTATCAGCCTCAAGGAAGAAAAAGGGTTTAAATCATATTAAAATAAACCAGTAAATATTTATAGAGTATCTGCTATGTACCTAGCACTCTGTTTATCATCAGAGCATTAAGGAGTCTGGGCCCTCAAGTACCTTACTGTTTTGTTGTAGAGGTAAGACCTAAACATATGGAAAAAGGAGAAATAGTTCCCTATTCATATATCTAAAAAGGAAATCCACATATGAAGAGCTAAGTGGTATGGCTCTCAACTTTTTTTTCCACCCTAACATACTAAAGGAATAGGAGATACTATTTTTTTTTAATTTCTTTATTGATTAAGGTAATACATATGTGTCCTTATTCCCCCATTACCCCCCACCTCGCATTCATGACCCCACCCCCCTGTTGTCTGTGTCCATTGATTAGGCTTATGTGCATGCATATAAGTCCTTTGGTTGGTCTCTCCCCCTCACCCCACCCTCCCCTACCTTCCCTGAGGTTTGACGTTCTGATTGATGTCAGATGAGATAGTAATACTGGTACTTTCCAAGGGGAGACTCTCCTACATAGGAGCCACTTTTATCAATAACAATGGCAGTGCCTGCAGACAGCAGGGCCTTGATGGGGTGGGGTGGAGAGTCTCCCCTTGGAAAGTACCAGTATTACTATCTCATCCGGGTAGTGTTATAATTGGAAAATGCTCCCTGGGCGATCAGACAGCTGCCACCAGCAGGATGAGCTCCCTCTGCCTTTGTCCAAACTCTCCCCTCCCCCACTGCCCTGGAGAATTGCTGGAATGGTCCTGGTACAGCAGGGACTCAGAAAATGGAGGGGTCATATAATGTCAATATTTTGACAAACTTTAATGAAATTGGACTTCCATTAAACTTTCAAAGATGGGTACAGCCTTAACTCGTTGGGAATGAATACCACCTTCTACATTTTCCCTCTGGAATATCATCTGAGGCCTCCATGATCATGTGTATGAAGTTTAGGGCACTAATAACACAGAGCAAGAAACATTTTTTCAGATATGTGGAATATAAAGCAATTAATATTTAAATTATATTTATAAGAATAATCTATGCACACCATTTAAAAAGACAGAAAGTGCTCAAAGACTTATAACCCAAACTGGAAGAGTCTAGCATATAGTTTCCCTTCATCTTCCACCCTCCCCAAATAAGGCAACCACTATTTTTAAGCAATTTCTTCTGATATTTGCTCTATTTTTCTAAATGATATGCATTTTTGCAATCTCCAGAAATCATCAAATTAAAATAATATATATTAGATTCTGATCATGGTAGATGAGGAAGAGTTTATACTTCCTTCCCCTTATTATTCTAATAAACTGCATTTCATCAATTCTACGATGCATTGTTTTTCTACATTTTAATACCTTTGAACTTGATATATAGTTTACAAAGAATGTGTGTCATATTTTTTTCACACATAAAATATGCACATTAAAATAATGGTGCATTTTACAAGGTGTGTTGGATTGATAAAATACCTTTTGATGAAATCCATATTCAGTCCTTCTTTATTATAACAATAGTATTTGCTATGAAGCTAAGTAGTGGCCTGGTGATAGTGTCTTCTATAACTTCCCCCTTCGTTGAATAATTGTCCAATATTTTTTTCTGTTCCCTTATTTTTAACCTACAGCTAAGTCATCCCAAACATCTGTAAAATGCCTATCAATATAATTTCCTACATGGCCCCAAACTATCAGGATAATCTTTTAGTTTATTTATTTGTTTATTTATTGGTAAGCTTCCCTCTGGGACCCTGTACACTTCTGTTCAAACCTGGGCTGGTGCTCTAGGTTACCTATTCCACTCTCATCCGGGGACTTCTCTTGGACTTCATCTGAAAAGTTTTCTTTGCCTTTCTTCTGTGTTAAGTCATCTGCTCACTGGCTCTCATGTCAGTTTTCTGGTGGTGTATATACACTAATAGCTTCCTCAGAAATCATTTTCAGTTAGAATTTTGAAAGTATTGTTAATCTGTCTTCTAGTTTCTAAGGTTGCCAACAAGAAGACTGAAATAATTCTGATTCCCACTTTTTAAAGTACTTTACGGTTGTTCCCATTTCCCTGTATCTTAAAATATCACTGGAGAGTGCACCTCTGTGTGGATTTTTTTTTTCCATTTCTGGGGTTCTAGATTTCTGTGACTCTCTGACTCTTGGCCTGGCTCTGGGTCCACAGACCTGTTTTTGCAGCTTTCAGTCAGTCCTCTGTGAACCTTGGAGATGCTCACACTTGGCCTCTGCCATCACCCAGGTTTGGCCGCCTCAGGTTCAGCCGATTTTAATGCAAACGAAGAATGCCAAGTTTAACAATAATGAATACATGCCATGGCCCCCTGATTTTGTCTTTCCAAAAGAGACTATGAATATAATAAGAGTCAGAAATAAGCCAGTATTGTCTCTGAAATCCCTTTTCTCACCTATGGAGTTCAGAAATTTCGAAGTTATTTTCCAAGAAATAATGAAGATTGTTAATACCTTTAATACCATGAATACATTTACCTAGTCAGCAGCGTTAATTTCCATTCCAAATGATGACAGTAGTTATTTTATAGTATTCCCTTAAAACTGAATTTGAGACATAAAATATCAACACTTTTATTCAAAAGTCATTTTCTCTACCAATGGAGAAGATACAGATATTGCTGGGGGAGGGGAAGGAGTTCAAATTTATACAGTTAAAAGCTACATAAAGACACAGGGTAGTGTGGTGGCTCAGAGGCCAGGCATTCTAATGAAATTTCCTGGGTTTGAGTTCTGGCTTTCACACTTACTAGTTGCAGGATCTCATGAAACTTACTCCTCTAAGCCTCCGTTTCCTCAACTGTCATATGGTGATAATAGTACTGATTGTCATGCAGTATTCTGTGGACTAAATGAGGTCAGTATGAACAAATGGCAGCTATCACCATTGTCCTTAGCTGACACTTATGAATCACACAACTGAGCAAATTGCTTGACCCTTGTTAGTATGTTGTGTTTTTTTCATTTGGAAAATGAGTCTACTTAAAAGTGCTTGCTTCATAAGGCGATTTTGAGGAACAAACATTTAAATAATCATAAAGCACTTGCTCAGTGCCTGCACTTTCAGTAAGCTCTTAGTGAAAGTTAGTTAGCTCTACCTGCGTGCATGCACCCACGCATCACTCCTCAGTGAAATGTTTTGAGCTGACTTACCTGGGCTCAAGATTGGGTTTCTGAGTCTAAATTCAGTGCCATGTGCCCCAGGGTCATTGCTACTGGCTTCAGAACATCTCCACCCTCCTTTTATTTTGGATAAGACCCCTTTTTTGTCATCTATTTTTTTTACTGTTGTCCCTTTTCTTAAAAAGAGGAATCTGTTTCTCTCAATGAGTCATCGATAATATGTCTTTATTTTTATAGTTTTTGTATTTGACCCTTTTGACATTTGTTCTCTCCTTTCCTGCATGTAAGTGATGGTTATTCTCAAGGCTCTGACTTCCATTCTAGCCTCTGGGGAGTTACTTTTTATTCTAATCACCTACTTGTTAAATCATCTCTCTTCACTCCCCTGGGAATATATCCTGCCCCTGGTTGGAGCAGACTCCAACTGAGAAACAATGGGTTAGCTGAATGGAGACTAATTCAAACCTGCAGGTCTGGTTTTATGATGCTACTTTATCATCCCATGTTGCAGAAAAAAGGTAAAGTGGTAAGTGGGACCGAGGATGATAAATGCTGCCAATAAAACAATAGCATCAAGTCTCCTGCTCCAAAAGGATACCAATGACCCCCACAAGACTTTCACGGAGGTTCAAAGAGTTGCCATTTCTGAAATACTAGGTACAATATTTTTTTAACAGAATAAATAGAGCCCAAGAGATAATAAGTCACTTAAACACTTCTCTCCCTTCCCCTTCAGTTAATAGGAGCCAACTTAATATATTTTTATCCCAATTGAGCCCAGGGGATCCTCTTCCCTCCTGGGGGGCTATAAAAGGTATTTGGGAGTCTAACCAACAGCAAGAGACTGATGGCAGTTTCCCCGGCCATCACAGGTTCATCTCAGGGATGCTCATTAAGCTCCTGCCCTTTTTCCAGAGCCTTCTGACACACACACCGCTTTTGAACTTGACCCCTTTAATTTTTGTGTGGCAACTTGCAGCTCATGATTCCTTGGGGCTACTTCTAATAAGTTCATGTCTGAGATTATACATCTGATATTTATAAAAACACAAATGCTCCAGAACTTTCTCCAGGCAGGAAATGACAAATCTTTGGTAAGCTATTTTCAGGACTTAAAAAAAAAAAGAAAGAAAGAAAGAAAGAAAAAAGCTGGTGATGAACTAACCATTGGAGAGTAAAACGATGTTTCCTTATTTTATATTGAAACCAGTCCCTTGTAACAAAAATGCCAAAAGCCATTATCTATACAATTTAATTCTGTGCAGTAAATTCTTGGCAATTCCCAGTAATCTGCAACCTTACACAGTTCTGCACTGGCTGGGACATGAGATAATATGGACTGACTTAATTGGACTTGGTGATGCCGGTAAATCGTGACTCTGTAAGTCCAACTTCCTTATTTCTCAATGAATTCCAGTTGGAAAATATGAGCTCAGGTGATAACATTTCCTTGACTTTTATGTGTACCGTATATCCTTTATTACATCAGAGGAGACTGGTGGTGGTGGTGGAGGTGGTGGCCAGTGGCAGCTCTGGTATGTTTTCTTTTAAAAAGTACTCAACTTCAGCATTTGCCAGAAAGCATTATTTGAGTATCTGAGATATAAAGTTCCCCAAAGCAGTGCTGCCTTTTATATTAAACTAGAGGCCTGGTGCACGAAATTCGTGCATGGGGGGTGGGGGTGTCCCTCAGCCCAGCCTGCACCCTCTCCAATCTGGGACATCCCTCTCACAATCCAGGACTGCTGGCTCCCAACTGCTCACCTGCCTGCCTTCCTGATTGCCCGTAACCACTTCTGCCTGCCAGCCTGATCACCCCTAGGCTGATTGATGCCTAACTGCTCCCCTGCCAGACTGTTTGCCCCTCACTGACCTCCCCTGAAGGCCTGGTCACCCCTAACTGCCCTCCCCTGCAGGCCTGGGTCCCCTCCAACTGCCCTTCCCTGCAGGCCCGGTCGCCCCCAACTTCCCTCCTCTGCTGGCCTGGTCACCTCTAATTGCCCTCTCCTGCAGGCTTGATCGCCCCCAACTGCCCTCCCTTGCAGGCCTGGTCACCCCCGTCTTCCCTCACCTGCTGGCCATCTTGTGGTGGCCATCTTGTGTCCACATGGGGGCAGCCATCTTTGACCACATGGGGGCAGCCATCTTGCATGTTGGAGTGATGGTCAATTTGCATATTACTCTTTTATTAGATAGGAATATGTACAGATTCTTAATCACATTTCCCTTTGTAAGACTGAGAGGAACAAAGAGGAGGCTTCACTGCGATATGGTGGTCAAGGGTGACCTGCTGTTAAATGCTTGGTCTTGGCTTGGTGAGGCCAAGCTCTTTGGGACCAGCTATTCCTGCAGAAGATTTTAAGTTGATAAAGTACATGACTAGGAACTATAATTCCTTGTGCTATTACTTTTTAAAAAAATGTACATTTAATTATTTTATTGAAAAAATGTTATTTTTTCAATAAAATAATTATTGAAATTAATTTCAATGAGAAATTAGAGAGAGAGGAAGGGGGAGGGAGAAAGATAGAAAGATGGATCAGCTGCCTTCTGCAAGACCCCTACTGGGAATCAAGCCCACAACCTGGGCATGTGCCGTGACTGGGAACTGAACTGGTGGTATCTCGGTGCACAGGATGATGTTCAACAAACTAAGCCATACCAGCCAGGGCTAAATCTTTCCTTTCTATTTTTACTTTGAAGATTTCAAATATATAGAGAAGTTGAAAGAATGATACAGTCTATTAAGATTTTTGCCATATGCACTTTATTTATATGTATAGGGTAGGCAAAAGGAGATTTACAGTTGTGAGTACATGAAATACAGAGTTTAGTCTTGCATTATTATTTATCAATTATTATATTATTTTCCATATGAATAACTGTAAACCTGCTTTTGCCACACCCTGTATATGCTTCCATGTACTGAATATATACTAAAAATATAAATATACATACTTATATTTAATATACATAAGATACATTAAATACCATTATCACACCTAAGGAAATAATAACAACCCCCCAATACCAACTAATATGTAGCCATATTAAATTGTTCATAATTATCATCCAAATATTTGTTTGTTTGTTTAAAGCTTATTTATTTGAACCAGAATCCAATCAAAGTTCATATTTTGCATTTGGTTGTTATGTTTCTACAGTTTCTTTTAATTTAGAACAGTCCTCACAGATGTTTTATTTGTTTGGTTTTTAAAGATCTTGACTTTTTCAAGACACCAAACTAGTTGTCTTTTAGAATGTTTCACATTTTGAATTTGTCTGATTGTTTCCTTGAAATAAATATCCTTTAACTTTTTTATTTCCTGTTAACTAGACATTACGTCTAAAAGCTTGGTTAGATATAAATAAACATTTTTGGCTGGGAGTCCTCATCAATTGTGCAATAGCCTTTATATTGCATTGTTATCAAGAGACACATAATGCCAGGTTGAATCACTATTATTGATGCTAAATTTAACCATTTAATTAAGTGATAAGTGACAGATCTCCCCATAAGTATATTATCTCCTTTTTGTTACATTAAAAATCTGTATCTATTCTGATGTGACTAAGTACATTGTACATAAGTCATTATAGATTCATATTGCTCAAGAATTTTCAACCTCAAATCCATGGATGCGCTTGGAGGATGTACATGAAAACTCTTTAAAATTGCTTGCAAAATGTTATGTGGGTATATGTTTAGGCCTAGGAAAAATAAAATTCATGCAGTTTTCAAAAGGGTAAAAACCCAAAAGTATAGTAACTAAGAACAACTAAGTCAAAGTCTTCTTTCTTGAATGTATTTTTACGTCATTCATTTTGCCCTCTCCTTACTCTGGCAACTTGATGCTCCCTACACTGGGACCTTTCAATAGAGCTAATGATTTACTCATGTGGCCTTATGGCTGAATTAATGAACTTACCGCATTTGGACTATAAGCTATGTGACCCATTCATATTGTGACTATGATAAGTACAGCATTTCGGTTGATATTTTATAACAACATTTTAAAAGCTTCCAGGAATATGACACACTATCAAAGGGAAATAGGAGGTATGAGTACATGAAAGGAGGGGATTAGAGAGAGGGAGAGTCAGCCAAATATTGATATCTAATCTGATCTTGGTACTGATCAGGAGAAGGGAGAAGTAGAGGAGAAAGGGAGAAGGGAATACCCAAAGCATACTTGTTTAGCCTCATCCTATCATTAGTCTTCTATTGGGTCTTATTTATCCTGTGACTCCATTGTGCAAGGTTCTGCTCTTTGGATGCAGGAGAAGGGGGTGCAGAGCTCAGTTCAGATCCCCCTCTGGATCTTGCTGACTATTCCTTGGAAGTTTTGCTAGAAAGACCTCAAATATTCCCACAGTCTTCTCCCTTCCCAACAAGTCCAAGATGGGCCGAGCCTTCCAACAGTCACCACCAGGCAGAGCTACCACGAGACTATGAGACTCCTTTGTGCAAATGTGGAGAAAGGCAACCCATCTGGGCACAGTCCCACTGGCTCCCAGATTGGCCACCACAGCCTGGCAGGATCTTGGCTCTCCTCACCTGGGAGGTTACACGCTATTACTGCTATTTTTAGCATACCTACCCAAAGACTACATTAAGTAGATTCAGGGGGGAAATTCAAGGAAGAAGTTCCCTTTCCTTCTGTTTTCAATATTAGAGGGAACCTGAAGAATCCAAGTTTATAAACATACTTCTGCTAAGTATCCCATTCCACTAATAAAGTGGATTCTTTTTGAACTTTCAGAAAAAAAATCACCACTCCACATCAACCTGGGAATCAGAGGATTTTTGGCGTGAAATTTCAGGTTGGCAATTCCAGGAATTTCATTCATATTGGTTCATTTATCCCCAATAATGCCTCTGTGTTTTATAATGGAAACCTCAGCACAGGAACTCTCCTCCCGAGCCCCTGCAGCTGGATGACAACTTAGATTCATTGTTCTCAGTCTGGGAACTGATTTTTCCTATTAGCTTTAAGGAAATATTTTCCCCGTTATTTCAAGTTTAGTACAGTTTAATATGGCTATTACAATATATCACCTCCTCTGCTCCACCCCCAACCCATTTGGGCCGATTAGAAGCACCATATTCCGTTTTTAGTACCTGCAAATCCTTCAGTTATATAGTCTGTATAAGTAACTCATTCAGTGTCTAGAGCTGAGACCCACCCTCTGGGCAGAAGGTAATGCCTCCTGACAATAACTAGTTAAGCAGAGGTTTATTTCCCTTCCTACATCGACCAGAGCCCATATTATAGTCCTGCAGAGGAGAAGAAAAATCAAATACCACATGAGGTTCTCAGTATCTGATTTTCCCCATGATTCTTCATTTGCTCATTCTGGCACCACCTGAGAAAAACTGTGAGGTCAGCAGAGTTCATCTTCTCAGCCCCAGAGCCCTTTATGTGTGTGTTTCAGTGTTTCCCTCTGAGTCAGGCACCTGAGGCCCCAGTGTACTACCCTGGCTCACTCTCCCTTCTTTGAAGATGATGGCTACCTGTCTAGTAAATTAACATGACTTTACAAGTTAACTAGTCCCTAGTTATTAACCGTGTCTACCTCCACTGTGGCAGACACTGTAGGCTTTCTAAATTAGAAAACTATGAACTACCATGTGTGGAGCAAATCCAGCTTGCAGCTTTTTTTAAATAAAGTTTTATTGGAACACCCACTTGTTTACAAACTGTCTGTGGCTGCTTTAATACTACAATGACAGGAATGAGTAGCTGTGTCACAGATCATATCATGTGGCCTATAAAACTTAAAATATCAATTCTGTGCTCCTTTACAAAAAGAAATTGTCAATCGTGGCCCAAACAACAGCCTCTCTTCCTTTATGGTGTACCCTAGCCGTCTGTCATTTTGTTACTTACAGCTGATTCTATCCCCACTGGAACATCCTTCCCATTAATATGTCTGTGTACCACCTGCCATATCTCAGCTCAAAGGCTTCATTCCAGTGGTAGAAACTGTAGGCATCGTCTAAGGCTGGTGTGATAACATGACTATAATAACCTGCCTGCTTCCTGACCATGCAGTCCTGTGAACCTATCCACTGCGTGTGTGATCTGGTCCCTGTTTCTGGGTGCCATTGGCATCCATCTAGAATGGGAATCCATGGGATAGTTATTACCTGTTTTCATCTTTCTGCAGAATGATGAACTAACTGGCAAAAATTGACTCTGGGGTCATAATGACCAGAATTCTATTCCAGGCTCTGTCATTTTCTGTTGGCTAGTTAATAACCTATCTGGGCCTCAGTTTGCTCATCCCTAAAGAAAGTGCTTGGCAATAGTTATGCCATGTTTGAGAAAGGATGTGAGAAAGAAAGTCCTTTCTTTACAGAGTTGCTGAGAGATAAAAGGTAAGTCAGGAGGGAATGTCTGGCACTTAGTATTCTCTCAGTAAGTATACTTTCTCTTCTTTTCCAGCTGGTTCTGCTCTAATCCCGACACTTCCACTTCCTCAGAAACCATGACTGGCCTTGAATTCCTCAGACTGAGCACTTGCCTACTACCCTCGTTTCCTGCTAACTGCTGTGCTTACCACATGATGATACTGCTATGCATCCTACTTCTTTTAGGGAGCTCTAGCCCTGAAGATAATAAGCTGGGCAAGACCTCTGCTGATGATGACCTGCTGTTCACCTGCTCTAGCCCTGCTCAAGATGTGAACTTGGTTTGAACTTTTAAATTAATGGTTCTTGGGGAGTTACCTGACGCTTCCTTAGAGACCAATCACCTAAATCCTGATCTCTCTCTCTCTTAACAGCCCATATCAAATGACCAGTTCCTGCTTTGGGTGCTGTTCCAGTGCCTTGCACTGGCCTGGCCTGGGCTGTCTACCTAAGCAGACCAACCCCTGCTTCTGAATCTCAGCCCTACTGTTCTTTTCTATTTGTTCCAGTTTCTCTGGGCCCACAACTTACCTTACACAGTTCTTACTACTACTTTATGTATGTGAATCTTGAAATATGGGTGTGAGATCTTGTATGACCAATACTTTTTGGCTATAAAGAGTAAAGGCCCATCCTGTGTGAATCACAAGAGCTTGAGCTGAAAAGTAGTCATTCTTCATATCTAGAGCAGGGGTAGGGAATGTATGGCCTGCAGGACATATAAGGCCCGAAAAATCATTTGGTCTGGCCCTGCCAAGGCATGAGGGGTGAATTAATTAAATATTTGACCAAATATAGCAGGCTAATTTTTAACTTGATAATTTTGTATGACCCATGAATGATGCTATACATATCCAAATGGCCTGTGGCAGAAAAAAAGGTTCCCACCCCGATCTAGAGGTGGGTGTTTTGGGCTATGAAACAGAATTTAAACAGATTTCCTCAGAGATGAAGCAACCGTGTGTTAGGATGGGGGAGGTTGTCTTTTGGACTTGGTCATACCAGTAGCTAGAATCCAACAGACAGATATTTAGTTGTGAGTACAAAGACAGGAAACAGGGAGTCCACATAAGCTGCTTGTGAAATGGGTCAAGCTACTTGGGGTTGTAGTAGATATTTCAAGCCAGTAGTTGATAAGGACAACCCCTAGTATCTTCATTCAACTAAAACAGTGACTAGCATACCACAGGGTGGTAAAAATCCATAGCTTTACTAGTTGAAGATGATGGACTTGAGTTAGGGAAGGTGACAGAGCAGGTAGAAATATATGGAAAAGGAGATTTTAAAAGTGGGAGAGCTATTGAAATGCTGTGGTAATGTACTTTCATACAGACTTGGCTGACTGCTGAGCTATAAACATGCCTGACAAAATTAAAAGCCTGGGAACATATCAGAATATGTGCCACTAAGTGTGTTCTCCAACCCACCCAAAGCTTACTAAGAAGGATGTAAACATTATTGGCCTGACCACGTGAACGTAATCTATGCCCAATTGTAGGTTGGATGACTACTAAATTACACAAGTACAAGGGAGCTGCTGAGGAAATCATGCTAACAAAATAAGTAAGAAAAAAAAAAGAAAGAAAAGAAACAGAGATATAAACAATTGGACACTATGTGGGAGACATATTTCATTTCAGACATATTTCAGTCCAGGAAATTTAAGTACCTACAAAGCAAAGCAAAACCACCCATCACCTCCACCCTACTGATTGAAAAGTAGAATTCAGAATTGCATAGCACATCACCTACAACATCCACATTCCAATCAAAAATCACTAGATGTTCTAAAGAAAACATAAGAAACATTTCATATTCATTGGGAAAAAATGTCAATAGAAACTGACTTCAAACTGGCCCCTATGTTGGAGGTAGCAAAAACTTTAAAGTAGCTGTTATAAATACTTTCAAAGACTTGTAGGAAGAAAACTATGCTCAAAGAATTAAAGAATAAAATATACTATTACTAAGTAACCACAAAGAATGCCAACAAATACTGGTATATCCATACAATGGAATATTACTTAGCAATAAAAATTGGACTAATACTTGCAAGAACATGAATGACCCTGAAAAACATTTTGCCGCCAGCCTGGTGTGGCTCAGTGGTTGAGCGACCTATGAACCAGGAGGTCATGGTTTGATGTCTGGTCAGGGCAGATGACCAGGTTGCAGGCTTGATCCCCAGTGTGAGGTGTGCAGGAGGCAGCTGATCAATGATTCTTTCTCATCATTGATATTTCCCTCTCTCTCTCTCTCTCTCTCTCTCTCTCTCTCTCTCTCTGTCTCTCTCTCTCTCTCTCTCTCTCCCTTCCTCTCTGAAATCAATCATATATATATATATATATATATATATATATATATATATCATCATGCTATGTGAAAGTCAGTTATAGATATAAAACTTACATATCATTTTATTCTATTTACTTAAAATTCTATAAAAGGCAAATCTATAGTGAAAGAAAGGTCAGTGATTGTCTGGGACTGGGTGGGGCTGGGGTGGAAAACAACTGCCTAGTGGAACAAGAAAATCATGGTGATGGAATTGTTCCGGAAAACAATTGTGGTCAGTGGTAATTGAATGACTACATACATTTACCAAAACTCCTAGAACTTTATCATTAAAATGGGTTAATTTTATTTTACGTAAATTATACATCAATAAAACGATAAAATAAATGGATATGAAACCATGCAGGAGTGCTGTGAAGAACAGTTTTTGTAAATAGCTATACAATAATATACACAATGTTGGGAATAAATAACTAAGCTCTCTCTTACCCAAATTTCTTTGCTTTTAACTTCATTACTAGAGACTAAGAGGTCTTTTAAAATTAGTTTTTACTTTTTTTCTAAATACTCCCAACTGAATAGTATTGATTCCTTCATAACAAGTACCAAATACAAATTCTGCCCAGATGGACAAAAGATGTATTGTCCTCAAACCACTGGGTTGGCCCCTTATACTTAACTTTTTCTTCAGATATCCTGGTTTAAAAGCAACCAGATGAAGTTTTATGGAATTGGTAAAAGGAGGGGCGGGTGGCGGGGGGAAGAAGACAACAATGAAGAAATAATGAAAACAACTTTTGCTCATGGGAGGAAACTTTCTGTGCCAACTTTTAGTTCAAAATGATCTTTTACTGGCCAGATTCCAAATTCCTTAAAGTACAGGCTTATAATGGAAGTACTGACACAATCTGAAATGTAGCACTGAAAACAGAATGATAGAATAACTAGTGAGTAAATCTCCTTACTATCTTTATGATAGTCTCCTTCCTTTGCAACAATTCAACCCATTTTAGTTCTTATTGTTACTGCAGAACTGTACTAGAAAAGTGGTTGAAAATCACATCTTTTCCAAACTCTGTTTTTGTGCACTCATTATATAATAAAAATTAACCTTGGGGCTGAAAAGTTTCAGACTTTTTCTCTCTTCATTGGCATAAAAATTTTTTTTTACATCAAGTACAAACTTTCTTTTCATTTTGCCCCATTTTTGTTGTCCTATTAAATAAATCAAATACGGCAGAATTCTTTTTAAACTACTAGTTCCTTTCATGAAGATATCATCAATTTCTATAATTGAAAATAATCTAGATGAATAACTGTTACTTATTTCAGGGAAAGAAATATTAGCTCGGTTTGCACATGTGTGTTTTTGTACTCCATATTTCATGCTCTATGAAGAATTGGATGACTAAACAATGCTGCATTATTACCATATGTTAAACTGAAGCTTACTATGTGAGAGGAAAGAACACTAGCTATCATGTACATTTTTAAATGCCTCAAATAAACCATGCCTAGAGATAGGATTAACAATTCAAGCTTTTCCATAACTACTTCAAATAACTGGACTAGCATGAAGAGAATTAATTGCTCTTACTCCTTTTTTGAAATATGTTTTTATTGATTTTTAGAGAGAGAAGGGGCAGGGTGAGAGATATAGAAACACTGATGAGAAAGAAACATAGATTGGCTAATCTCCTGCACACCTTCTACTGGGAATTCACCCCACAACCCAGGAATGTGCCCTAACCAGGGATCAAACCATGAGCTCCTGATTCATAGGTTGACGCTCAACCACTGAGCAACACCAGCCAGGCATTGCTCTTACTTTTGCAATACAAGTATGAGATCATTTTAACCCTTCACTCAAATTTTCTCTTCCATGGCTTTCTCTTGGACTCACCCTCCTCCACATTATTTAAGTCGAAATGTAAAATTGTCTTTGAAATTACGATTTGTATGTGTGCACACAAGGGGCATCGCTTACATTGTTGGGAAAAGTGTACCTGAGAACTTCCTGAATTTAGTGCGAATGAAAATCTCTAAGGGTCTTTCTGCACAGTTGACAATGATTAAGATATGGTATGATAAATGTAGACATTTGATACGCAACCATGGAGGACTGATTACCCAGAATTGGGTAATAGGATGTGGAGTGTTCACATTACATTTTATCCATTAAAATCTAGGTCCCATAGAAGGAACTGATGGGGTTTACCACATGGCTGGCACTGTGGGCAGAATTAATCTGGTTTCAACTTTCAGGTAGGATCAACACATAGAACTTGGCATCCTAATGGTATTGCAATTGACACTCTCAATAGTAGAATAAGATTGATGCCAAGAATTAAATTAGCTAAAAATATGCTCTCAAATTTGTAAGATGACTGTGACCAGGGGGCCTGCAGAACCAAAATTACTAGAGATGCCTACATTACTGCTGAGCAATTTTCTACTTCTCTGTTTATGAATAAATGTCTTAATGTTTGTGGGAAAGTAAAAGGCTTAATAACCGCTATATCCCTTTCTGGGATATAAAAAAAATAGTGTTCTACAATGGAGGTCAATATTACAGTAAGGTATATGTCCTGGAACCTCCATTGCGGGTACACCCCTCACCCCCAACACACACACACACACACACAATGATCTTGCTATAAACAAAAAAGGGAAGTGTAATCTATTTTCAATACCCTAAATCCACTTTTAAAATTTTTATTTATCTCTCCCCTCCATTAACGTACAATTTAGACAAATGATGTGTTTATTCATTAATAATAAAATAAGTGCTCTTACTAGGTAGCATATGAGGCAATACAAAGATCTGTATAGATTTTAATTGCTATGAGCTCAAAGAAAGAAATGGTCCATTTACTGGTAAGAGAAAGCTTCATGGAGGAGAGGAGAATTAAGTGGAAATATGGGTAAGAAGGTGACAGGTAGATTAAAGCCAGATGGGCATCTAGGATAGCCTTACAGATTTCCAGGAAAACCATTTTCTGGGAAGGGGCAGGTAAGGATGGGTCAGTATTCATGGAATGAGTGTGCCTCCTCTGTCTATGAATCCTGCAGTTGTGACATGACTCTCAGCAAATGCCTTCACTTATACAAATCTTAAACTTTTTTTTTATTTACTTTTTTTCCTTTTTTGCCCCCCATTGACCTCTCCAGGCCTCCCCTCCCCCTGACCCAATCCTAAACTTGAAGCGTAATTAGAGAATAGGAACAAATTTGCCATTTTATAATGACCTTTTCTGGGGACATGTTTATTTATCTCCTCTGTTTGTTAAAGTAGTGCTAGATGCTGGAACAGATATATCCCACCCCTCAAATGTTAACACAATACACATTTATGTCTTATTTACAATGCTCCAAGTTGGATGGTCTTCCCCACACCCACCACATGGCCATTTTGAAACTTGGGCTCTATCCATTTTGTGGCCCCATCCCCTTCTAGGTCTTGGAGTCCTCATTCAGAACAGAGAAAGAGACCACAAGAAAGATACATCTGCCTCTTCAGCTTCCCAAAACGACAGGTATCACTTCCACTCACATTTCCTTTCAGTAGAACAGCCATAGTGTCATAATTAGGTGCAAGAAAGCTGGAAAATGTGGCCCCTGGCTACACAGACAGTGAATTCCAACTCCATAGCGTGGAAGGAGAGCTCTAAACTCTGATGGTCAGCTCCTTGTTCCTGCTGCTCCCCTAAAAAGGATATATGGTTTAGGTCAGTGGTCGGCAAACCGAGGCTCGCGAGCCACATGCGGCTCTTTGGCCCCTTGAGTGTGGCCCTTCCACAAAATACCATGGCCTGGGAGAGTCTATTTTGAAGAAGTGGCGTTAGAAGAAGTTTAAGTTTAAAAAATTTAGCTCTCAAAAGAAAGTTCAATCATTGTACTGTTGATATTTGGCTCTGTTGACTAATGAGTTTGCCGACTACTGGTTTAGGTCATTATGATAATGACCTTGGGATAAAAGGCCCAATAAGATAATAGGTCAACTGGGTGATAAAAATATTAATAAGGCCTATGTAGGAGTCAGTTATTCTTAGATTAATACTCATGTTTCTTAGCATTCATTCCATTCAGTTACACCCTATAAAGATCTTACCGAAGAATAAGATAATTCCAAACTTGCTGATTTTATTAATTTAGTGGAACTGTCCCATTGAAAGTCCCTCCGGTGTCCTATGGGAAGGAGTCCCTTACAGACGGCTCCAGAATATAAACCTCCCCAAAGTTGCTGCTCTGAAATCCTGATCCCCGAGCTAGCAGCACATCCATGAGAAAGCAGGAGCCATCCAAATAAGCAGCTTGAACATACACACACACACACACAGAGAGAAAGAGAGAGAGAGAGAGAGAGAGAGAGAGAGAGAGAGAGAGAGAGAGAGAGAGAGAGAGAGAGAGAGAGATAAAGAAGCAGAAAGAATCTCTTCTCAATTTTCTCACTTTGGTTTGTGCCAGCACTTACATTTGTTTCAAATTCTGGGAAAGGTTTAAGGTTTGGCTTTGAACAGCACCCAAACAAAACTGCAAGGGGCTTGTCCATACTCTTTTCCAAGGAAATGGCCATTTATGGTTCACCACGTTTTCAAGTAGCTCAATTATAAAATGAAAAGAGACATTTTTCAAAACCAATTAGTGACCAAGATGATTATGCTCTAATTGTTTCTATGTTTTAAAGGAAAAATACTGCCAAGTTTATCAATAATGAGACCACATCTATCTGTTCTTAGAAAACCATAATATAGTCTCCCTTTGGTGTGTCTTTCTGGTATTAAATTGTCAAGGCATTTTTATTTGATGTTTTATGGACTTTCCTAGAACTCCAAGTTTCAAGTTTATTTGAAGGGCCTATAGAGAGGGTCTCAAGAAATCCACGCAGAGGAATCCTATAGTTTCATTCCTTCACTCGGTCCATGTTTATTGAGCACTTAGGACAGAAACTCTATGCTAAGGTCTTTGAAAGATACAAAACTGAATTGACCCCCTTCTCTCAAGAAATTTACAATATAGCTGGAGAGCTATGATATTTATAGGAATAACTGTGAAGCAGAGTCTACAAATTTTATTTGGCATGTATCCTATCACATTACCTCATTCTATAGAATATTTTCCACAGCACAAGAAGGATTATTTATCATTGTCATATAAATGTTGACCTGAAACATTTTAACACATATCTAGTTTTCTTCCTCTCCTACATCTATGTGATAACATAGACAACCTAAAAGATATTGCAGTGCATTATATAGAATCTCAGAAAAATAAGGAATACCATTTCTGTAGGTGGGAAACCTTCTGACTATGGAGTCTTTGGAAATTTTGAGTGGTAGTAAAAGTTTTGCTTATTGAGGGATAGATGTTCATTCTGAAGGACTTTGATATTCAATTTTATAGACCACTGGAGTAAAAGAGCATAAGAAAATATCCAGTGAACTATCACCCAATTGCCTCGTTTTCCAATGTCAAGAATAGACAAAAGATCTAACTAGCAGAGGCATCAGCCTGTGCTATTTATAAAGAACCAATTTCAGCATTCCTTCTTTTGAAGTATATGCTGACAATGAGCTGGTCTGTCAGTTGAAAAGGTATTTGGTGATTTAGGGAGGACTCAACTGCCTTTCTCTCTTCCTCTTTCTCTCTGGTCAACCCACAGCCTCAGAAAAAAAAAGGAAGAATATATCCCCTAGGGCCCAGAGAAGTGAATGGAGGCATTGTTAGCCCAGAGAGGAGAGGAATGCTTCACACGTGTATCATAGCTTCAATGTCCATGTCCCCTCCACCTCCTCCCCCAAAATATTTTAAAAGAACTAATATCTTACCAAATGACATGAAAGAGCAATTCTGAAACCCTGTCTTATGTATTTTTGTGGAGCTGCTCTGATTTTGTCATTCAAAACTGATTAAATCAAAGTAGAAAGAAACTAGCAAAAGGGGCGGCGGGGGGAAGTCAGTAATCCTGGGGCTAAAGACACACCAAAAAAAAGTTATTTGGTTCATGAGGTATGATCTTATAACCAATACAGGTACCAGGGACTCCAACCCAAAACTCTTAAATATCGATGACAGGAAATAAGAGAGATCGAAATAAACACAGTGACCAACCCCATCTAGTAATCTACATGGCAAATGTTGAGCAGAATATTCAGTTCCAAAGCTTATGGCCAGAGACATAATTTAATGTGGCAAGTATGCCAACAGAAGGTTCACATGATTTTGGCTTTTTTATTTAATAAAAACATATCTCTCCTATTGAAATGGGTTTTTGTTCTCAGCACAATACGTACATTCTTTAAATCTGCACATTTGTTTTGTAAAACAAATCTAGCTTAGAAATTGCTAGATCTAAATTGTTCAAAAATAAAATTGATTCCAGAGTTTACTTTGAGAGAGATGAGTGAGATTATGAGAAAGTAGAACTCAGAGAGAGAAAAAAACTTCTAAAGAATTTATTCAAAGAGGAATGAATGTTTCAAAGACATCACAAGAAATATCTTGGCTTCAGGACTCAGCATCTTACTTTTCAAGAGTTAAGATTTTTTTTAAAGGGGAAGGCAGATAGCTTTTGAATAATCTGAAAAAGGCAACATTATTTATAATTCGTAATTTAATTTGCAACTACTTTTCCATGCTTAAAATGTTGCCTAAAAGGTTTAAGAATTGAGTTCTTTGCATCCAGAACATTTATAGATTAAATTTTGTCCATCCTTTCTTTTAGCTTTCATATAGTGTTGCCCCTTAACTAAGAACCCTTGTGGAACTGAATACAATGACAGGTTCATTTCTGCAAGCCATGCGCTGAAGCATGGTAATGCACAAATTTTACATTTCCTGCTATTTGTCCTCTCTTCTGGTGGCAAGAAAAACGTGTTTCTGATAAATTTCTGAGTATGAACTAATCTGAATTCAATTTGGCCACTTGTTAGACTCAGGTCTCCTGTTTACCAGCTCTCTCACCTGTAAGAACTATAAAAGATAAAAGCTCAAAACATTACCTTTTAAATACCATCTGGAACTGAGCTTGGCTGATACCCATACTATGAGGTAAGAAATCACTGCATGACTGACTATATTGCCTCTGAAAATAGTCCCCAAATGACACTGCACCTAACTTGGCCTTGGGAGCCCAGACATGATGCAAAATCGCTTCAATGCCCTTGGGAGACAAATGTTACAAGGTGACGTCACAAGGCCCTGCATGGAAGGCCTGCTAGATGCCATTGTGTTTTTTTAGGCAGAGTATGTAGGAAGCAGATCAAGTGAAGGAATGGCAAGATGCCATGGCCTGCAAACCATCCTGTATCTGAGCAAGCTCATCCCTGATGTGCAAAGTGTCTGCAGGTGAGGAACTGAAAAATGATAGAGGCAATCCAATTCTGACCCAGGAATAGTCAGCTCAAGGAGACTGGGCCTGGAGTGTGAGAACAATTTGGCAAGCTCAAGACTAATCAGCTCTTTTTCTCTTGTCCAGAGAAAGGTTTAAGGAAAACAAACCAAAAAAAAAGGAATCCATGATGTGGAGCATAGAAATGAAAAAATTCCAAAGAGCCAGAGGTTGGTCATGTTTGCTCAACCATGGCCAGTAGAGTTAATTACTACAGGAGGAGCACGTTGTCCTCCCTCAGGGTGACTCCTTCGAGAGAACTGTCTGTTCTGGCTTCTTATTTTGTAAAACCTCAGCACACAAATAAAACTTCCCATTCTAGTTTCAGCATTCCCAGAGCTCATCCACAGGGAGAGAGCTTAACCTCCACTTGATAGTTTATATGACACCAGGAACATAGGAAGCATCATTTGTTTATTTTGAATAGATGGCCACATTCATCTCTGTCTACTTAAGTCCATTTGGTTAGTGAGCCTCATTCAGTTCTCTTGGATGATGGACTCCAAGACCGGACACAATTGTTTTTGGACCAAGGATCAGATTATGGTCCTAGGTCACTTCACTAAAGTCAGCCCTGCCCTCTTACTGTAATATCCTTCCCACCAAACCACCATTGGCCTAGGCAAAAGAACGCTAGCAAAGAAATACCAGAGCTAATCAACAATGCTTTCTAGGCAAAAGGCAAGATAACCAGAAGCGCACAACTGGAGACAGCAGCGGCTCACACTCTCTTTTTCAATTATGTTTCTGCAATATCAATGCCTAATAAAATAATGCGATAAGACAGGCTGCTCTCTTTTTTATTTTATTTTTTTAATTGATTTCAGAGAGGAAAGAAGAGGGAGAGAGAGAAACATCAATGATGAGAGAGAATCTTTGATCCGCTGCCTCCTGCATGCCCCCTACTGGGGATCGAACTGGCAACCCGGGCATGTACCCTGACCAGGAATCGAATCTAGGGCCCTTCAGTTTACAGGCTTGATGCTCTATCCACTGAGCCAAACTGGCTAGGGCTGTTCTCTTTATTAAAAATTTTAAATGATAAAATGAGTATATTATTTTTTGTTTTAAATTTTAATTATTTTTTATTTTAAATTTAAATTATTTCCTTTCAATGTCAAATACATTGCTCTAAAAACCTAGTGAGCTCCCTGGCCTCCTTGCTGGCAGCAAGCAGGTCTAGCTTTCACAGTATGGGTTTTCATTCTGGCTGATGGTTATGGTTCAGGTAGCATGATTGGTCCTAGGCCATATCTAAAAACTTTTAATAACAAGTTGCAATTTAACCTAGTTTCTTCCCATACTTTTATTTTCTTAAACATTTAAGTGTCCTCCTTCCATGTAGAATTATGTACGATGTATGTGAAAATCCTATCTAATAAAAGAGGAATATGCAAATTAACCATCACTCTGCCACACCCACCAGCCAACCAGGAGGGAGCATGCAAATCAACCCAACCAATATGGTGGTTAATTTGCATATCCAGGAGTAGAGCAAAGACTGAAGACATCATAGAAGGAAGTCAAGTGTTGCAGAAGGGAGTGAAGCTGTGGAGAAGCAAGCAAGTGGGGCTGCGGAGAAGGCAGAGAAGCAGGCAGGGCTGGGGAGAAGCAGACCTAGGCAGGAAGCCCTATTGCAGGAATCTTCCTGCAACGGGCCTCTAGTAGCCTATATTAGATTATTTTAAAAGGCATTTTGTCAAAAGTTTCTTAATGTTCATATAAATTTAATAGCTAGCATATTCTTTTTAAAAAAATAAGTGGTAAAAACTCTTATTTTAGCAGAACGTTAAATGAAGACATCATGTTCACAGAGTATACAAAATTATGTCAAATATTTCACCAGAGCTTATTTATTAATTCATTCAATAAATATTGACCAAGAACCTATTCGTGCTGGGGAAAAAAATAGCAACACCCCGGCTTCACGTAGTGGGAGAGACAAAAAGTATGAGTTAGTAAAATAAAAGATGTGCTAATAATAAGTATTCAAGAGACATGAACCAGGAAGAGGAGGATGTAAAGCTTCATGCTGGACTGTGGTATTACAATTCAGGTGAGATGGTCAGGGCAGGTCTCACCAAGGTGAGTCTTGAGTAAAGACTTACAAGAACTGAGAGAGGAAGGAATGTAGATGGCTGGCAGCAGAGTGTCCAGGAGGAAGGAAAAGCAAAAGGCAAGGCCCCGAGGGAGGATGTACCTGGCACAGACAAGGGGCAGGAGGAGCCCAAGTCAATGTCTCTTAAACTGGGTTCCTTAAGCACTAGAATTATAAAGTGTCTCTTGTTAGCACTTTTACTAAAGAATTATTAGGAAATACTATTACTGTGGCTGCCACTAATATCATGTAAACATTTCTGAGTATTTACTATCAACTGGGCACTATGCTAAGTACTTTGCCTTATTTAATCCTTATTAATGTTATCAAAACATACTATTATAATAATTATTTAATAGAGAAGGAAAGGTTTGGCAAAATAAAGCCACTTGCTCAAGTTCACACAGTGGGTGGTGGGGCCAAAATTTAAACCTAGGCAATCTGAATCTGACTCCAGAGTTTCTAATTTGAATTAATTAATATATTATACTTAAGTGTAAGTGTGTTTCTGTGTGTGCACTAGACGAGAGAGAGAGAGAGAGAGAGAGAGAGAGAGAGAGAGAGAGAGAGAGAGAGAGAGAGAGAGGAGAGGTTTCAAAATTCACTTTTCACCTTTCTATTCCAAGGCCAATTTTGGTATGTATGTCTGCTAATCATCATGAAATAAGCTGCAGTAAACATTAAGTCAAATGTCCATCAATGGATACATGGATGAAGAAAATGTGGTATATACATATAGTGGAATATGACTCAGCCTTTAAAAAGAAAGAAATTCTGCAATATTCAACAACATGAATCAACTTCAAGGACATTATGTTAGTTGAAATAAGGAAGCCTCAGAAGGAGAAACTGCATGATTCCACTTACATGAGGTATATAAAATAGTCAACATCATAGAACCAAGTAGTAGGATGGTGGTTGTCAGGGGCTGGGGGAGGAGAGAATGAGGAGTTACTAATCAAGGGGCATAAATTTTCAGCTACACAAAATAAATAAACTCTAGAGATCTGCTGAACAACATTGTACCTATAGTCAACAATATGGAACGTACCCTTAAATATTTGTCAAGAAGTTAGATCTCTTGACAAATAAGTGTTCTTACAACAAAACACATTTTTTAAAGTTAGTAAAAAGTTTTACTTATTTGAAATACCAAAAAAAAAAATACTATTAATATTTTTTTAAATCCCCAAATATTGTCACTGCATTAGAAGTGGAAATTCTCCATGTCATTCAACTGCCATACTTTCAAAATGTCTGTCACCTCACTCCTGTTGGCTAAGAAATGGGGAACGTTCAGCTTCCCCAGGGTCCTTGGTAAGGGGACTTCTTAGGCAGTGCTCCTGGCTTTCGACTCCCTCCACATCCCACCTGTGAATGTCACTTCCACCCCTATAGTTTCTCCCTCTGGGTGACACCTCTGTAGCTGAAGGCTTTCCTAAATTGCACCAAGGAATTAAGACTTAGGTAGAAATGGAAGTGTTTTAATGAGGATTGGCAGATGACCAGATGTTTTAGAAATATTCCTCTAGAGACAAGGTGGAAGATGCACTTGAGTCTGAAGAGAATGGAGCTTAGTGATCAATTTAGAGAAATCTCAGACCAGTGCTGCTGAAACCTGAAATATAGATGGGGGAACTGTGGGCTGCCAAACAAAATACCAGACTGGGTGGTGCTTACAACAGATATTTTTTTCTCCTTCTGGAGGCTAGAAGGCCACAATTAAAAGATTACGTCAAGTTTGGTTTCTGGTGAGCTCTCTTCTTGGCTTGTAGGTGGCTACCTTCTCACTTTGTGCTCCCATGGCCTATCCTCCATGTGTGCAAGGGGATAGAGAGGGATAGGGAGGAGACAGGGGAGGGGGAGACAGTGAACACCCATGAGTAGGCAAGCTCTCTGGTGTCTCTTCTTATAAGGATACTAATCCTATTGGATCAGAGACTCACCTTATGACCTATTTAGCCTTAATTACTCTCTTAGAGGCCTCCTCTCCCAAAACAGCCACACTGGGGTTAGGACTTCAGTTCTGGAATTTGAGTTCAGGCTGAAATGTGGAATGTCAACATTCACATGGAAACTGAACTAAGTTGATGGGCTTACTGAAAAACACCGTAGAAAGAGTAAGGCTGATAAATTCTACAACCTCAGGTGACACCATCGTTGAAGAAGCACATGGAGGAAGAAGCAGGAGCCAGAATATTGGACTAAGGGGGAAAACATTTTAAAATCCAGCAAGGTGAAGGTAAGATCAGGAGAGAGGGATGCTAAGATATTCAAGGAGAAGATAATTGGGGATTAAATGATATTAAAACTCCTCTGAGTAGGATGTGCACTGAGAAGTGGCAGCTAAATCTGGTACCAAGTGAGTCATTAGTAACCTGTGTCCCCTTCAGTACATGTGGTTATGGTTTTTCACTGAAAAAAACATTTCCTGAGCTACTCCTGTCCCAGCCACTGTGCTAGGGCAGTGATGAAAAAGGTAAACAACATCTGCCTTCAAAGATCTTAATAGTGAAACACCTAATTCTTTACTGGTATCAGACAGCTCTGAGCTCCATGTCCTGTGTGTGCTGGTGCATTACGTGTACCCAGTTTCTTTGGTTTAACTAGCCTGGCACAGCCTAACTCGTTAATCAGATGTGTAACAAGCTGTTACTAATATTTCACTTCCTAGTTCCAAGTTTCGCTCTTAACCTGCTCAAATAAAACATTCTTTCAGTATGCGTCCCAGGTGTACCCAGGTTAAAAGCACTCCCTCTGTAGTCACCTGAATATTACATATGGTCTCTCACTCTCCCACCTGCAGAACTTGACCTGAAACCAGTTTGTCTTTAGAGCCTGCATGCCCTGATGAGCTCTCCTGCATTTCCTTTCTTCTTCTACTTGAAATATTTTTGTGTAGATTTTTATTTGTGGGCCAAGGTGTTGCTCTTGTAGGCGTCAAATGAGAATCTCTGGTTTGTATCAAAGCATCCATTTCTCCCCTGCTTTGCAGATTCTCTACTAACCCCTTCCCCAAGCTCCCGTATTTCATCACATAAATCGTCACCTTCAAGAGTAAAAAGAAATTCACTGGCTGCCTACTCATTGAATGTCTTGTAGAATATGCTTTCTTTGGCCAACACTGTGGTGTAAATTTTTTGAAAATTGGTTTCTAACATTTAAAAGTTGGGATATTTTTACATAGAAATCTAATTTCTATGATCCTTTGAAAAAAAATCAAACAATCTGACCACACAGTGTCTGCAATCCTGCCTGGCAAGCATTGGTTAGAGCTGTGGGCACTGCACCCTTTTCACGGATCCCAGGTGCTCCCATTTGCCACTGTCTTCTCCACTCCCTGATACAGGCTCACAGCTCCTTTCCATGCCACCAGCCACCACGCTCATGTCGTTTCTTACTGGGCTTTTACCCTGTTTGGATTTGTGATGCTCATTCTAGAAAGACCCATCCAAAATGAACTTCTAGGATTTGCTAGACTATATCTGTCACACAACACATTAGTCAAATTCTCACTTTTCAAAAATTCTGGCATGTCTAAAACTGCTATATATATTGTAATGGCATCTTTCAAGCAAGAAGGAAATTCACATCTTTTTTCTGATGGTAAGTTTCATAGGTTTTATGTTAGAGACTCACGAATCCAGGTTTCTTTCATGAATGCTCACAGTTGCCCATCCTGGGTATGCTGTGTTGTTGTTTTTAATGGCCCTATGAAGGGGAGATGGTTCATGCTCTGAGTTCCATTCTTGACTGAGGGTGCTTCCGGAAAACACCTTTTGCTTTTGGTAAATGTGTGTTCTGTTTGGACTACAGTGCAGGCCCCTCTGAGAGCGGGGACAGCTGCAAGCCAAACTGCAGCTACATGTGGATGGATGGCAGACCGCGTCTACAGCACTGTTAATCCAGCACCTTTCACTGGCAAAGGTTAGAAGATTGTTCCACCTTAAGTCTCCCCAGAACCAAATATTTACTTGAAAAACATATGTGCTGATTTCTAGAGTAAATAAAGACAGGGAGAGGGGGCCCCGGCTGAAAGGTCTGAGACTTAGACTTCACATGGTGTGTTCTTAGATGTATCTTTAGCTTCCTCAGGGACTTCAGGAAAATCACTTAACTTCCCCGATTCAGCTGCAGAATGGACATGTTATTATTTATCTGCCTTCCAGTGCACAATCATGCTCAATCTTTGCAAAGCCTCAGACATGGCACGATGCAAAGGAAATCCCGGGACATCGTAAGGATCTTAAAGTACGCCAAGCACAATGAGGCACAAACGACTTCTCTCTCAAGCAACCATAGTCGATTTTCCTGAAGACATTCAAGAGAAGGTGTGACATCTGTCCTGTGGCCATAAACATGGGCTTCCCCCACGCCTGTGTTACTGGACAGGCTGCTCCTGTTGTCTCACTTTCTATTCTAGTCCAGTATCAGCTCTCTCTATCTTCTGCCCCCTCCTCCCTCATTTAATAAGAAACACATTCTCTTTCCTTAGGACACACACACACACACACACACACGAAAGAAAAAAGGAAAAAAATAAAGATATTTAAGTAGAACAGCAGAATCTCTACCTACATACAACTTGCTCAATATATAGAGCTGAAAATAGCCAGAGCTGAGAGAAAGGAAAAAAAAGAAGAGTGTTTTAACAGTAAAGTAAAACCACAACTAATGGCTTCAGGAGACAGGAGCTAGGTGGACAAGCAAAGCATTACAGTTTTAAATATATGGGGTTTGGCTTCACCTCCCCAGTAAGTGGCCTGGCACCAATTCAAATAGGCTGGTCTGGCATGCTAGTGCCTCTGAGAGGGACCACACTGGCGGATGGAAACGACCACAAAAGCCACAGAGAAAGTACAGGCTTCCAAAGGCAACAAGGAAGCAACCAGACTGGCAGCAAAAGCAGTGCCAAGGCCCCGGCATCAGCAGGGAGGGGCCAGCCTCTCCAACTTGGGTTTTCTCTCTCCTGAAGCTGGGATAACCAATGGCTAGGCCAGTGGGTGGGAGGATGGGCTGTGAGCGATCAGGCAGCGTGGAGGGTCTTGGACCCATGTAGCCCAAGTGCTGATGACAAAGGAGAGAATGCCACAGGGCAGGAGGAGAGGGACTTCCCCCTTTTGGGTGCCATATTGCAGAAAGCCGAGAGAGTTATGTTTGTGGAATATTTCTGTGTACTAAAAAGAAGGCAATAATCTTTATGGGCTTCTAGCTCTGGAAAATATTTTGCTATACAAACAGTTGTTGTTTTTTTTATGCCACTGAAGACTGCCAAATGATTTGATACTTGAAACATTCTTGCTTTGTGCTGCATGAAAGAGTAAGGAATCCAGTCCAGTGGGTGGGAGCCTCAGCGGGGGGCTTTCATTGGCCAGTCACCATTTTTAGCATCTGGGGTGGTGTCTACACAATGCCAGCATTGCTAGCTGGAAGGCTGAAATAGAATGAGTGCCTTTCCCAAGGCTAAACAATACACAATAGCGTGACTATTTGCCCTGTATTGGCTGGTTCCTTTGATGGCCTAATTGCCACCCTCAGTTTTCTGAATTTTAAAATATGGATAAAATCTTATTTCCAAGATTTCCAGAGGGGGTACTATGAACTAATTATTTCCAACTCCTTGAATGGGTTAAAATGCCAAGTAGTCATCAAGCTTATCTGTTCTCTCAGTGACTAGAAAACAACCCATAATTATGAATTTGTATGTTAATTTCTCTGCTTTCCTTTTTTTTTTTTTTTTTTACCAGAGTAGACCAGCATGAATACTACTAGTAATGATTTTATCGTGTCCCACTACTCCAAGCACCTCTCATATTATCTCATTTCATCTTACAAACCATATAGGGTAGATGTTATTAGACCCTGTTTACTGAGAAAACCAGAGTTTGGCACATTTGGGAAGTAGAAAGGGCATGGCAGCCAAAACTCAGCAAGTCAAAGGAGGTGCTGGGCTGAAAGGGTAGGACTGTGCTCATGCAGAGCCCTGTAACCTCATTATTGGAGTCCATTGAATTTGAGCAATTTAAAAAGAGATGGGTAGCAGACAGTTGGGTTATTGGGCTCATATCCTAGCAAGGTTTGGGCTGGGACTAGGACTTTGGCAGGCATATGGATGTACTTTAACCCAGGGAAGGGGATAAAATTGCCTCTGAGGTGAATGTAGAGAGAAGAGGACATTATATTGAGCCAGGAGAATTGTGCAAACACAGAAGTCAGCAAAGAAGACCAGAGTGAAAGAGAGGAGACTTCACAGGAAGCCAAGGGCAGGGAATATCTCAAAAAGGGAGTTATCAACCATGTTGACCGCTCTTGGCAGTTTTGATAAAATAAGGACTGAGAAGTCTTCATGGTGAAATGAAATCATTGCTGACTTGGGCAATAGTATTTCATTGGATGATCAGGGGAGAAACCAGATTAGAATAGGGCTACATAAAAATTAGGCAAATGTAGATGGCAAGCGAAGATGCCTGGTTAAGAAGGGGAGGGGTAAGATGAGGGAACCAAGTAGGTGTGGGGCCAGGAAAGATGTGCAGGCTTTGCTGGGTTGTTCATTTGAGAGAGCAACCTTAGTACACTTAAGTTGGAAGAATCCAAGAGCCAGGGAGAGACTGATGATGTGGGAAAGCATCACTGGGGTCCAAGGTCCTACAAAAGGTGGACAGAGATACAGGCCACACATGAAGGATTTTCTGTTTGCCAGCTGAGACCACTGCTCTGGATGGCAAGAGGCAAGGATGGCAGATGAAGGGGAGAACAGCACCCTGGGAGAGCTGCAGATGAAAAGCTTACTTGGCACGGCTCTCCCTGCATTTCCCAAGCCCGTTCTTGTGCTTAGATATCTGGCGTGGGAATACCTCCTCCTTGGTGTTCTGTTTCCAACTTATTTTCTTTCTCTCTTATAGGTGATCACTCATTTACCTCATTATGCATAAGAACATACTGCCTTGTCTTTTCATTTAATTTTTTCTTCTGTGTACATTAAGTTTGAGGAAGGAACTCTTTGCCTTTTTAACAAATTGTGGTAAAATATGTATAATATAAAATTTACAGTTTGACCCATTTTTAAGAATACAATTCAGTGACATTAAGCACATTCATTCACAATGTTGTAAAACCATGACTACTATTTCCAGAAATTTTCAAAAACAAATAGCTCCCTCTCCCCTCCCCAGCCCTGGTAACTTCCATTCTACTGGTACTTGCTGTCTCTCAAAATTTGGCTAATCCAGGCAGCGCATATATATATATGGAATCATATAATATGTGTCCTTTTATATCAAGCTTATTTTGCCTAGCATAATGTTTTCAACTTTTATCCATATTATATCATATATCAAAACTTCATTCCTTTTACATTCAAATAATATTTCCTTGTGTGCATATATGACATTTTGTTTACTCATCTGATGTTCCCATTTATGGCTGTTGTGAAAATTGCTGCTATGGCTGTGGATGTAGAGTATCTGTTTGAACCCCTGATTTCAGTTCTGTAGGGTATACACCTAGGAGGGAAACAGCTGGATTCTATGGTAATTCTGTTTAACTTTTTGAGAAACCATTCAATGATTTTCCATAGTAGCTCCACCACTTTACATTCCCACCAGTAATGTATGAGTACTCCAATTTCCGCACATCCTCACCAAAACTTCTTTTATCATGGTTAGATATTATTTTGGAAAGTAGCTATAGTACTGAGTGTGAAGTGGTCTCATTTTGGTTTTGATTTGCATTTCTCTAATGGCTAATGATGCTGAGCATCCTTTCCCATGCTTATTGCCCGTTTGCATATCTTTTCTTCGGAAAGATGTCTATTAAGTCCATTGCCCATTTTTGAATTGAATTGTGTGTTTTTTTTGTGTGGAAATCTTTGCCTTTTGCACTTTCTTTTGGATCCTTTTAAGTCCATAGCAAGGTGCTCTTGATAAATGAAAGAGTTAAAGAATAATTTTTTCCAAGACATTATAAAAAATTTCAGATTCAGAAAAGTTGAAACAACTACATTGTAAACATCACTATACCTAACACCTGATTTCTATACTTAATATTTTATTATATTTTACTTATCTCATACCTAACCACAATCTATCCAGTTTTCTACCAATTTTTAATGAATAAAAAAAATGCTACATCATAGGGTTACAGCTGTCTCTGGGACTTCTCATGCAGATATAGCATAAGATCAGAAGAGGGTTAAAAGTCAGTGGGAGGTTAGCTCCTTTACTTTGAAAATGCCTTAATGAAATTTCTTGGGAAAATGAATCTAAGAAAATATTCCCAGGAAATAGGCAGTGCTGGCAGGGGATGTCACCATCACAGCCCCCAGGCTGTATATTACTGTGGTTGCTGGGCAACATCCTGGCTCATCTGGTGCACTTGGGAGCAATGAATCCTGGGGCTTGAAGTAAAACTGCCTGAGGCTGCTAACTTCCAGAATCAGCTTTAAACCTCCCTGCCCCCCCCCCCCCCCCCCCCCAGTGTATTGATATTGACTCTCTGGTCTTCCCCACTGGGTTGTTAACTCCCTCGAAGTCAGGGACCACATTCTCTTCATTTCTATACCCACCTAGTTTTCATTACCTCACCCACCATTTACAATAGCATTTTGGACAGAGAAGGTCGTCTATGAACTTTTGGAAGCCCTCTCAAGCACCTATATACTCCAACCTTAGGGCCCATTTGACCTAGCACTTGGTTTCCTTTCTTATATGCACATCCTGCCTCTGAGGAACTCCTGTTGCCTGTTTAGTGTCTTCCATCTTTATCAGACTCCCCTGGCTCAGCTAAACCTCCTGGCCTGCATGATGCAGTTTGACCTTGTCCCAGATCAACAAAACCATCCTCCAGGCCATTTGTGAGGTGTCATGGGAACTGGGAGAGGCTGGAAGGGGGCAGAACCTTCAATTACAAAGGTGCAGCATGTAGACCAGCGGTCACCAACCCTTCCGAGTTCACGGACCACCAGTGGTCCGCACACCACCGGTTGCCGACCCTTGAAAGACTATGCTCAGAGAAGAACAGTGTCACCAGGGAAGATTTAAGAAATTGAATCTCATGATAAGAGCAAGAGAAATCCTATTGTTTGGATGGAAGAGCACTTTAGCACAGGGAAAAGGAAGGCTGCCAAAGAGAATGTTACAGTCTTCCAGACGTGAAAAATCAAAAGCAGGGCCCTTTGTTGAAATGCAAGTCAGTGACATCTCAGGAACGAGTCCACAAGTGGATACAGAAACATTATAGGCTCTCCTCAGCTTTGTTGTCAAAGAGTCCATGCGTCTTTTGACAAATTCAATAGATGGTCAGGCTTCCAAAGGGCCTGATGGAGATCAGAAAAGAGTCAGGGAGTGCGAGGGAGTGGGCAGGGGGATGGTGGGGTTTTGACAAAACAATGAATTGCATCCAAATAAATAAGATTTAATAAAAGAATATAAAAAGACAAAGTGTTCATCTTCACCTGTCCCTGGATTTGCAAACATAGATATTTCCTTTTAGTGGGGAAACCATGGTAGTTAGGATTGGTTCATATTTCACACCTTTATTCATACATATCCTGTAATGTAAAAGGCCTATTTCTTATTACATAGGAAATGCTAAATGCACTGGGGATTCTCAGCAAAGCTCAAAGCTTTTCTAGGAGAAGTTAACATAAGTAGTTGGTCACAGGAGTATAGCCTAAAACACAAAGCCTTCTTTCTGACTCTGCAAAAATTAAGTACTGACATGTGAAACCTGCTGAGAGTTTCATCTGTTTTTACTCTGAAAGCCCCATTCTTTTTGTCTAAGAATGTGCGTGCACACATCATGCCTTAAGCTTAGAGATGCTAGCTAACTGGAACTGAAACATGCACAGCACAGGGTAAAGAATGTAGCAGCTCCCCCTAGTGTTCGCTAAGTCCAGTTACAGTCCACAATGTGCAACTTGCTTTTCTCATTCATCACTGCATCATGGGTATCTCTCCGAGTTGACAATGATCAACAAAAGATACTTTTAAAATAGATGACCAATATTCCATAGTATGGACATGCCATAAGTAGTTCTAATATTTCTTTGCTGGTGAAAATTTATTTTGTTTCCAGGTTACAGCACTGGAAGACATTGAAGCAATTGACCTGTAGCCAAGATCTTTACCTCCTGGTTCTTGCTTTCTAGAGATTCTACAAAGTTGGATGCCTTCATCAAAGCACATGTATACTTTAAACTTTATTTGATATTGCATAATAACTCAAAAATGGTGACAACTGAATCTCCAACCAGAAATGTGTAAGACTGCGATTTCTTAATATTTTTGACAGTGATAATTTTTACTCTTTAGGTTTTGTCAAAGTGATAGACTTTAAAGTATTTCAATTTTTATTCAATTTCCTTTTCCTCTACAAGATTGATCATGCTATTATCTACAGACTGTTTGGATTCTGCATCCATTTACTTTGTGACCATTTTTCTATTGTTATATGACTTTTTTAATTTTAGAAATTCTTTTAATATTAGCAATATTCACCTTTTGTCTTTCATATACATTGAAATATTTCCCCCAGTCTCTCATTTTTCTTTTTTCTTCTTTTAATAACTTTTAGCATAGAATATAAAAGTCACACAACCTACTATTTTTCCCCCCTTTGGGCTTTATTGTTTCCCATCTTGCTAAGAAAAAAAAATCTAACATTTTAATTATTTTATGTTTATATTTTTAATTGATCTGGAATTCATTTTGTAAAATGGATTGACATTTGGCTTTTGTTTTCTCTGGTGCTGGACAGTCAATTATGTCAGCAATGATATCCAATTTTGTTTAGCTGAACCAAACTATTCACACTGAACTGAAATGCCATAATTGTAAAAAATAACTTCTCACATATGTTTGTATCTATTTCTGGAAATTTACTATATTGTACTAACATCTCTGCCTATGCCTGCACCAAATCTATTTCCTTTTTAGTAGAGCTACAGAAACATTGATGTCCAGTAAGACCAAGTTCTCTCACTTCTTGGTTCTTCTTAAACCCTTTTTCTTTTATGCAAGTCTTGAAATCATTTTAGTCCCTCTCTACAAAGAAAACAGAACAAAACCCCAATTGATATACTGCTAGAATATGAATTCAATTTAAACAATAATTTTAACGGATAAGCAGGTATAAAAACCTCCTGCTATTTAGGAATACATCTATTGGTAGTAACCTATGACTTCTGTCTGGAAAACTCTGACTTTTTTTTTAATGCTCTGTGGAGTTTAGAAAGTTACTAACAAATGTTTAAACGTATCTTCCTTTAGGACTCACAAAACCTCTCTAGTCTAGACGTTCAAAACATTCTTCAGCTCAGGAAACCTTTTTCCAATTATTATTTCCTCTCCTTCTATCCCCCACTTTTTGTTCCATAACTTCTATCATTGCATGTTATGTCCCTTAAATACGTCCTCCAAGTTTTCTCATGATTTTAATTTCTTTAGGTCTTCACTCCATATCGAGTTACTTTTGCCTTTTGATCACTTAATCAATCTCCTTATGAGGTTATTGGTTTTTCAGTTTTAGCATTTAATTCTGGTGTCCTAATTATATCTTCCGGTGACAGTTCCCTGCTGTTTTTTGGTTAAGATTCTCTATTTCTCCCACTAGTTCTATTTCATTGAGACTTGCAGTTCTAAGATGGTCACATGCTATCAAGATTCCATTTCTCTTTAGTGAGTTGCCACTTTTCTCTCCTGACCAGGGTTTTGAGCTCTTTCAGCTCTCACAGGACTCGGGTTTTTGAAGTCTCTTGAGCAGGGGGCAAACCAGCCAGGGTCGGGAGACAGGTAGTTTCGTCCCCTACTTTCTATTAGTGAACAGGCTTGCAAACTGTCAACCCTGTGAGGGACACGAAGAGCTGTCACGCTGACCCCACCCTCCCCAGGAAGGCAGCCCCCTTTCCGTTAGCACAGCCTGGGCTCACTTCTGCCTGCTATGGGGAGTCACCTCTGGTATTGACAACATGGAACGTGCCTTCCCCGGGCACATGGAGCAGAGGATCCTTCTCAGAAGGAAGGGATCCTCGGGCTTCATGGGACTCAAGAGGTCGTGGCTGGTGTTTGTTTTGTCTTGGGAAAGGGCAATCTTTTCTTCTGCATCAGTTTTTTTAAGTGCTCAGTAGGCAACAGGAACCAAATCCCTACCTACTTAGTTCCTGCAGAGCCTAAGAAAAACACACCTTCCTACGTGCCCTCCAGCGCCCCCTGCAGAGAGAGGCAGGAACAGGCATTCTCTTGTCTCAGCTTTCCATTATCGGATTTGAACAGAGCAGAGTTGAACACTTGTGCTGCTACTTGTCAGATGGTTGTCTTCCAGTTTCAGAGAATTGCAAAGATAATTCATAAAGGCTAAGCTGGTAACATTTTCCACTACGTGATTTTTTTCTATGCAAAGGGGCAGAGATTGGATACTAAGTATTTAATGTAGATAAACCTGGGTGTGCTGTTTCAGTGGTAAGAAGTATATATGTTTCAGAAGCCTCACAATACATGTTTCTGTCAGGAAAAACATCAGAGATTCCAAATAGCTCAGCAACTGCTCCTGAGAGAATCCGTCTATGACCGTGAATCACATCCTCGCTAGTGCCTGAGTCTAAGCCAACCTCTCTGCCTGAACTATTTCTTCCAAAGAATATTTCAGTCTAATAGTTTCTGAGGCATGCGTTTTGGTTTTGGCTTTTGGTTAAGGGTAACATGAGGAGCCCTGAGACCTATATATCCTTAGGGTTTTCAAGAAATATCATGTTCGATTACTCTTGATACACAGTGCCTTAGCAATACCACATAAGAATTTCCAGTAAATATAAAATCTTCTAACTAGGCATGAAACATTAGCAGTAGGCCAAACTGGCCTAGATTTTTTTCTGGAAACCATGCCTTATTAAAAGAGAACCTAAAGCAAATATGACAAAATGCTAAGGTTTATTAAATTTAAGGACAGGCAGATTGGCACTTGCACTGTCCCTCTGTATTATTCTGTAGGTTTAAAGTATTTGTATTAAAGTTAGAAGGCCGATATGGACAGAAGTGATGCTTTTCTGTAGATCAGGCAATAAGATGGGGATCAAACTGCTAGAAATGCATTTATAAGCTGTTACTTTCTACTCCGCAAGTCCAGAATGTGCATTTGTGATTTAAGCAAATATGGATATTTTTGTGTTCTACCTATCCTCTATCATTTCCTTTTTTTTTTTTCTCTTATCGCTCGTTTTTCTTATCTCAGGGTTAATGAAGCAACCACTTAGTTGGCTTGCCTGTTCTGTGACTGAAGGTGAAGGGTGTAAAGTAGGCTCTCTCCCCCATTAACAGGCCTCTCCAGGGCCAAGAGCTCTATCCCTTAAATACAAGGAGCTCTCTTCTTATACCCTCTGCATAGGTCATTATCTCTCAATCCACATCGAAACTGTGCCAACACTAAGATACCAATGTTCAATTAGACTGTATAAAGGTGGCATAATTAATCCTTGCTGTACCACATTGTACTTTTTCTTTGTTCAAAAGTTGATAAACAACCATGAGGAAAAAAAAATACATACACATAACACATTTCTAACCTATTTATTCAATGAGAAAAAGAGAGACAGAGAAACTGGAAAATGGAGAGGGAGAAGAAGGGGGGGAGGGAGGGAGGGAGAGGGAGAGAGAGAGAGAAAGAAAGAGAGAGAGAGAGAGAGAGAGAGAGAGAGAGAGAGAGAGAGAGAGAGAATATGAATATGAATCTCTGTAATGACAAGGTACACTGATTAAAGTGGGTTATGAGACCCCCCTAATGGAGGCTGTGTTTGCTGCAGCTCAGGACCTAACAATGCTCAGACTCCAAGCTCTGTAGTTGCTCTGAAACCTTCTGACTGTGAGATTTACCTCCTACTGCTTCACTTTCATTCCTTCCCTTCTCTTTGATGAAAGAGTTTAAAGGCCACTGTTGTCTTTGGTACACTAAACGCCACCACTGCCAGCCACGCATGCCATTACTTAATGCTCAGACCTGGCATTGCTGAATGTAAGGCAGAAACTGCCTGGAGGCTCCTGGACTGTTTGGATGCACCTGCAGTTAATAGTCCCAGTGCACCACCCGAACAGCCAGCGTGGAAGCCCGGGTGTGATATATGACATGATCCAGGGTCCTGCATCTCTGACTGCCTGGTGTGCTTTCAGAGGGAAGGGACGGGTATTGCTAGCCTCCGCCCGCCCCACGGTTGCAGTGGTAGCTCTCCTGTGGCACTGCCACCATAGTGAGCCATGTGAGTGCCTAGATTTGCTGCTTTTGAGAATACTGAAATTAAAGCATCTAGAGATTTTCGAAGTTGCCTTCCTCAGATTTCCTATTCAATGAAACTGAGGCTTACATAAAGGAGATTCTCACTTGTAGTCCAAACACATGAGAAACCTTTGGAATGACCCACCTGTAAGAACATTACCTTTTGTCTGGCCGGCCTGGCTCAGTGGTTGAGCGTTGATTTATGAACCAGGAAGTCATGGTTCAATTCCCAGTCAGGGCACATGCCTGGGTTGTGGGCTCGATCCCCATTAGGGGGCGGTAAGGAGGCAGCTGATCAATGATACTCTCTCATCATTTAGGTTTCTATCTCTCCCACCCTCTCCCTTCCTCTCTGATGTCAATGATAATATATTTTTTTAAACAAACAAACAAAAATCACCATTGGAGTATCTTCCCCTGTGAATTGCATGTCCATGGACAAGAAAAATAAAATTACTACCTAGGCTGACAGGTCAAGTCATCCTGCTGCACAGAACTCTCCATCACCTTTCTTTTTAGCATAAAATGCAAATTTGTCACCAAGCCTGCAAGGCCTCACACCATGGTTCAGCCACTGTTAGCCATTGCATTCTGCACCTCACTTGTCCAATTTTCACCAAATGAGTATTAGTTGGGTATTGTTTTTGCCTGTTCTTTCTTCCACAGTAAACTGCACAAGAGAGAGAACTCTGAGAGTATTGCTGTGCTCCAAACACTTAGGACATTAGCACTCAATGTGTATTTGTTAAACAAATGAATGAAATATGGATGAATAAAAGGCATTTTCTTCCTGTTGCTTCAAAACTTAGTGAATAATTTTTATATCCTGTTTCTCATTAAAGCACCTTAATCCTATATAATAAAAGAGTAATGTGCAACTTAACTATCACTCTATGACCAAAATAGCGGCCCCCATAGCCACAAGATGGCGGCGCCCAGTCTCCTCATCCCCACTGCTGGAGTGTCTGGGCCTGTCCACTGGAGCAGCAAGGCTGGATCTGCTGCCGAAGGGGGTGGATCCAGCCTCCCCGCTCCACTGCTGCTGCAGCTTCTGGGCCTGTCAGTCCGGCCAGGGTTCATGGGGGACCAAACGGCGAGGCCGGATCCGCCCCCAGACATGGCAGACAGAGCCTGGACAGCAGGGCTTGGGGGCTTCCTTAGTGCAGCGACAGCAGGGAAGCCCCAGGACCAGCAGACAGAGCCCAGACAGCAGGGCTTGGGGGCTTCCTTAGTGCAGTGACAGCGGGGAAGCCCCAGGACCAGCAGACAGCAGGGCTTGAGGGCTTTGTTCACAGGGTGATGATAGGGAAGCCCCAGGCCCGGCAGACAGAGCCCAGACAGCAGGGCTTGAGGGCTTTGTTCACAGGGTGATGGTAGGGAAGCCCCAGGCCCTGCAGACAGAGCCCAGACAGCAGGGCTTGGGGGCTTCCTTAGTGTGTCGGTGTTGGCAAAGACCCCAGGCCTGGCAGACAGAGCACACTGAAGGGCACTGGGGCTTCCTTCACATGGCGCATGGCGGCGGCAGGCAGAGAGCGGACAGCAGGGCATGGGGGCTCCATCTCCATGGCTGCAGCGAAACCCCCAGGCCCCGCAGAGAGCAGAGAATCACGGAAGTGGGCCTAAGCCATCAGTAGGACATCCCCTGAGAGCTCCTTGATTGTAGAGGGTGCAGGTTGGGCTGAGGGACCCCTGTGCATGAATTTCGTACACCGGGCCTCTAGTAGATTTTATAAATGTCACAGATAGATAATACTTTAGCTATACATGCTACAGGCGCTATTACTAGTTACTACTAATATTATAACATGGGATACCTGATATTATATTTTATTACTTGTGAAGAAGAAGCTATACAAGGCAGCTGATGCCTACGATGCTCTCTATCCTTTATGTTTGTTAATACAGCTGTTCTTAGCCTTTTTGTTGTCCTGTATGTTTTTGAGAATCTGATTAAATCTATAGGATCCTATACTCAGAAAAATGCATGCACACTTATATTCTCTAGATAATGTGTGGATTCATGAACTCATTGCTTAGGTAAGTAGTTTCTGTTATTTTAGAAAGAGCTATACACAGGATGGGGCAAAAGTAGGTTTACAGTTGTGAGTACACGAAACAGAGTTTATTCTTGCATTATTATATTATTTTCCATATAAACAACTATAAACCTACATTTGCCCACCATTTACTGTCCTGCAGAGTTATCAACTAGAAAGTTTTCTTCCACAACCATATATTCGTTACATTGAACCTGCTGAATTACTCATTCCTTTTCTGGAGGTCTTATTTTAAATCCGATGTGGGTGATGCTAGTGGCAGTGGTGTTGGTAGTGGTAGTGCGTGCTGGTATGTGTGTGTTCAGGATTCACATATTAAAACATATGTGAATTGCATATCAATTATGTCATATTGCAGCTGGACTGCAACATGAACTGGATTGCATGTCAGTTATGTCATATTGCAGCTGTCAAACTACAGGCAAGTAACTTCATTTCTCTCTGATTCATTTTCCTTAGCTTTAAAAAGAGGAAAATAACATATGCATTACGACACTTTTATAAGAAAAAAAAGAAGACACAGGTAAAGTCGCTTCACACAGGTAAAGTACCAGACACAGGTGAGCACACAGCAAAAGGTAACTATTACTCTCCTTGCTTAATACCATTTCTCTTCTATCCCATATTCTCATCTCCCTCTTACATGGGTACCCTCAGAACAGCCTACTAAGTGAACATATTTTAAAAATCATTTTGTGTTTCCATATAGTAATATGCATTGGCCTGTCAGTGTACCCTCTTCTCCGTGACTTTTCTAAAAATGGAACTAATTCAGAATTTATTGCAGTTCATGCAGAATGAAAGATTAAATCACTGTTGGATTACATGCAGAAATTAACCCAATTATCCTTCAAAATGGCAATATATTTGCTGCATAACATCAGTATCATCAAACAAGAGTAGAAATTACATTGCTTTAAATATACACCAGATGGCTCTAGGGTGACATGGTTATTTTAAAAAAATAAAATAAAGACCCGATTGTTTATAGCTTCCCCAAGGGCAAAATCTGTGTCTAATCTGTGTCTGTAACTTACCAACAGCAACCAATTGAGGGACACAGGAGTGAAAGACAGTTTAATTTATGGTAATAGCAATAATTTGCCATTCTTTTCAGAACAAAAGTCTGGGTTTATTAGTCTAAAAAGATTTTAAGGTTTCCATGTAGAACAACAACAAAAAATGGTGACAGTCAGGTCTTTACGGTGAGTGCTAATTAATGTCAAAGGACAAGAAAGAAAAGTTTTGCTTGCAGATGCTCAATTCACAGTTTAAAAATCCAGAATGATAAATTATGCAGCTACTCAAAATGTCAAAATGTGTCCTGAGGAGAAACGTTAGGCCAGAGATTTTGCTTTGTTTTGTCATTCATTCACTGAAAAAAATCATATATAATTATATAATCTATAATCCTATATAATAAAAGCCTAATACACTAAGTATCCGGTTGACCGTTCAAGCAATCAAAGTGAAATATGCTAACAATATATGAAGGCCACACAACTGCTCGCTATGATGTGCACTGACCATCAGGGGTCAGATAGTCAACTGGTCGACCAGTCACTATGACATGCACTAACCACCAAGGGGCAGATGCTCTGACTGGTAGGTTAGCTTGCTGCTGGGGTCTGGCCTATCAGGACTGAGCAAGAAGGGCCAGACATACCCTGGAGCCCTCCCAGCATCCCTCCCTGGCTGGCCAATCTCCTGCGTCCCTCCCTGGCCTCAATCATGCACCAGTGGGGTCCCTTGGCCTGGCCTGCACCCTCTCACAATCCGGGGCCCAATCCCACAGGCCAGGCTGAGGGGACCCATTGGTGCACGAATTTGTGCATCGGGCCTCTAGTCTATTATATATATCAGTATATATTTAAAAGGTTGTTCTCTTATTTATGCCAGACACTGCTCTGGTCCTCAGGGACTCTGTGAAGAATAGAACAGACATGCTTTGTCCTCATGGAGGCAACATTGTTCACTCCCTTGCACAGGAGGGAAAAGGAGGAAGAACACCATATTAGTGAGAAGAAAAAAAAATGAAGGTTTGTTTTTTTCATTTCCTTAATGACTTTTCTTTTCCCTTAATCTCACTTATAATCATATATAAATGTACCTCTGCAGCAAAAATAAGTAGTTAATCAAGACCCTGAACCCTTCCTTCCTTTAAAAGTCAGCTAATCAACCAAAGATTTGGCCAAGTTCCCTTGCAATTATTCTCTGTTCTAAGTTCCCTGAAACACTTAAAATGATCACTTACTGAATTTCTTTAATGTTCCAGCAAAAGGTAGACACTGAAGCATTCTTGAGCCTGAGATTCTGCAATCAGTGCTTGGGATCACTTTTGTTTCTTGACTTTTTTAAAAAAATAAATCTTTATTGTTCAGATTATTACAGTTGTTCCTCTTTATTCCCCCCATAACTCCCCTCCACCCAGTTCCCACCTCACCCTCTGCCCTTAACCCCCCCCCACATTGTCCTTATCCATAGGTGTACAATTTTTGTCCAGTCTCTTTCTGCACCCCCAAACCCCTTTCCCCCCAGAGAATTGTCAGTCCACTCCCTTTCTATGCCCCTGATTCTATTATATTCACCAATTTATTCTGTTCATCAGATTTTTTTTATTCACTTGGTTTTTAGATTCACTTGTTGATAGATATGTATTTGTTGTTCATAATTTTTATCTTTACCTTTTTCTTCTTCCTATTCTTAAAGAATACCTTTCAGCATTTCATATAATACTCGTTTGGCAGTGATGAACTCCTTTATCTTTTTCTTATCTGTGAAGCTCTTTATTTGACCTTCAATTCTGAATGATAGCTCTGTGGGGTAGAGTAATCTTGGTTGTAGGTTCTTGCTATTCATCACTTTGAATATTTCTTGCCACTCCCATCTGGCCTGCATAGTTTCTGTTGAGAATCAGCTGACAATCCTATGGGTACTTGCTTGTAGGTAACTAACTGTTTTTCTCTTGCTGCTTTCAATATTCTCTGTCTTTTGCTCTTAGCATTTTAATTATGATGTGTCTCGGTGTGGTTCTCTTTGGATTCCTTTTGTTTGGGATTCTGTGCACTTTCTGTACTTGTAAGTCTATTTCTTTCACCAGGTGGGAGAAGTTTTCTATCATTATTTCTTCAAATAGGTTTTCAATATCTTGCTTTCTCTCTTCTTCTGGCACCCCCATAATTCTGATGTTGGTATGCTTGAAGTTGTCCCAGAAGCTCCTTACACTATCTTCATATTTTTGGATTCTTTTTTCTTTTTTCTTTTCCGGTTGGGTGTTTTTTGCTTCTTCGTATTTCAAATCTTTGACTTGGTTCTTGTGATCCTCTAGTCTGTTGTTGGATCTCTGTAGATTACTTTTTATTTCAGTCAGTATATGCTTAATTTCTAGTTGGTCCTTTTTCATATCCTTGAGAATCTCACTAAATTTATCAGTGGTTTCTAGAAGATTCTTGAAAAACCTTATAACCGTGATTTTGAACTCTATATCCAGTAGTTTGCTTTCCTCTATTTCTTTCATTTGTGACCTGTTTCTTTGTCTCTGCATTTTGCTGCTTCCCTGTGTTGATAGAGTGGCTTTGTGTGCTATGTGTCTTATAGGGCCCAGTGGCTCAGCCTCCCCAATTACCTGAGGTGGACACTCTATGTGCACCCCTTTGTGGGCTGTGTGCACAGTCTTGTTGTAGTTAAACCCTGATTGTTATTGGTATCACTGGGAGGAATTGACCTCTAAGCCAGTAGGCTGTGAGGATCAACTGTGTCTACGATGGGAGAACTTCTGTGCTGGAGACACCATTATGGGGCAAGATTTGCTTCAGTGGGGCTTTGGTGCTCACTGAGTCTGCCCCCTGAGTGTGTCCCTTATGGATCTGAGGAGTTGTAATCTGGATGGTCCCACTCTCACCCCTGGGTACACTGGCTCTTGGATCTCCAAGGAGGTGCAAATTTAGCCTCTACTTGAGGCCACCCAGCAGGAGCTATGGAGAGATCTGCAGATTCCTCTTCTTTGTTTGGGTTTTGGAGGTGCCCAGATAAGGCCCAGCTGTGAAGCAATGCAAGCTTCTGTGGAGCCTTGGGCCTTCTTTTAGATGTTCTGGGGCTCTCTGACCCAGCTGCAGTTTGTTAGGTAATTTTATATTGCAAAGGGCCAGGCCATTCATATGCAAAAGCCTCTGCACACAGCATGGGTAGGGCAGGGTCTCAGGGAAACAACAGGGTGGAGCAAACAGCAATGGCTGATCCTCAGCCCTGTCCTAAAAGGCCCCCAGGTCTCTGTGTCCCTTGGTAATCGCTGCAAGCACCTCTGAGAGAAAGCCGCTCTCGAGTTTTGCCCGCTGCCAGTCCAGTTTCTCCCCATATGAGTGTGGGTCCCCAGAGTCTTGCCTGGAACTGGAGTTCAGAGCAGTCAGGAGCTTGTGTCTCCCCCCGGATTGAAAAAGACAACCGCATACTCAGTTGCCAGCCCTTTCCTCCGCACATGCCTCCGTACCTCTGCACTTTACTTCGGCATCTCCTCTGACTCTCAGTGTGCTTTTCTCTTTCCTTCTAGTTGTAGAATTTCCACTCAGCCAGCCTTCTTGTGGTTCTGGATGATGTCCGTTTTGTCTTTTAGTTGTAGTTTTGAAGTGGTTGTGCGAGGCAGCAATTTCAGGTGCTTACCTATGCCACCATCTTGGTTTCTCCATGTTTCTTGACTCCTGAAAGTGAAATGAGCTGCTGCTGTGGTCACTATACCATTTCTAAAACTAACTGTTACACAAATAGCATGGCTGAGCCTGTGAGGCCCTACTCACTTCCCACCCTGATCCATTTATTCACATTCCCATAATTCTTGCATTTCCAGTTCAGAAGTCCAGTTTCTATGTTAATCTACAGTGCCTTAGGTTGGGTGATACACGAGACCTGCATTGCCCAATAAAGTCACACGGGGTTATGGAGCACTTGAAATGTGAATAGTCTAAATGGAGATGTGCTATTGAGGATAACATAGACACTAGCCTTCTAAGACTTACTATGACAAAAATAAATATAAAATATCTCATCAATATGCTTCTATATTACTTAAATACTGAATTAATATTTTAAAGTAGGTTAAATACAATCTACTATTAAAATTCATTTCACCTGTTTCTTTTTACTTTCTAAAAACATATCAACTAGAAAATGTTAAATTACATATGTGTGGCTCGCACAGTGTTTCCACTGGACAGCACTGCACTAGACTCCCTTAATGATATTTTGGATTTCAGCTTTCCATACGGTTTAAGGCTGTTTGCTTCACCAGTAGGAACTCCCTGATCCAACTCCTGCCAGTCACCCAACCTCAACTTTTCACCCCCACCTTGATGGTCAGGCTCTTTGCCAGAGACAAGCTCCATTTCAGATGTTCTAAATGACATGCAAATAAAAAGCAGGACACAGCATTGTTTTATAATAGTGGTTTGTGACCCTTCAATCTAATGCCATCATACAATAAACTACACAAGACACTGCATAGATCACAAGGAAGCTAGGCAGGCACAGGCACAGTTCCTGCCTGCAATCAGCTTAAAGGTGAGTGGAAGGGGAATAGGAAATGAGCAAAGCAGAAGGGGAGGCCTGCTTCATAGGAGGGAACTGGTGACCTTGTTCTTACACAGCACCCCATCATCCCCACTGCTTGTTTGTATCAGAAAGTTATAACGTAGCACAGGGATTTACAAGTCAGAAAAAACACACCCCGATAAGTAAGGAAATCAGGAAAAGTCTCAAGAAATAATAAATGAGTTCATGCTTAAAGGTTATTCTCCCATCTCAACCTTTAAGGGTGGATGGTGAAAATAAAAATTTGTGGCTTAAAAAGTGTTTTAAATAGCGCTTAATGAAAACATAGAAGAATGGCTTCTCTTTAATTCTTCTCCCAATCTATTTACAAACAGCATTGGAACAAAACATTATTTTATTCACAGTAAAAACAACAAAATTCACTGGCAGTAAAAACATTATGTAAAGCATGAGTAGGAAATCATTTGCAATATTTTTACAGGTAAGTTTATATGGAGCCCATTCTGTTGCCTCACAACAAACTCTGATTTTGTTATCTTGATGTCTTTCTCTTTTTTGATAAAGTGTTTCTCTGTGCACCACTTCCAACCCCTATCTCACTATGTATAAGAAGGTGAGTTGGAAATATCCTTACCAACACAAACGTCTTACTGTAAATTAGTTTAGTAATGCCCATGAGAACTGTTGCATTTCTAATGTATGCTAAAAAGGGAAAAGTTCTGGGAATTCCTCTCTAACGGAAATAACTCATATACCTAAGTTGGGGAGATAATAGAAAAAAAGAGGCCATATTGAGTCCTCTTAAAATCTTACCATTGGGATTATCACTTACTCCATTAAAGCTTAAGACCAACCTAAACTGCCGGAGACCACCGCATAGCAGCATTGGCGTGAAAGTGCAACAAGGAACTTGAAAGGCCATGGACCCTGGGCATCAGCAGGGCTGATGCCAGCACAGATGGCTCTTGCTGAGATTGTGGGGTCTTGAAACAATTTCCTGCCCTGATAATCTTTGAGTAAATGATTACTGAGCTTTACTGACCTTTGATACTATCTGCTTGCTATGTGCTCTGCCTACCTGCTTTGCTAAGAGCAAACGTGTAACCAAGTTGAATAAAAGCAGGTAATCACAACCTCTCTCCAAATACTTGCTTCTCACTGGGCACATCTAGCCTTGGTAATCTCAAGACAAATATTATGGGGCTTTTTGCCCCCTTTTTTTCATGTTTCTCTTCACTATAGAGTTATATCATTGTCTTTCTTTTACTCTTCTCCTCTTTCTACAGTATTAGAGAAGGGATGGGGGTGGGGGGAGACAAGGACTCGTGGTTCCTCTTCTTCCCAAAAGAGTTTCCACCTGGCCCCCATGCTTAAAAACTTACTTCTTGTGTAACGTCTTCATTGTGTGTTGGCCCTCCTGCAGGGCCTCCTGAACCTGCTGTGCAGGTCGTGACACTAAACCAACTTTATTGTGACTGTTTGGCTCTTCTGGAGAACATACTCATCTATTAAAAACCATTAACATTATTACCAAATCATGATCAATGTTCTGAATGTTCCCCTAAATTCAATCAGAACATTTCTCTATGTCTCCTTTAGATTAGAATATTAAGGCTTATTCCTATCTGGTTTTTATCTCCATTGAGAATGAAAATGTCAGTTGTGGGGGAGGGAGAATGGGTAAAGGGGGTCAAATGTATGGTAAGTAATGGAAACTAGACTTTTGGTGTTGAGCATGCTATAGTAATTACAGATACCAAATTACAAGGTTGTACACCTGCAATTTATATAATTTTATAAGCAAATATTGCCTCAATTTTAAAAAGTCAAATATGTTAAAGTTTCAATGAATTAAGGAACTAAATTCCCTCAAAGTGTTCCTTCATTATTTCACACTATGTGACTGGTTCTGAAAAACAAACACGTTATCAGGAAATAATCCTGATAAACTTAATTCCTCTGGAACAAGTATTTTCCATCACTTGAGGTAATCACAACCTCTCTCCAAATACTTGCCTCTCACTGGACACGTCTAGCCTTGGTAATCTCAAGACAAATATTATGGGGCTTTTTGTCCCCTTTTTTCATGTTTCTCTTCACCATAGAGTTATATCATTGTCTTTCTTTTCCTCTTCTCCTCTTTCTACAGTATTAGAGAAGGGATGGGGGGAACTTATCAGTGTTTTGGTCCCTATCACAAGTCAAGCACTGTACTGACCAGTTTAATCTAACATTCCTAATAATCCGATTCTATCCCCATTTTACAGATGGAATAATACACTCAGAGAGACTGAGTAACAGCTAGAGTGCAGAGATAGGAGTTGCACTGAGGTGTGGTCCCAAAGCCCAGCTCCCCCAACTGGACTCTGCTGTCTGCACTAAGGTGTGTGGTTCAAAGTGTTCATCCCCCTCCTCCCAAAGGTGCTGTGCTATGGGTCACTTACTAAGAATAATAGAACATGGAATCACTGTAGGTGTAATGACAGGGTCCTAATTCTTTTCTGTCCTATTGCAATCACCCCATTTCAAAATTATATGTAAGAATACTGAATATCTCAGAGAATTTCCACACAATCTTAAAACCCATTCATTTTACACATCTTAAAGAAAATAGTGTAATTTTATTCCCTTGCAGGGCTATCGTCACCATCTCCTAGGCCTCTGAATGTAAATCAGAATTGTAGGTGAAAAGCAATTTTCTTCAGAGAAATAATTTAGAACCCAGATAAAAAAGTAGTTGTTCAGGGAAGGTGACTGAAGCTCCTTCCTCTGGCCCCTAGAGGGCGGTACAGTGCGAGCAGCGGCCCAATCCTGCGTTCTAACTACATCCTGCACATGCTTTAGTGCCTGGCTCATAGTCTCCTGCATGAAAGGTTCAAAGAACGAATGGGGGGAAATCATGACTTTATCAGAACAACTACATTTAACTTTGCTTTATCTTAACCAAAGCATTCATCAAGCACAAGTAAAATACAAATATTAATAAAGGAAGTAAAAGGTATGCCATTAAGTATCCATGCTCTATGTAAAGCGGAATAGAACAAGTTATTGGGATTATGGAATCTTTCAAACACAGTAGGGTAAACAACAACAAAAAGATTCAGTTGATTACTTAACTTTTTCTAAACACATTTCATTGATATGACATAGAAGAAGTAAATCAAATATATGCATCTCAGAGGTGGTCTGTATTAGGTTTCTGCATAAGAGGCTATTTTAGACTTATTAGATTTACATAGTGATTTTCCTCAGAAGAACTCAAAGTGCTTTCTTTATCCATAACATTTACATAAAGAATACCAAACATTTCCCAAAATGCCAAAAGCAACTCAGGTAAACAGCAGAGCCCGGAATATGAGAACAGTGAGAAAATGAGAGCAGAAATGTGGATACAAATAGATCTAACCATACCAACAGGGAATAAATGAACCCTTTCTGCACATGGTGCCCCACGTGTCTGTGAATTCCACTGTCATGTTGTCACTCCTGAGCTAGTAAATGGATACTGCAAGCCGATGACTCTGCCTGGCTATGCAGTGATACAGGACAAATGGTGCAATTCCAGGGACCTAAATGGGCAGGTGGCTCATCGCTCACTTTAGAGGGCTCATGGTCTGCTGTGTAGGACACACCTTCTGACACATGGAAGAGGGGTATAAAGTCAGAGGTGAACATAAAGTAATATTTGTTTATTATCTGGATCTGTTTCCACTTGGAGACAACAGAAATGATACTAAACATTTATTAGGCTGCTAAAAAATGTATAGGCACGAGAGAAAGATGAACTGCGTGAAATTTCTACCCCTCACATGGGAGTAAGATATGAAAAATTAAACAACACTTGATTATTTCTGTAATTGTAGATGCATGTAAATCTGGAAGTTTTCTGAACCACATCCTTTATGACAATTTAAGATAAGAGATTTATTACATTATGGGAAACTGAATAGCACTGGAATGGCAAGACCAATGATTATTTGCATTGCATTTTCCAAAAGGGTATATATGAATGAGATGTGTTTGTCTTCATAGTACCCTAAAAACATGTCAGAGCTTTAATTTAATTCCTGTGCTGCTGAGATAAATTAAATTAATAGATCCAATCTTGGCCGTATGAATAGGTATTGAATTTAGTAGAGAGTCTTGTACATCTTATCTCTTTTAGCAACCTAAAAATAACAAATAGGTGGAATTTCTCCCCAAGTTTGATGAAAAGTGCAAACACATTTTCCATGGTTATCACAGGAAAGGGAAGCAGGGCTGCATGCTGCTAAGGGTGAAATAGCATTGATGTGAATAGTAGAGCCTTTTCATTCATAGACATTTGACAGGGCCCTGGAATCAGGCATATAGAGATATAGCTAGGCACAAGACTGTCAGTGACACAGTCAAAACACCACGGATTAATTTTGGATAAGAGGCTGATTATTTGGGATTTGAATAGAAAGACAACAATCACCAAGAGCAGTAACCTGGCAAAAGTAACCCCCCCTATGGATGTACTTTTTTGTTACTTTCTATCAATGTTTCCATGAACAACCAATGCTAATAGGGAAGGAACAGAGAACTAAAGGCTAAGGTGTCCCCAACGACAGGGAGAAATTCCCAAGAGGAAGGTGGTAAAGTCATCAGGGCCTGCAGCTTGGCCCTTTCACTCTGTCCTGGGCTCTGTTAAGATCAGTGGAGGAGGTGGAATGAGGGGCCAGCCCGACCCTTGCAAGATGGTATAGAGTCCCACTGGCTGAGCTGAGCAACAGTGGGCAAGTTATATAGCTTCTCCCAGCTTGGGTGGGTAATTCTCCTCACATATAAAATGGAAATATTAATACCACCTAGGGCTTATTCTAAGGTAAGCTCTTATCTTGATGCCTGGTACTTGGCAAGTACTCAATATTCTGTTAACTATTAGAGCGAATACCTATGGAGCTCTAATAATAAACCGAATATTCCTCCAGAAGCACATGAAGGAAATCCAAGACAATAAACATATGCCCCATGGGCTGGGGGTAGTGACTTAACAGGGGAGAACCCTGTAAAACACAGCCTGGGCCACGTGATCAAGATTAACGTCACAAGTGAGAGGTCTTGTTGATAGAGGTTCCTCTTGATATGATGTGATGAAGAGGGCCCTTTCCTCTGTGGGCTTCTCTCAAGAACCCCAACACCAGTCTAGTCATGAGAAGAACATCAGACAAACCCAAATTGCACAAAATTCTATAAAATACCTGATTCTTCTCCTCAAAACTGTGAAGGTCATAAAGGAAAGTCTGAGACCCTGTCTCAGCCAAGAGAAGGCAAAGGAGACAGGATGTCTGAACATCATGTGGTATCCTGGCTGGAGTTCTGAATCAGAAAAACGAAATAGTGAAAAACTAGTGAAGGCTGAATACGTTTAGAATTTAATAATAAAAACCAATGTTGGTTCCTTATTGGCGACAAATGCACCATAGTAATTCATGTAAGACGATAACTGTAGGGGAATCTGTATGTGAAGTACATGGAAACTGTGTATGAACTTTGTAACATTTTCACAAATGTAAAACTATTCTCAAGGAAAGCATTTATTTTAAAATAGAGTCCCATGGACAATTTTGGTTCTCAAATTATTGGAGGAACATAGTTGCCACCTTTCCTAGAAGACCAGAAAGTACAATGATGAGATTGCCTCAGGACAAGTCTGTCTCTAGGTCATCCACAGGCAGACCTTTAATTTGCTGTGGGAAAGAAGTAAACACACTGCTGTATTCTTAATTACTCCTAAAGCATGGTTAGTTGAATGCCCATCTAGCCAATTCTAGTTCAAGTCAATGCTAATCAAATAAAAACAATTGTCAATCTTGGTGGGGTGGAATCAGAGTGGGTTTTGGAGCCAGGAAAATTGGGATTCAAGTCTTGGCCCTGGCACTTATACTATTAACATTTCACACACGTTAAATCAGCTATTCCGATGTTCAGTTTCTGTCTATTAAATAGGTTTACTTATCTGTCAGGGTCCGGAGGAGTATTAAATAACATACACACACTATCTAGCACTGCAGATGCTCCAGAAATGTCAATTTCCTCCCTTTCTACTTCTATTTTCAGCTGCTACCATCGACTGCATCTCTGCCTGAATATCTTCCAGATATCTCACATTTCACACATTTCTAACTAAACCCCTGATTCATCTTACACCTCCTCACACACTCCTTCTCCTGCCAACACATGTTTCCCCTAGACCAGCGGCTCGCCAGCCAATGCAGCTCTTGGGCCCCTTGAGTGTGGCTCTTCCACAAAATACCGCAGCCTGGGTGAGTCTATTTTGAAGAAGTGGTGTTAGAAGAAGTTTAAGTTTAAAAAATGTGGCTCTCAGAAGAAATTTCAATCGTTGTACTGTTGATATTTGGCTCTGTTGACTAATGAGTTTGCCGACCACTGCCTAGGCTTTCCCAATTCAGTGGCACCACTGGCCCACCAGAAACCCGGATGCTCGTGCCAGCAATGTAGGAGTCATCCTTGACTCCTTCCTTTTTCTCACTCTCAGCCTCCACAGCCAACCCTTCAGCAAGCCTTGTCCTTTTTATCTGGGAGATATTTCTCAGATCTGCCCCCTTCTTTCCATCTGCCTTGCCACCAGCTGACTCCAAGTAATTGGTGCCTTCACAGGGCTCCTTTCCACTTCTGCTCTCACCATCAATCTTCCAGATATTGGCCAGGGCACAGCTTTAAAAACATTCACCAGGGCTTGTCATTTCCACTCTTAACAGATTTCAAGGACTTCTCATTATTTTTGGAATAAAGTCAAACCCCTGCACCCTGGCATAGCTCGCTTCCTCCCACTCGCCATCTGGTGCCACAAGGACCTTTCTCAGGCTCAAGTGCCCTCCCCTCTGCTGGGAGGGCTATGCCCCTGGGCTTCCCACCACTGAGCACTTCCCACCACTGAGCCTTTGGGGATTGGTGGCTTTGCTCCTCATCCCTCCTAATGAGATTTTCAAGGCCTCTTGTTCCTCTTTAATTGTTCCATGTTCATTTTTCACATAGCAGTTTACACATTTTATAAGGCCTTCTCTCTTTGTTTGCTGTCTGTCTCATTTCACAATCTTGTAAGCTTCTAGAGGGAAGAGAATCGTCTTTTCATTCACTGATACAAGTCCAGCACCTAGGAAACTGCCTGGCATACAGCAGGTGCCCAGTTTACTAAAGAAATGAATGAATCAGCAAATAAGATATTTTTTAATTCTCCCAAAAAGCATCATAAAAAGGGTAAGCTCATGGAATGATCCTAATTTCACGTAAATAAATGATACATATAAATAAAAAATATAAAATTTACCAAAATGTTTTTGGAGATTAATTTTTATTGATGGAACTAGAGGTTGTTTTTTTTTCATAGTTCTGTACTTTTCAATTTCAGTATTATGAATAAGTAAATGCCTTGATACTAGGAAAAACAATTTTTTGTTGTATGCTAAAATATAGAATAATTAATTCATGATAAAAAGGATAAGGTGCACTCTAAGTGAACCATTTTTTGTGCTGTAATCTAAGGAGATTCTTGTTATTTTATTCTGTAAAATGCACAATTTCTGCAGTTACTGTTTTAATTTCAGCACTGATCAACTCTGTGTTTGACAATCAGAAACCTGCAGTTTCCTTGAATGTGAGATAGAGATAACAGCAATGATGCCTGCCCTATCTTTGTCTCTGGTAAATTATAAAATACAACAAAATTGCATGGTTACAATCCTCCTCTAGTCTAGTCTGTGCTACCAAAACCTCCCAGAAGATATGAAAATATTCTATTTATAAAATAGATTCATATACTGAAATATAAAGAAAGCAGTTTTTCTTTATAGCCAGATTAGCTTCTTTTTTTTTTTTTATCATTTGAGCAAAATGCTGTTTCTCTAAATAAATAATAATGGCAGTGCTATCATGTAAATTCATAAACCAAGGCAGGTTTGCTGACTGAAATGGCAGTATAATACAGAGTGGAAATAAAAGGAAGATGGATGGCTCACAAACCCTAGAGGTCTGTCTACAAATACCTGTTCTGTCTAATTCATTCATTCATCCAATAATATTTAGTAAGTTTCAACTAGGAACTTTTCTGGACCTTATTTAAATAGCAGTTTAAAAGAAAAGGACAAACATTATACTTCCATAGGGTAAACAAGATGACTGAGTAAATTATACGGAAGTGATAAATGGAGAAATATAAAACAACAAAAGGAGATAGAGAGTTCCAGCCGAGGACTGGAAGTTGTCATTTAAACATGGTGGTCAGAAAGGGCCTTACCAAAAAGGCGACTTACTAAAGAAGACTTGAATTGAGGGAGGGGTCAAACTATGTGGCTATCTGGGGAAGAGTAGTCCACATAGAGGAAACAACAGGATCAAAGGACCAGACTGGTATACCCAGGGAATATCAGAGAAATCTGTGTGGGTAGAGCAGAGTGAGCTGAGGAAGAAGAAGAAGAAAAAACAAAGTCAGGGAGAAAACAGGAGACGGATCCCTAGTAGGGCCCTAATGCCACTGTTTCAGCTTTGGCTTTCACTTTGAAACGAGAGGCTCTGGAAGACATGATCTGACTTATGTTTTGACTAGAGCTCTCTGTTACTCTCTGGCTGCTCAACTGAGAACAAGCTTTAGAGGCAAAGGTGAGGGTAGAAGCTTGGAAACCAGTTAGGACACTATTGCCTCCTGGCAAATAGTGATGCTGACCTAGGCCAGAGTGGTAGTAGTGTGGGTAAAGATGGCAAGATTTAGGACATATTTTGAAGGTAGAACTAATAGGATTAGCTATAGCCTTGGCTAAGAAGAGTCAGAGCTGACTTGAAAGATTTTGGCCTGAGTAATTGGAAGAAGTAGCCACAAACTGGCCTAGAGAGAAGTCGAGAAGTTCAGTTTTGGTTTATCTGGAGATCTTGCAGAGATGGGCAGGCAGGTAAGCAGGTCCATATACGAGTCTGGAGTTCAGGGGAGAGGTCCAAAACAGACTGACATTTTAGGAGTCTCAGTGTATTGATCATATTCTGAGACATGAGAATGGCTGAGATCCCAAAGGCATGAGTGCAGATATAGAGTAAAGAAACAATTCAAGTTCTGAGCCCTGGATATGAGAAGGAAAACGCAAAGAAAAATTCAAACAAACGGCCAGAAGTCGGAGAAAACCCCTGAGAAAGTGTCACCCTGAAAGCCAAGTGCAAAAGGATTCCAAGGAGGAAGGATTATTGGTCAACTGGTCAAAGGGCGCCTCCAGGTCATGGAATACGCAGGCCTGAAACTGACCACTGGGGATACAACATGCAGATCATTGGTGACTCCACAAGGATAGTTTTGGTGGGATGGTGGGGGTGAAAGCCTGACTAAAATGAGATGAAGAGAAAAGGGAAGGAGCGGAAATGGAAATAGCGAGTACAGAACATGTTTGGGAGGTTTGGTATCAAAGGATATAGAGAAGTAGACAGGAGGTGGAGTGGGCCATGGTAGATTCCAAATAGTTCCCTTGAAGAAGAAAAAGCAACAGAATTGTCTGGGGGTTACAAAAAGACATAAAGGAAGGTAGAGCTGGTGATGGGAAGTCTGGTGTGAGCAAGCTCTGCCCAGGATCATAAGGAGGTATAAGAAAGGAAGTGGTACATTAAGCAGAGAGCTACTTTAAAAAATTGATAGTGTCCGGTTGAATAATAAGAAAATGTCCCAAAGGAGGAGAGTATTAGACACAAATGTGTACTCCAGATTAACGAATTGCATCAAAATACAAGAATCAACTGAATGAAAAACTAAAAACTGCATGATCATCTCTAAATGCAGAAAAACAGTTGACAAAATTCAACATCCTTTCACCATAAAAACCCTCAACAAACTAGCAATAGAAGGAAATTATTTTGATAGATTAGTAATTTCAGCCTTTCAACTCTCATTTAGTACAAAATATAGCTCCAGTCACTTGCGGGTAAATGATATAATTTTGACATCAATCGCCTAAAAATTTATGGCAAAAGGTACCTCAAGATCACTAATCCTATTTGAATTTGTGTTTTACTAATCACAATACTGTTTGGAAAAAAGTAGTCCCTATATATTTGAGACATCCTGTATTATCTTTTCTGTCATTTGGTATGCATATGGCTCTAAGGATTCCTCTTGCAATAACTCCTCTTGAGATTTTAGAAGGTGGGTTTTATGGTATGTCGTCACTCTTCATTCTCATTCATATGCTCATACATTAATATTCACTGAGTACCCATTATGTGCCCAAACTCTAGCCATCTGTTTTCTCCCTTGGGTTCTACAATTGTCCACATGAGGGCAGCTCCCCAAGCATGATGCTATCTCTGTGGCTTCTGGACCTCTACTCACATCATTTTTCAGCCCTGGGAGCCTTTTCTCCCTTCTTCTCCCAGTCAGCTTCCAGCTGTTATTCTGGATTCTATAAAAACATCACCCACCCGGGAAAGTTTCATTCAGGATGACAGAACTTGTTCTTGGCACAGAGAAGAGGAATGAGGGGACAAGCCAACAAGAGGCCCTGGTCTCCATTATTTCCTTCTTTCCAAGGCTCTGGAGTTAGTTATCCTTCTATAGCCATAACCAAACTTTCTAGAGCTTGAGATCCAGACCACATTACATCTTAATATTTGGAAGACTTTCCAAAGATGGAGAACAATGCAGAATATTATAAATGCATTGGTATAAATATAAAGCAGAGGATGGGCTCAAAATGTCCAAACTTCCAGTTACAAAGTAAATAAGTGCTAAGGATGTAATGTACATCATAGTGACTATTGTTAATAATGTACATATTATATATTTGAAAGTTGCTAAAAGAGTAAAATTTAAAAGTTCATGCCACAAGAAAAATAAATTTGTAACTACATGTAGTGATGAATATTAACTACACTTATTGTGGTGCTCAAGATAGACAAATAATGAATCATTATGTTGTGCACCTGAAACTAATATAATGTTATATGTCAACTATATCTCAGTAAAAATCAATTTATAAAGCAGATGAGAGATTATGGAAAGTCTGGGGGGAAATTGACATTTGTCTGGGAAATTGACAACTGCCCGTGCTTTGAAGTGAGGATTAAATGAGATGGTACATTTGAAGCACTTTGCTAAGCCCTAGCATCTAGTAGACAGTAATAAATGATAGCTCTAATAGTGATCACAATGATGACAATCACTGCCTACCATCATGGGACATTACTAAGATAGAAGGTGGGCTTCATAATCAAGGATGAATATATAAAAATGATATGAATCTAGAGGCTCATAAGGATGACTAAGATTTGCAAAAAAAATGTGCTAAGAACATTCAAAAGTTTTTATTTGCTATGAGGAGGTCAAGGAAGTAACCTCGTAAGGAGGCAAATGCTCTCTGTTTGAAGCATTCTGGTTTAATCTTAAAGCAAGCATAGAAAAAAAAATATATAAAAACTATTCAATTCTCATTATACATCTGTTTCTTGAGAGAGATATAAGGATGGAAGCAGTAGAATTAACATTTAAAGGAGAACATAGATTTGACCGGGATAAGAAGACCGTTATCTTTGTATTGAGGAGGGTGAGGATGGGATATTTTGTAACCGGAGTCTCAAGTCTCACCATTTCCTCCTTCTCAGGACTCCAGAATTCTATTCCTTCTACACCCATGTTCTCATAGCCAATCTTTCTAGAGTTAGGGATGCAGACCACCCAGAAGTCATCATCAAACCTTAAGATCCAGAAGATATTCATCTTCCTCCAGCAGCCAGCAAGTGCTGATATCCATATCCTCTCTCTAAGGAAGACTGATTCTTTTGTATTCTTCACTAACATTTTCAATAGTTTCTGCATAGAAACATATATATATATATATATATATATATATATATATATATATATATATATAAAAGCCTAAGAGACCAGTCGACCGGTTGCTATGACACGCACTGACCACCAGGGAGCATGCACTCAATGCAGGAGCTGCCCCCTGATGGTCAGTGAGCTTCCACAGCAGGAGCACCGCTCAGTTAACAGATGGGCACCAGATGCCAGGCCCATGGCTGGCAAGCGCCACTGTGGCAGCAGGAGTCTCTCCCATTCGGGACTGACTAGGCATGAGCCCGTAGCAGGTGCAGTAGGACTGGGATGAGGGGGAGTGGTGCAGCGCCAGGCCCGGGCTTTGGCTCCTTCCTGGCTGCCTGCTGCTTCGAGCACTACTACATCCCTCGGGGGATGTGGGACTGCCAGTTTCGGCCTGATCCCCAATTCGGAGATCAGGCTAAACCAGAAGTCTGACATCCCCTGAGGGGTTCCAAATTGCAAGATGGCACAGGCCAGGCTGAGGGACCCCACCAGTGCATGAATCCGGTTACCAGGCCTCTAGTTATTATATAATCCATAGTATTTAGGTGGAATGTGACTACTGGATTGATATTTCCATTGTTTTATTGGTTAGTCACTTGTAAACTGGACTAAAAGAGCTAACTCCTTGCATAATATCCATTTCCTTGAATAAATGGAAAAATACATTCTGAGTTCTAAGCAACTGATCTTATTATTCTTTAGGCAACTGAATAAATATGCCTTGAACACCTTCTATAGGTCAGGCTTTGTAGGTGTTCAAGAAATAATTGCAGAGTTAAATGGATGACACTGAAGAATATATGTGACTCAGGGTAGATATAAAACAGGTAAGAGATTAGGGAAGATGAAGGGAGACACAGTAGTCCCAAGGAGCTACTAACCACTCCTTTTGCTTCCTTGTTCTGAAACAGTTCTGTTGTATTACAATACATGCCGTATAATATGCTATGGGAATAAAGGAGATGAGGTAATCACTGCTATCTGGGGCTTTAGGGGGTGTTTCAAAAGAGATTTTCAAGCTAAGTCTTTAATAGGCAGCAAAGGACCTAAAGAGTATCTTAGGTATATATTCCTGCATGAAAAAGACACATTGGTTTGAATGCACAGGCACATTTGCTGCCCACTCAGGAGATAGATGGCCACCTTGCATAGAGTCAGGCTTAGTAGATGAGTGAGGTCTGATCTTAAAAATAACTTGGAACATAGCTTGTTACCAGGGTAAGGACCATCTCCACACAAATGAATAAGATGGGCTCACCTCCAGTGAGTTTACAATCTACAGACAGCATAAGAGGAACACCCTGAACATATCTCTATTCTGGCATTATCCCATGATCTAATAATTATCTATTTTCTTGTCCTTCTGCTCCCATTAGAGAGGAGCCTCTGAGAATTGGCTGTCTGATTTTCTTGGACTCCAGACTTTGCATAGAGCCTGACTCATAGTAGGTGTTCAAGAAATAATTGCAGAGTTAAATGGATGACACTGAAGAATATATGTGACTTAGGGTAGATATAAAACAGGTAAGAGATTAGGGAAGATGAGGAAAAATTTGATAGGCTAAGTCTGGATATGACTTCCAGGTAAGGAGGACAACAGTGATGAAAACAAGGAAGCAGGAAAGATGTGTAAAGAACAGTGAGAAATCTAACTGGATGGAATTTAACATACGGAAGTAGAGATGCATTATAACCTATCATAGGCCCTAGGCACTTCCCCATTTGTAAATCCCTTCCTTCACTAAAACATATTAAAAATTGTGTTGGTATAAAGCTAAATACATTCAGGCTGGACTCATAATCATTCATTATTATCATTATATTCATTTTTTCCTCCAGATTTTAAAGTTAATTAAAGTAAAAAAAATATTTTCATAAGTTCTTAAAAATATCTGGGGCCCTAGGCACTGTGCTATCATACCTAGTGGATAAGTTAGCCCTATGGGTAATAGATCAGGAGAAGATAAATTTGGAAAGACAGAGAACGGCCGAATGCCCAGTGCCACCTAAGATCAAAGGAAGGCAGGTAAAGAATTACAGGAGAGTGAAATGATCAGAGCCATGAGAAGAAAGGATGGAGATGAAAATATATAGAAAAAGAATGGGAGGTTCTGGAAACAAAAAGACTAACTAGGATAGGATTGCAGGCACCAGGAAAGATGTAAAAGACTCCTCACTGGCAGACAGTATGAAGGGGTTGAACAGAAGTTCTGAAGGAAATGGAATCTGAGAGAACTGAAGCTCGATTTAATGAGGGGAATAAGGGCAGAAAATAATTGTCATTTAAAACCTGGGTGACCAGAAAAATGGTAAGTCCAGAAGAGGACAGATAAGAGGATGAGTGGATTTGATGGATCTGCTAAGATACAGGGTACAAATTTATTTCCCAAATCCGAAACAGTAATTCTTTATGTTGCCTCAAAATTGAAACCCTCTTTAGCTCTCTGCTGCTACTTTGACCTCTCTGCCACTCTCTTTATAAAATGCAGGCACAACTAAAGAAAACATAGCTATGTGCCTACCATACATCAACTTCTACTCTCAAAACATAAATTTTACTATAAAATCAGCACCTACCTGTCTGGGATAGTAAGCAATTACAGAGAGAAAACAAGAGAAAGATTAATCAGACATAAACAGAACTGAAATATATTTCTCCAATTCACAAGTATATATTTTAATATATACCTCATGCAAGAATGGAACAATTTAAGTATCTAGGGATTTTAGTTAAACTATGCAAGATAGTAATTATTCCATAAATGATCAAATTTAACTTTACCTGGGAGCCAAACTCAGATATTTTTCTCCATTAATTATTCTCAGCATTATTAAAAGAGGTTTGGAACAAGGTAATATTACTACTGAGCTCATATTATAGAAACTCAGTAATTAGTATAATTGAGGATCATCTGAATGAGTTATAATTCAGCATGTTTTAATATTTTAGGAAAATGTGATTTTATTGCTTTCAAATACAAAGAATAATTCAAATTGTGCTAACAAGTAATTGCCTACTAGAAGGTTTTTAACAAAGATATATCTAAGGGATAAATATGTACCTTTTGCAAACACCAAGTTTTAGAAATGCTTGCTTTACAATATCAGTTTCTATGATGAAGATATTTGTTAGGACAAGGCAAATTTTTGCCTAGCATAATGATATAGAAATATACCCTAATAGGATCTCCACAAATGAGGTTTTACTTTATGTTTGTGTTTCTGCTAAATTACATTAACATCTGAACTACAAAATATAGTTTGTTTTTCAACCAGGTGTACAGCAATTCAGTGTCTCATTTTTCAGGAAGGTATTTTAGGACACACTCACCATGTGAAACAGACTGAAAGCAGGGGAAACACACACACACACACACACACACACACACACACACACGACTTCTGTGACATCAAAATGCACAAAGTCCATGGGTTTAATCTTCTTGCAAAGCCTATTAACTTTTACTTAGGGTTACTTCTAACAAGCTTCTTCATCAGGTTTCCTATCCCAGGGCAGTTTAGAACTACAAATGAGTAGTTTATAGGAACTGTTTTATGTGCTTTTCTACAGATCAGAAATTTAGAGGAAGCTGTATGCATGGACATGTTCAAAATGAGATATTTACAATAGTAAAAAAATTGGGGAAAATTCAACAAAAAGAAAGAGGAAAATAAATTACAGAACAGCAATACAGCATAATGCTATATGTTTGTCAAAATAATTATATGATAATAGTCTTATGTTATATATTTTTTAATTATAAAAGTAGGTTAAAAGACTATCGTGCAGTAAAATGTCAACTATATCCAGTGTCCAATAGTAGGAATGTGTCCATGCATGCACTCTATTCCAACCTATGGTAATAGTATAAAGAGAAAAATGATATGCAAATGAGGCAGTGATTGTCCTGTACAGCCTACTCTAGGGGAAGTTCTGGCAGTTTATGTACACTACAAAGAATGATGTAAGAAAGCTGGAGAATTTGAAATAATTATAAAAAAAACTTTTTCATCTGCCAGCATAATAGTTTACTACTGAATTATTTTCCCATTAACTTATAAATGTTATGATGATTGCTTTCTGGAAAGAACCTTGGCTTCAGAAAGTACAGAAGCTCCATTTCCTGGTGTGCTTTGTTAGTTGACAGGAGCTCTGAGTAATCTCTTCAGCCTGCTCTGTGAAGTGCTCTCCCTTCCCTACTGCTCACCCAAGAGATCAATGATATGTTGATGGGGGAACACACAGGCTAGAAGGCGAGAGGACCTCATCAGAGGATAAATGATGGTTATTTCTGGGAGATGACATTTCAAGTGCAACCTATTTTCTCCTTTTCAAAATAATCAGTTCTTCAAAGTCATTGCAGGAAAAAACAAGAAATGTTAATAAAAGATAAAATTATTTTATTAACTGAATATATATGCTAGGTTAATAGGTAAGAAGATAAAATATCATTAAAACATAAATTATCCATACAGGTTTTTTTATGGGACTTGAAAAGCCATCTCTACTCCATTTTGAACAGTAAAGAGATGAGTCAACTTTGAGAAAAAAAATAATATACCAGGACTTTATAAACCTATAGCAATTAAAACAATGTAATTCTGGTACAAGTATAAACTAATAGAGTAATAGAACTAAACAGAGAATATATATATGGGACTGGTTGTTAATAGCTGTAGAATCACATATCAACTTGGACAAGATAATGAGAAAGGTGTTTATGCATATTAGGAGAGGTATAATGAAATCTTTATGTCAAATTATTCATTAACAAATTCTAGATTAATTGAACATCAAAATGTGAAAATCACTACTTTAAGAAAATTCACACCCTAACTGGTTTGGCTCAGTGGATAAAGCGTCAGCCTGCAGACTGAAGGGTCCCAGATTCAAGTCTGGTCAAGGGCATGTACCTTGGTTGCAGGCACATCCCCAGTAGGGGGTGTGCAGGAGGCAGCTGACCGTCAGATGTTTCTCTCTCATTGATGTTTCTAACTCTAAATCCCTCTCCCTTCCTATCTGTAAAAAATCAATGAAATATATTTAAAAAAAGAAAAAAGAAAATTCACAATATTTTTATGAGCCAAAACAGAGAAGGGTTTATTAAACCAGACATAATAGCATAAATCATAATAGAAAAAAATGACAAATGGAATCCATACATTTAAAAATATTTGCATAACCAAATGCTACAAAGACAAAAATAAGTAAGTTACAGCCTTAAAGGAAGGTATTTTCATATATAGAAAAATGATTAATGTCCAGAATATATAAAGAATAGATGCAACTCAATAAGATAAAGACTACCAACCCAATTTAAAAAATGGGCGAAAGATACAAAAAAGCAATCAATAAAAAGGGAAATAGAAATGGGGTATATATTCCCAAATCATATATAATCAAAGAAAGTCTTTACAGTGGCACCTTTCATTTCACATCATTTTATAACATTTGGACTTCTTTTAAAATGGCAAGAACCATTAATTTTATCACAAAATTAGCAAGTACTCAATATATTTGTGACAGAAAAATGTTTACTATAAAAATTAGCAGCTAAGTAGCATGAACTTAATATCCAAAATTAAATGAAGTGGTGATGCCTGATAAATTGTAATTGTGAAATAAGAAAGGCACTGGTATTTTGGAGGACTTATTGTATTTTCTATAAAATTAGATATGTCAGAAAAAAATGAAGTATCTTTTTCTTACATGAGTAATTGTAAGACAACCGTGGCTGAAGAGATTAAAGAAAAACACACACCGTATGTTCAATTTCTATTAAGCCAGCTTTTTTAAAAATGTCAGGAAAGAGACAAGATTAAACTTTCTTAATTTCTGTAATTTCTTCAAACTATATTCCTTTGCCCGTTTCAATAATAACAGCTGATTGTGATTTACTTTGCTGGCTGCTAAAAGGGGGTCAAATCTGAGCCATTCACCATTATGATCTCCCAAAGTTGAGAGTCTCCACAAGTTTCTGAGCGCTGTATCCCCTCAGGGTACAGGAAAGACAACTTTCCTGGGTCTGTATCAAAGGGAAGCCTTTTCAGTGGTGAAGAATTCAGTCATCAGCCACATTTTCTGGAAAACTCACCTTTTCTAGTGAAGCCAAGATCCATCTTGGCTAAGATCATGGTGTACTGACCAAAGAAAGGGTCAGGTGCAAATGGTTATGCAAGAAAACAAGAGTTGAATGACTATGAACCCAAACTACAATTTAGACATCATCAGTCATGTCCACGCATCTCCTCAGAGTGATGGAAAGAAGAAGGGTGATGGAGATCAACTAAGTCTTTTGAAATGATGAACCCATGGGATCCTTCACTGGCTCCCCCAAACTGGAAAGACAAGGTAAAATCCCAAGATTTGTTTTTAAAAATATTCTTTATTAACTTGTGGTTGAGAATACATTTGCATATTTTCAGAAAACAACCCCAAGACCAGGTGGATTCCTGCAACAGAGAGGAATTGACAGGTGTGCTCCAACCACGAAGACAAGAGGAATAAACAGTCCAGAGATGGAAGATGCTGACAACGCCTTGCCACGCAAGCAGTCAGCAGCTGTGCACTGCTGAAGGTTACCTAGGACCAAACCAGAGAGGTTCAGACCTGCATTGCCACCATGTGCCCACCATCCAGATATCATTGCTGACATGTACACATAAGGAACTGTTAGACATTGAAACGGGGACTCAGAACTGTTGGACATTGAAATTGGGACTCAAACATTTTTTTGTTTTGTTATTATATGTTTATTTCTAGTCTGCAAAGGCAAAACTTTTTAAAGGAAAGAAATGGTGGGAAAAAGATACAGAGGCAAAGAAGCATTGAACAGACTGTCAAACTACATTGGGAAGACAGGGAGGTTGGGCGAGGGGGGCTGTAAGAGACCAACCGAAGGACTTGTACGCATGCATATAAGCACAACCAATGGATACAAGACACTGGGTCGGGGGTGAGGACGGGCAGGTGAAGGCATGTGATGGGGGGTAGGGGAGGTCGGGGGGAGGTCAATGGAAAAAAAAAAAGGAAACATATGTACTACTATTTGTATTACTTAAAACAATAAAAATTAATTAATTAATTAATTAATAAAATAAATTAAGAGAAGAAATGACAAAAAAATGTTTTTATTGATTTCAGAGAGAGGAAGGGAGAGGGAGAGAGAGATAGCATCATCAGTGCTGAGAGAGAATCACTGGTCGGCTGCCTCCTGCATGCTCCCTACTGGGGATCAAGGTCACAACCGGGGCATGTGCCCTGATTGGGAATCGAACTATGACCTCCTGGTTCATGGGTCAATGCTCAATCACTGAGCCACGTTGGCTGGGCAAGATCCCAAGATTTTAAAAGTGAGAGAAAGGGGAGCAGGAGTGAGGATGGGGCTGCTTCCTTAGAACTTGAAGAAGCATTTGCAGGAGAGCACTCACAATGAGGAACCACTAGGATGTCATAGAAACAACACATAAGTAAAACAATGAACCACTCCTAGCTTCAGTTTCTTCCTGTAAACATCACAGGATGGTCATGAAGAACCAATGGTATATAGGTATAATATGTACACACACCTTAATAGCTTTCATGATTGTGGAGCCCAATGAATAACTTTCTAATTTTAAAAATCCCCCAGCAAGGTGACAGGAATGCCTCTCAGGACAGATTAGTAACTGACCCCTACCCTCTTCCATTAGGACCCAGTTGAAATGTCATTTCTCTAGAGTCCTCCTAATTACCTACCTAGAATAAGTGTCTGCCATTCTCTACCTAGCCTTTTATTGGTTTTTCACATTGCTCTATCTCAACTCTCAACAATCTCATCTATAGTACTCCCATTTTACAGGTGAGAAAGCTGAGTCCAAGAACAGTTAGGGCACGCATCTAGCAAGGGGTAAGTAAAGCCAGGATTTGAAGCCAGTCAATATGGCTCCATCACCCTTGCTCTTAACACCCATGCTACACTATATGATCTATAATTTGAATTAAAAATTGCAATTAATAAAAACAAAAATGTGAATATCTGAACTCATAATTCACAAGAGGGTGGGATAGAAGCGAGTAGGATTTGAATAAAGGAAAAAGGAAGAGAATTATGAAACACTTTTCTTGAAAGAAAACAAAATTTTTCAGAAAAAGAGGGCACACAGGATTCAGGACCTGTTGGCATAAGTAGTGTGTTGCTGATGCGTGCCCAAATCAGTCTGAGGCAGTGCTGGCTTGTCCCAGCTTTACTGTCTTGGATTTAGAGTCTTAACTATCAAAGTGAACTTGATGTTGTCGCCAACCTTCTAATCAGCATGGTGTGTACTCCTCTCATGCCTATGCTAATATTGTCTCCTATTAATACTTATATGCTTCTTTTAGAAGCATGTGATGCAAGTGTTAAAAGAATTATTAGTGAGGAAAACTGCTTACCCAATCAGCAATTATAGAAACCTGGCAGAGTTTCTATTTCCAGCCCTACCTGCCAATTACTTAAAATGAAATACTATAGGACTACACTTCATGCTGTGTTCCCATCTCAGATTAAAGTCAACCTTTTCTTCAAAACAGGACACACTTAAGGGTGTGTATGGAGCTCTTGAAGGGAACAACCAAAGTTGGATCTCATTTTTTTCACTTAGCTTAGTATTTATTTTTAAAGTGGTTGCACTGAGGATCCTTTTACTAAAGAAATAAACCTTGGTTCAAGTAATCAATGGAATATGTGGGGGGAAATGCATTTCAATACAAGTTAGGATGTGCTACCAGGAGTAGTGGTGTTATAAGAGGACCTATTGTAGAACATTGTCAGAAGATTTTTCCTAGTATATATGAAGGTTTGAGGTCCTAACTCTATTCTCATGATTAACATTCCCTCATTCAGGAAGAAAATAATTCACAAGCCTGAACATTCAGTGAACTGACAACACTGACTCTCACTCTTGAGACAGCTCTCCTATGCAGACAATTGTGAATCAGAATTCTCTGTGTAGATGGCAGGTGCAGGTGCCCCTACCTTGGGGTCATACCCAGAAACTCCCTCTCCGGCATTTCCAAGAGGAGGAAGAAAGGAATTCATTGGCACTCTCATATCAGAAATCTAAATGGTTCAAAAGTTTTAAGTCAAGCTAATAAACCATTAAATAAAATATTCTACCTTCTCACCTTGATAAATAAGCCTCCATGACAACAAAATTGGAAAAGGTATAAAGCTATTATTTTTTAATGAATAATAGTCAGTGGGCATCATAGATGACCGGGGGCGGGGGGCAGGGGGGTAAGGGGGAGGTTGTCCCTCAGCCCAGCCTGCACCCTCTCCAATCTGACTCCTCCAGGTATGTCCGACTGTCCATTTAGGCCCAATCCTAAACGGGCAGTTGGACATCCCTCTCACAATCCAGGACTGCTGGCTCCCAACTGCTCGCCTGCCTGCCTTCCTGATTGCCCCTAACCGCTTCTGCCTGCCAGCCTGATCACCCCCTAACCACTCCCCTGCCAGCCTGATTGATGCCTAACTGCTCCCCTGCCAGCCCAATTGGCCCTAATTGCCCTCCCCTGCAGGCCTGGTCACCCCTAACTGCCCTCCCCTGCCAGCCTGGTCCCTCCCAACTGCCCTTCCCAACTGCCCTCCCCTGCTGGCCATCTTGTGGCAGCCATCTTTGACCACATGGGGGCAGCCATTTTGTGTGTTGGAATGACAATCAATTTACATATTACTCTTTTATTAGATAGGATAATTGTGAATGTCTCAGAGTTCTGTTGATAGACCTATAATGTTTAGATGACCCATAAAATAAATGCATACATAATTGATATACAGTATATGTTTATTTCATAAAATGTAATTTTCCTTGCCTTCATCTTGGTAAAATAATTATATTATAGTTAAGATTTTCTTTCACATAGATATTCTTATATTGACAGTAATCCTAAATTATATCATCTTTATTAAATCATCATAGTTCTTATATTTTTGTCATTACTTTTAATTTAGACAAACTTCCTTTTGCTGAGGCAATAAGTACTACAATTATCAATAAAATTGTTAAAGCAAAACAAATCTTAAAATGCCCCATTAGTTTTACATATTACCTTAATGTTCAAACAATGTAATGGACTCCCATATGATAATGTTTTATATTGATAGAAAAACAGTGTTTTAATTTCATAATTCAAATCACTGTCTCATATTAAACTTTCACTATCTCTGAAAGCAATATTTAAATATTGAAAGCATTTAGGATTTCTTCTTTCAAATTTTTCAATGAGGAATTATTATAAAGAAAACCAAAAGAGCAGGATATTACTCAATTTGTTAAAATCTTCTTTCAGTAAAGACTATCCCTTGATCCATGGTAGGCAGAAAAAAATACCTACAGAAATTAGCCTCAGGATTACATATACATAAATGATCTCTTTTCCAGTGTTTATGACATCATTGGAATGCCACTTTTGTTGCTTGTTTCCCAATTTCTTTTTACTTACTAAAACCATTTTTTATAAAATGTGTTAAAATATTTAAGTCCTTTATCAAATAAAGTAACCAAACTTTGACATTAATGGGCTTTCATGGAATTAAACTTTTGCAAACATTATTAATAGCAAGCAACAATTCACACCAAATGGTCATGGGTAGTAAAAATTCAAAATTGCTTTCTATAAAAGAACATGATTCACTCCTCATTTATGGATCTTTGTGATGGCACATAACTGTTCCAGTGTATAATTCCTAAATTTAATGTAAATATTTTGATTTAATGTAAATATTTTAATAACACTGAGTTGCACTGGCAGACATCAGGTGTCCAAACGTGGCTATAAAGTCAATTTTGGTATGTATTTCATCAAGATGTTCTGTAATTGAATATGAGACATAATCTCATATTGTGCCAAAAAATATCATCAGTATGAGCATGTTAGAAGCCACATCCTCCCAATAACAAGTACCCTAAGAAATTTCAAATGAGGTACTTAAAAATAAATTGTGTTTGATTTTAGAATATAGTTTATGATAACATGTAGTATAACCATGGCTTAACATTAATTTCATTTAAAAAAGAAACTTTAACATCTACTTTGTAAATATGATTTGGGGTTGTTGGATGGAAATAACAGAATAATTTGGTTGTTATAAAGAGGACATGGAAGTATGGGTTGATAATCTGACCATGAAAAATTAGCCTATAGATCACTAAAGGCAAACTATGTATCTTATAGCATTATTTAAATACATTACATAAATTTAAAAAATTTAATTACAACTAAATTTCTTTGGACCCAGATTCTATATTTTAGATCTCTCAAGTCCAACCTTCTCTAACTGTGGTGTTCTCTTTAAAACCTCTAAGTTCCTGTAGAGGTAAAATGATGACTATTTTACTCATTAACATTCCTAAAAAGTGGACAGAGAATATAATCATTTTATAGTTACATATGTATACAGAGAGGAGCAGAAAATTAGAAGACACCTTTATGTTTTATTGTCAAACCACTGCATACAAGCATTGGAGCCTGAATCTCATTTTCAGAATCTTTTCAAAGCCAAGTTTCAGCTTTTGCAGAGTTCTGAGAGAAAATAACACTAGAGGGCGCCTGCAGTTTGCAACTTAAAGGCTTTCAGCCAGCAACACCCAGTGTTCCATCTGACAGGCATCAACTCTAATTCAGTCCCTGAAAATGGGTAGTTCATCCCACCTCTTTCCCATGATACTGGGAGAAAAATTTGATTCAGAAATGTTGAATTGTTAAGCAGGATGACAATTTGTCCACAGACATTCAAGGTACAAGATTAGGTGAATCTGAAGTTCTATTACAATAGGGCAGAACAAGCATCAGAGAGGGAGCCCCAAGTCCTGCTGGGAGAGTCTCCTGAGCTGGGCCTTGAAGGATGTAGTAGTTGTCCAGTGGAATGACAGGTAGAGAGGGTCAAGGAGACCAGAAGGGCATGTCCAAAAGCACAGGCATTTGATTACACATGGACACTTGGGAACTAAAGTTAAAAGAGGGCCTTTTTAGCATCAGGGTTAGATTTTTAGTTTCAGGTTATAAAACTGTTATGTATACCTCAATGTTCAGTTTGGAAATCCTGGCTGGACATCATCCAATGAAGGATCAAAAGATTCTCAATTCCTGAACCAGAGGACAGAGTTCGAATAGGATCCTAGAGGTTTGTCTGTTTTGTTTGCTGTTTTTTAGTAAGACATTACACAACAGAGATTCTGAAGCTAAATGAATAAAACTTTTGTTTTAGAAGAGTGGTTTTCAAAATTTAAATGGCTGCCCATTTGGTTTATTAAATCAATTTGGTAGGTCTTTAAACTGGCATCGTTAGAATGAAATATAGTAGGGGTGGGGACAAAATAAAAAGAAAGTATCTGAGAATATCCCACATAGTAAGGGTGTTATTTTGTGAAATATCTATTTCAGTTTGTGTATGTAGAGGCTCGGGAAGCAATGCATTTCTATGTGTATGGTCATGGTCTTAAAATTTTTGAAAAAATGCGGACCTAGAAATTAACTAAAAAAAAAAACCCTATATAATTAGAAAGTAAAAGACATTTTAAGAATAAAGAGATATTTGTGACATGAACATTTCACTGTTTTGGAGAAAAGGAGAGAGAAAACAAATTGAAGAGGATTTAAAGATTTGGACCATTGAATACTATTTCAGGGTTTAGACCTGCAATTTGGAGTTGATTCAATAGTGCTGGGCTGTGAAGCTGGCTGTATTCACCTGTCTGTCTCTGACCAGCCAGCCCTGGTTCACCCTAAAAGTGGCTTCCAGGTGGCTCCCTCCACAATGTGTCTTTTTCTATTTATTTGTGTTTGTTTCTCTAATGTTCTCTCTTTGTTTCTAGATTGGCTTTAGACTTTATGGTGGCAAGTTTTACTTCCGTCTTTGATTGCTCCATAATACCTGACCAGGCACTTAGCTAATATTTAAGGAACAGAGAGTCAGAAAAACTTGTGAAAGATTTTAAGATGAGCAAAAAAAGTCCTGGGTGTTCTGTCTAGGGCACCATCTAGGTTATCTAAGCAGTTCAATGTCTGCACTATTTTCAGCTCTATAAGTTGTAGTAACTGATATACTGTAAATGATTCTTATCCATAAAATGCAAATGGTTTGGGTGAATAAGCAATTATTACCCCCAGGGACATCGAGCAGTTTTGCATCTATTAACAAATTCATCTCAGTATTCCTGATAGCCTTTTAAAGTTCTCTCTTTTAAGCCAATTGTAACATTTTACAAATTACTCACGCTAATTGAGTTATATGAAATCTTTGCCATGCGCTCATTTTATCTTGTTTTTAAGAGTCATGATTTTACCTTTTTAAAAATGTATATCTTAATAGAAGGAAAGAAAGAAAATGGAGCCCCATTATAGAGGACTGGTTTGACTGGGCTGTGGCTATGTTAAGAGCAAGAGTAAGACAAAGGGGAAGAGAAGGAGGACATCACAAAGAAGACCTGTTTTGTAAGCCTAAGGTGAGCTGGCAATGGAGTATTCTTAAAAAACAGAGATTGCTTTAAACAGAGACATAAACATAAACATAACATGTAGGAACCGATCCATGCTTTTTCCACGTATTCCATGCTGACAAGGCCTTTTCATCATTAGGATCCACAGCCTAGAGAACCTGACACAAGTCCAGAGATATAATTCAAAGGGCAGTTCCATTTTCCCCTGCACCTACATGCACACTGGCTTGTCCTATGCAGTTACCATCAAAATCACCAACTAACAAAATGAACCAATTATCCATTTTATGGCACTCAAGTAGAGCAAAGAGGAAGTAATAGAGTGGAAAAGATCAGTATTATTCAGCAAAAAAAGTAGTTGCAAGTGTTTCAATAAACAAGGATATCTTTCAATAAGAAAAAATTACATCAGCGCAGCTAAAACTTGCATTTCTTAAAGATCACCAACCTATTCTATTTTAATTAGAATGGCTAAGATCATTAAAGTGAATTTGGGTGGTTTATTTAGATTCAAGAATTAAGTTCATCAGGGCTGCTCTATACCTTTATAAAATGAAGCTTCATGTACTAAATCTGGACACAGAGTTTGAGCAGAGTTTGGTTTTGGTTCCACGGTTTAAACACTTATAAGAGGTCTCAAATGAGTGTTCACATACCTGTCAGTAATAGGTACTGATTCAATAACAGAATGCCTTATGTTACACATTCCAGGAGTAACATAAATGCTGAAGTGTGCCGTGTTCAGCAGAACAATGGTGAAGGTTCTAATGATGATATAATGCATGATAGTAACCCAACTGGTTTCTCGCAGTCATCACAATCAAGTCTGCCTGGCATGAATTTTACATGCATTTTTATCTCAAAGATGTTTTTCAATTGGAAGAAAACATAACAAACATTTCAAAAAGGCAAAAAGCATAAGGAACTTGTACAAAGTTCCTATAAGTTTACACCATGCATATTTGAATTTGCAAAATACACAGACACACACATCTTTGCATAACATAAACCTAAGTTATAAGTAGTAAGTAATGCTTTCCTTTATACAGCTTGTCATAATTCACAAAACATTTTTTAGTACATTATCTTCCTAACTACCTTAGCAATCCATTCATTGTTATCATCCCTATCTTACAGATGATAAAGTCAAAGTTAGAAGTCTGGTTTGTGGCCACAGAACTGAAAAGGGGCAAAAGTTAAACATCAATCAAGGTCTTCCGTTTCCAATTTTCTTGTTTTATTCTCTAAATACAACTCATCCAGGTAAAACAAAATTTATTATGATATGTTATCCATTATTGCAATGGAAACCATTCATACAGCCTGGAAAGAGTCCCAGCTCCACCACTTACTAGCTCTGTGATCTTAGTCATGTGACCTAACCTCTCTGTGCCTGTTTCACCAGCTATGAATTGGGGATATTAACATCACCTCTCATAGCAATGTCATATGGATTTAAATATTTATGAAGCATTTAAAACAGCGTCTGCCACACAGTGAATAAGGGTAAAATTCTTCAAATTTCAGCTTAGCAAAGTAACACATTGACCCTGAGGGCCTGGTTGCTGACCTGGTTGTTGATGGCCATGCATCCGATGATTCATGGGCTGCAGGTGCAACCTCACACTTCATAGGATAGAGCTTCCAGCATCCATGCCTACACAGTCAAGGGGAATCCTGCCAGCAGGGGTCTCTGAGCTCCCTTCTCTACATTTCACTGAGCAATTTCCTGGCATCCTACCCAAGGACACAGAGGAACTCTGCCTCTTGGATTCATAGTCTCTTTCTAACCTGAGGTAATAATTATATATTATATTTCAAGAAGCTACATTCTTTTATATTTCAATTTATTGTAAATGATGGCAGCTGCCACTTATTGAGTACCTACTATATGCAAAACCCTGTGCTAAGTGTTTTCAGCAATTTTTGTACTCCTTACAAAGTGTGCATCATTACATCCATTTAATAAGTGAGACTCTGAGGGGTCAGTTTATCCAAAGACACAGAGCAAGTTGCAAAAGCAACATTCTAATGGTTCACAGGTGCTAACTCCAAAACCTGGGTCCATGGCATCACACAGTGCTTCCTCCTAGAACCCGTTCATGCAATATTTATTTATCCTATTTTGTTTTAGCCTGAAACAAAGCCAAATTTATCTTATTTTTGTTTTGATCGATTTTGTTTCAACACAAACTGAGACCTCTTAAATATATAAATGAAATAAAAATTTTCTAAGGGGATGAAAAACAGGAAAGAGAAAATAGAGTTTTGGTCAGATAAAAAGTTAACCTAAGCCCTGGCCAGTGTATCTAAGTGGTTAGAGCACTGGCTTGCTGACTAAAGGGTTAAGGGTTTGAATACACATCAAGAGCATGTACCTGGGTTGCAGGTTCAATCCCCAGTCCCAGTCTCAATAGGGCACCTGCAGGAGGCAACCAATCAATGTGTCTCTCTCACATGGATGTTTCTCTTTCTCTCTCTCCCCTTCCCTGCCTTCTACTCTCTCTAAGGAATCAATGGAACAAATATATTTGGTGGGGATTAATAGCAACAAAAATGTTAACCTAAGAAACACATGCTCTAAGGCAGTGGTCGGCAAACTCATTAGTCAACAGAGTGGCAAACCACGTCTCTAAGGGATGTAAAATGACTAGCATTGGGCCAGGAATTCAACTTCTCATCAACATTAATTTAGTATTTAACTTCTTGTTAAATACCTGAGGAGAATCATGCAATATTAAGATTATGCACAGCCCCAATGTGATTTAGGCACATATTAGTTACTGTTGAGTAGAGTGGTATGGCACTATTCAGAAACTACCATTAATTAGCCAAACAAACCTGAGTTCTAATCTTAAGTTGGTCAGTAACAAGTGGAGTGATTTTAAGCAAGTTACTTAACTTAAAGTTTAGTTTTACAGTATTTATATCACATGGTGATTGGGATCATTAAATGAGATACCATATTGTAAAGTACACTTTCTAACAAGTAATATAATAAAAAATAATAAAAATCAATGCTTGACAGCTATTGTTAAAATAATTCTTGCAATTACTTCTTTCCTCTTCCCTCCCTCTCTTTCCCTCTTCTTTTCTCTCCCTTTTACATCCTTTTCCTTGCTGGCTGTTCACCTACAGTATTCATTTTAATTCCATCCAAATGAAGAGATTCTTGATACTTTAGGGACCAACTTTAGAGTGCTACCTAATACAGCCAAGTACTAGCTAAGGAAAAGTTGGGATGCAAAATAAGTAAACACGGCTTCTTCTTTAAAACACACACACACACACACACACACACACACACACACACACACACACAAACAACTAACATTCTTAACAAAGAGTGGGGATAATATCCTAAATATGGGGACATGAGAATGGATACAGCAGTGTAAAGAGAGGCCCTGGGGAACAGACTATTCTGACAGCACAATATGGTGAACACAGGCTGGACTCTGCACACAGTGTTTTTGGACCATGGAGATGAGAGGGACAATATAAAGTAATAATAAAATATAACTTGAACTCAGTGAATTAAAAAGAGAAAGAATAGTATTTCCTTTGAGAACTTCATTAAAAAGAAAGGAGGGAAGGAAACTAAGAGAGGAGGAAAGAGGGCAACACAGGACCCACGACTCGCAAACACATCCAGGACTCCCAGCCCCCTTGGCTCCATGTCAATCACCCACACAGCTCTGAGAAAGGAAATGCATAGTGTACATGGAAAATGCCTCCAAACAAAGGTAGCAGGAGTCAAGGACAGAAAAGTATGTTCTAACAAACACTTTCCTGGACAGAGGTCCCAACTTTTGGCTTCTGCACTGTAAAGATGATCCTTAGCGGACAACTAAGGTGTCACAAAACTAATGCTGGGACGTTTCCATGGAACAATGTGAGAACTTAGCTTTTGTGAGGAAGCCTGTTGATCTCAAGTCTCATGAGACTATGACTTCAGAAGTGAATGCTAGCTTTTACTTGCTCTAGAAAAATGTGAGTGAATTCACAAGAGAGAACAGAGTCTAGGGAGAGGATAGGCTTTGGAACCAGAGAGATCTGAGTATGTTTGTTCCCTGTGGGACCTTGACCATGTTTTTGACCCCTTCATGCCTCAGATTTCTCAAGGTTGATGTAAAATTAAGCTCAGGAATGGTAAATCATCTAATAAAGATGAAATGTAAGAGACACTAGAACATTTTATTGAGGCTAACTCAAAACAGAAAAGGCAAACATAAATCCATTATTGTATTTATTTAAAACTAGCAATAAAAGATAAGTTTGTTTTGAAAACAGAAATTCTGAGAACTGTAAAGTCATATCCTCAGAAGTTCCTGTGTATTTTCATTTTCACCCTTCTCCATTCTGAGATCAATTAAACTGGTAATTCGTATTTCTAAGAGCAGTACAGTGTATATAATTATAACTAATCCTTAAAGTCTTTTGATGACTTTTTAATTGTTTCAAAAGAATAAAATCAGTGTTTATATACCACCCAAGGCAATGATTCTGTCAGACCTCATTAACAAAACAGGACTGATCTTGATCTCTTCTTGGAAGAAAGCCCTGTGATAAGACACAAGGCAGGTCCAAGACTCATGTCAGTGGCCCCACTGTGGATCTGGTCCTCTCCTCAGCCTGTGGAAACCTTACGAAAGATGATTTTGATGTAACTGTGCTTGTGACATTTTGACTGTTATAATGCCCGATTCTAATCTCAACCCAATCACATTCATTACTTCTTACCAGTACCATAATATACAGTAGATAAAAATGAACAGATATGTTCTCCTAAGCTTGTTCTAGAACAACTCTGAACAGATGGTGCTTCTCAATTCTTATGTTAAAGTTATTGTCCAGGATAATTAGATTGCTGGCTCAGGACATCATTTATTTTACCACAGCCCATAGATTCTTTTTCCCTTGTGAATTTCTGGGTGAACCCAAATACATCATGCTGAGTAACATAAGGCTTCTGGCAAATCAATCTTTAGATATCCAGCTGTATCTGCCTGGAAGCAGTATGGGATGATGGTGAACAGGAAGGCTTACGAGTCTTGCAGATCTCTGTACATCTAGTTGCTATGCATGGAAGTCACTGGACTTCTCAATTTTCTCAAGTTCATATTGTATCAATCACATAGCGCTGCTTAGGGAATACATGAGGAAAATCCCAAAGAGCAGGTAGCCTGAAGTAAACACTAAAGAGTACTATTAATGTTGTTAAAAGTCCTATTAAAATAACCAGACATAATACTTGTGCCCATCTCAAGATGACAGGATTTCAGATTCTCCTATTTGCATCTATGGAACACTTCAGTAAGTCACACTTCTCTCCCTCCCTCCTGACCAAAACAATTCTGTGTTTCTTTTGCTAATGTGGCAATCATGGAGGTTGCCTCTCTACTGTATTTCTAACATGTAAGTGTAGGACAAAGTCTCCTTGTAGATCAGACTCTTTCACTGACAATGTGATGCTGGGCCAAATATGACACACACTTGTAATAACAACTTCTGATTCTATGGCCTACCTAACTTCATTCTATTTCCTCCAGATTCACCTTTCAGAATAATCTGTATTTTTCCTGTTGGTTTTCTCTTATTTCATATTTTTCTATCTTATTCTATGTGAACTTGTGAGCTTCCTCAAATCCTTTGTGAATACATATGAATGTGCATCCTATATAATAAAAGGCTAACATGCAAATTGAAAGAATGGCAGAACAACAGGTCGCTATGATGTGCACTGACCACCAGGGGGCAGACGTTCAATGCAGAAGCTGCCCCTTGGAGGTCAGTGTGCTCCCACAGGGGGAGCGCCACTTAGCCATAAGCCCGGCTCATGGCTGATGAGTGCAGTGGCGGTGGTGGGGGAGCCTCTCCCACCTCCATGGCAGCACTAGGGTTGTCCGACTGCTGGCTTAGGCCTGCTCCCCATGGGAAGCTGTCAGTCAGACATTTCCTGAGAGCTCCTGGATTGTGAGAGGGCGCATGCCAGGCTGAGGGACCCCCCCCCCCCCCCCGCACCTCCGCCCCAGTGTATGAATTTTGTGCACCGGGCCTCTAGTAAGTATATAATTTAATATGTTTTATTTTCTTGAGGGCTCAGATCTTGGATGTTATGTTTTAAAATCCCAATGCTCAAAAAAAAAAATTTCCAATCCATTTTTTTACCCTGAGCCTATGCTTTTTAATACAATTATCTATCTGCCTGTCTATATCCCTCAACTCCTTAATTACATAGTCCCTATAATCTTTCATTGTCTTTCAACTAATGTGATATGTCCAACTTGCCTATCTTTAAAGTGACTTTGGCGAGAGCACAAACAGCATCACTTAGTACAGCCTGGAACTCATGTCTGGCAGGAAGTATTTGGCAGGTGAATATACTGTTTCCTCTACTCTCTGGCCTCCCATTAGAGGTGCCTGGGGCTGAGGAGCAGCTGGGTGCACTATGGTGCTAGGTTTCAGGAAGGGGCCTCCAGCTGAGTTCACGGCCCTCTATGTATAGGGCAAGGATTGGTATGGCCTTTTGAAATTCATGGACTGCTTTAGAACCAAAGTCTCAGCTTAGATATAACATGTTAGGGGAGAACTGACAGCTGGAGACCTTGGCAGTCCTAGAGCTTTGTGTATCATGAGAACTGAGTTTGGGTATAACCACTCCTGCTGGGAGGCAGCATCCTGGGTCCCATTTAGCTAATTCTTAAGCACTCTAGAAAGAGCTCTCGGGGTCATTTGTCTGACAATCTGCTTACTTCTCTTTTCATCCATCCTCTTAACCCACTCAAGGGATGAGTGAATGTCTACTCTGTGCTAAGCACGTGAGTGAAAACCAGACAAAACATGATCCTGGCCTCCAAGGAATGCATATGGCCCTGAAGAGGGAAGCATATATGCAAATGAATAAGGGGACAAAAGTGCTACAAGTGCTAGGATAATCATGGGTGTGTTCAAGGTGCAGTGAAGGCCTTGCAAGGAGGAGACATCATTCCAGTGGGAGTCAGGAAAGCCTTAATCTGCAGGCTGGGAATGAAAAAAGGTTTGGAAGACAGAACTTATTCTGGAGGGCAGATGGGTTTAAAGCAATATATCAAGTCCAATGATGAGACCAACTTAAAAGATAATTAAAATATTTCAGGTATCATCATTGGTAGGACTGGATTCCGGCTCCACTGAAGATTGAGTAGGTGTATTGAAATGATAGTAGCATTAACTGAGTTCTGTATGAAGTCCTAAACATCACCCAAATACTGAGTATTTAACATATGTTACCTTTAAACCAATTCTTTGAATTTTATATGGCTTTATCTTTTTTTTGTTCTTTCAATAAACCTACTGAAATTTCTCTTGGTCACACAGCTTTAATATGTTAGAAGCAGAAATTTAATCTAGTTCTATCTGAATCTACAGTCATGTTTTTCCTCTATAACTTCATGTTTGTCTGGAAAACAGATGGACTTTATCAAATTTTTTATAACCTGCTTTATTTCAGCCATCATAACAATCACAATCATAGTCCTGATAACAAGGTAACAGCAAATCATGTTGAATGATTTTCTTATAAAATATCCTTAGAAAATATATCAATTTAATGTATCAGTCTTTAAAAAAAAGACAAATTCACTTTTGCTAAATTAATACATCAGGTATTCCTAGGTACTTCTATATTTCCCACAATAAGTTCTCAGAGCAAAACAGTGATATGTATATTATTATTCCTATTTCACAGATGGAAAAACTAAGGATCATTAGGTTTGATAACATTTCCCAAGACATACAAGCAATAAGTTGCAAAGCCAGAATTCAAACTGAGGTCTTCAAGATCTCAAATCCCATAAACTTACATATTTATTACACTATAAGAGCAAGACTAGGGCAGAGCAAATTGGTCTTCTTCCTTTTATTAGTTTTATATAGGAGAGCCCTGGGCTATTTCCTTAAATTCCTGTTCTGATCTCAATAAAGGAAGATGGAAAGTTTTTTAGTCCACTGTGCTTTCTAAGGACATGATATTGTATATTCTGCAGTAGGGAAGGTGGGGCAGAGAAAAAGTGAAGGAGGAATGTTCTTAGGAACTTTCCAAAAATGTCTGGTGAAATCCAAGTTGAATCTTATTATTAATGAGAGAATGTCAAGAGAATACATGAAAGCAGCTAAAAAATGAAAGATGATGAAAGTAACTTAGCATAACGAAGCATGTTCCCCTTAATCAGAGATAACTCAACATCATCCAGCACAGTAGACATACTGGAAGGTACATGGCTAAATCATCAAATTTATTGCTCAAGGAAATTCCCAAATGGATACAGCCAAGCATTTCCTTAACAAGGCCAATGTGCTGAATTCATTTCTGGACCCAATTTTACTCTCTGTGGGAAATCAATGTCTTTCCTCAAATTCCAAAACATTGTTTGATAAACTGTCTATGCTTTCAGTAAAAAGAAAAAAAAATAAGGCATCTTAAGTTATAGTACATCAAGTAACATAGATGAAATTTCACAGGGACATAATCAGGAATTTTTCCAGATTAAATATTTCATAGTTTGATAAAGTTTCTCAGTGTTGAAAAATATCAGCAGAGGTGACGACTAGAAATCTAGCATCAGAGAGAGCACAGTTCCTAATTCATGTGAATTATGTGGTTCTGAGGGCCATCATGTTTATTTCTGGAGAATAAGAAAAGTATATTAAAAGAAGACATCATGCAACACCTCCTTAATTAGCTCTTCCATTTTACTTTCTTATTCTATTTCTAGGATCACATGAAGAAGAGGAAAAAGAGATATGTGAATACTTATATATATTAAACCTATTAGTTTTCAAGTTAAACATAACTCAATTGGAAACTGTGCCCTGAAACAATACTGTATTAATTTATATTTATTTATATGTTGCAATTTCCCCTGAAGAAAAAAAGCATGAGAAGTAGATGTATTACTTGAACAACTACCTGAGCGTATCACTCCAAGTCAAGTGAGGTGCACATTAAGCCATCTTTGTTTCTAAGTTAAATACTAGTCCAGACCAAGTAAGTCATATGGGCTTGTGTTCCTTGGTATAACTTTTAGGGGTTTTGATCATTATTTCTCAGCATTGATAACTTCCCAGCATAAAATTAACATTTATTATAATATATAAACACTAACCAATATTTCAATGACATCTGTCAACTTTTTAAGAAACGTAATTGAAGAGATTTTGACCACTGAAGAAATTGAAGCTAAATATACACTAATGTTTTATAAAAAGATTTAGCAACACCATCTCACAATCACTCAGCAGACACTTTCCATAATCTTAGAGTTCAGCATCTCTGTCTCACCAGCTTGCTTTTCCTAAAATTTTATCAAGGAATCCCCAAGGAGGTCCATCTACTCTGTTTGGTTTGTTTTAATAGCCAGGTTTCTACAATTGAGCTTGACTACATCTATTCCATTAACATCTCTAAACTTAGCTTCCCAGAAGTCTAACTCCACAAACTCTTCTTTCATGATAAGGTAAAGAATAAAACAATACCCATGCACATACACACCTGAAAATGCAAATAAACTCATGTTATTTCTTAAACTATTCACATCCATAGTTCTTTTATTTCCCAAGCTGCCGAATTTATGTAAGAGCAGTTGGCCTGAAAGGGTGGGTAGGATATGGAAAGAGGAATGCGAACCTGGAGAGCTCTCCAACTTCACAAAAGATGCAACTAAAAGCTCTATGCTCTAGGATGAAAGGCAATGTCCCTGAGATTGGAGTTCTGCAACAAAACTTCCACCCGGGGCATGTTCCATTCAATGTCCTAAAATACACAAACTTACTTGACTGGTCCTAAATAGAAAATGAGAGTAAGCTATGAATTATTTTTTCTCCCAAGGTTCAAAATGTGCTTTTAATTTTTTTTATGGGACAGTGTGAATCAGCTAAAATTGTTTCCAAGAATAAAGACAGAAATATATGGGGAAAATCACCCTGTATAGACATCCAATTAAAAACCTGTTAAACATCTTGACGAATGAACATATGACTTCCATTTCTGCAAAGGAAATAGAAATAACTTAAAAGGGTATTGAGATAAACAAGTTTTCAAGTGTGAAGCTAATGTCTTATGCCCATTACAAATAAGGCCCATGGCTCATGGCATTTGCTTGTACATAAATTGTCTCACAGTGATGGATTTTAAACTATCAAACAAAGATCCACATGTACCAGCCCTTTTGAGATTATGAAGCCAAAGTAAACACCATGAAGACAAATGTATCCATGAGAATACATCATTACTTCTTGAGAACCATTTTCAAACTTTTAACCATGTGCTTAGAAATAGCATCAAACTTGGAGTCAGAACTTGTGTTTGCTCCCAGCCCTGCCACTTACTAGTATGTCACTTAGCCCTTTGACCCTAGTCCATCATTCCTAAAATGAGGCTAAAACGACCTGTTTTTGTGGTTGTTAGGAGGATGAAATGAAATCATGAGAGTGAAGTTGCCTGGCACACAGCTTGGCACATGGGCAGACTTCCCAGGGGCAATCTTGATCCTGACCACCATAGACAAGGTGATGGTAGGAACCATTCTGAGACCTCCCCAGTCAGATGCTTGAATGTTGTCATTCTCAACTACAGAAAGAACTAGAGACAGGCTGTTAGATAGGAGAACCAATTCAGTGGTGAAGAACTGGTGAACTCAAGTATTCTGAGTATTTTACTCCTTGAAGGACATGGGTGGCTAAAACCCCCTCCCTTCCAAAAATAAATGAAAAATAACATAAATAATAACAGCTAACTTTTTATGCGTGCTTACTATATGTCAGGCAGCAGATTAGGTGTTTGTATATGTTATTTAACTGAATCCTTGAAAGTTACAGGTATGATAGTTAAACAAGGACTAACTGGTTACTAGTAATCCATGCATTTTTAAATTGGACACTGTGAAAAGGTTGCAATGGCATTTTTTTTTCCTGAAGACAATCACTCCTAAAAAGATTAAGCTCAGATGTCACTCACTCCCTAGTGTCAGATAACAGTCCACTGAGAGAGTCACAAGAAACTTGGACTTGGCAGGGAGCAATCAGAGTACAACTTGGAGAACTTGGGGGTAAGGGAAGTCTGAGCGGGCAGCATTGTATGGGAGGGGGGTGGAGGACAAGAGAATCACTGTTTGTCCTTTGCCATTTGGGCTCCGGTGCCAGGGTTCTGCAACATCAGTTTTGTGCAATCCTTGACAGTTGGGCCATGAGTACACACTGCCAGGGCTGATGGAAAAGCCTGGGGTAGAAAGAACACAGAGGGTAACCTCTGCAGCAGGGACAGCAACATTATTGTGCTTCAGCAATCTCTGACCTCCTTGAACTAATGCTTTCACATGCCCCATCCATTTGGGTTGGGGGACAGGGATAGGCAGAGCAAGAAAGCAAAACATGTCAACATTATTACTGGCCACAGGGTTATGGCACAGAGCAAGCTGCTTTCCATATCCCATATGGGGGTCCCCAGGCAACAGGAGGGAACCTGTGAAAGTTGTGCAAGAGGACTGTCCAAATAGTTAGGCCTGTTGCTTCTTCTCTTTTGATGTGTGTGACATATTGTGATTGTTTTTCCTTCCGTTTCTCCAGTAACTCTTTTTTTAAAAGCATATCTTATTGTTGAAAGTATTACAGATGTCCTCTTGCCCCCTCCCCCACCGCTGACTCCCTCCATCCTGTACCTAATCCCTGCCAACCCTTCACCACACTATTGTCTGTGTCCATGGGTTATACATATATGCATATAAATTATTTGGTTAATCTCTTCCCTCCCCCCAACCCTACATTTCCTGCTGAGATTCCTCAGTCTGTTCCATGCTTCTATGTTTCTGGATCTATTTTGTTCATCAGTTTATTTTGTTCATTAGATCCCACATATGAGTGAGATCATGGGATACTTGTCTTTCTCTGACTGGCTTATTTCACTTAGCATAATACTGTCTAGGTCCTTCCATGCTGTCTCAAAGAGTAAGAGATTTCCAGTAACTCTTCAATGTTGTTGCTCCACCTGTATATGATTCTGCCCCACTCTCCTAACCCACTGGAGAAAGCTCACTATCAATTCTTAGTCACCTGTGGTCTAGCTTCATCTCACAGCTGGTGGGCTCAATCTTTAAAAGCCTTTTTAAAATGTTTAAAACCATTCTCATCTGGACTTGAGAAGTCTGCAGTGACTGGTGAGGTTAGAATATTATTTTAGAAGCTATCATATCCTCCAACGCTCTCCCACCGTAAATGCCAGCAACCCATGCTTTTTGGATAAGACATTTCTAAATTCCTTTCATGGTATAACTTATGGTTTACTTCACAATTACTCAGTGCTACATTTTTTACAAACTAAGAAGATATTTAGAGTACTGTTTTGAAGACTTGATACTGAAGAAGAAAATGGAGAGACATAAAACTACTCATTGTAGGGTTTTAAGGAAAGGAGGAAAGTTTGACCAACTTAAAATACTCATATAACTCCATTTCTAAGGAGTTAGAATCTTGCCATTAGTTTGGCCACTGGGAATGTGTTGGAAGAGGAAAAGGAAACCTGAAGAACAACAGTAACTTTATTTATTTTGCCCAATAAAAAACCTTGGAAAAGCTGGTCCAGATCTGGTACAATGACTCAATGGTCACTGACCCCACTCTTAGTGTAGTTTCTTTAGCACATTTTGTCTAAATATTCTTTAGATCTTTTATGTCTCTGGTTAGACAATTTTCATGTATATTATATATAACATTAAAATAAGAACTTTATAAACCAGGAATAAGCTACTTTTATAGTTTGTGCTTGAGGTAAAAGCTTCTCAATGCATGTGCATTCAATGAATAAAACTCTTTAAAAATGGAGTTATATGAGAATTTTAAGTTGGCCAAGCTTTCCTCCTTTCCTTAAAACCCTACAATGAGTAGTTTTATGTCTCTCCATTTTCTTCTTCAGTATCAAGTCTTCAAAACAGTACTCTAAATATCTTCTTAGTTTGTAAAAAATGTAGCACTAAGTAATTGTGAAGTAAACCATAAGTTATACCATGAAAGGAATTTAGAAATGTCTTATCCAAAAAGCATGGGTTGCTGTCATTTACGGTGGGAGAGCATTGGAGGATATGATAGCTTCCAAAATCTTATCTCTTTTCTCCAAGACTCTTTATGAAGATTAACTTTCAAAAGGGTTCAGCAAGTTTCATACTCAACATTAGACCATTAGACCCGTATGACAAGATGACTTTCTGGGCATCCCCCATGGATATGTTCAAGTTGTATTACATTTGATCCGTTAATAATCAGAACTCAGGTAGTAAACTTGATATTATTTCTTTAGTGCACCTAAGAAACTGAAATATAAACAGTACTTGCCCAGACCAGAGAGCAACTCAGTTTAGAATTTAGTCTCCTTGACATGCACCCAGCGGTAGCATAAAACAAAGTCCAAGGAAGCAGGTCTTATTGGAACACCATTATTGAATTATTAAAATATAGAAAGATGATATGTAATAAACTAAATCATGGTAAGAGTATAAAGGGCAGCAACCAAGAATATAAATATTCCTATTAGAAGAGTGAAGCAGAATTAATTAATGTTAAGCATGAGGACAGCAAGAAAATGAAATGGCCATTACAAATACACCTTCTTCAGGAAAGACTAAACTATCAATATCAAACAACCTGACTTGCATACCTAGTTTGCTTCATCACAAGTAAACCTTAATGCGTTCATCATAGAAGACTGGTATGCAATTACGACTAAAATAACAATAACGTTTTCATTGCGAGAGCCTAAGAATCCTCTTTATTAGTCTCTTCTTTCAAAGCCTCCCTTGAAATGGTATATTATAACCTCAAGAAATGGAGAGAGAATATGAGCATAATAAAATATGTCAAGAAACAGAGTAAGACAAGTCTCTGGAATAATAATCTTCACAAAGCCCTCTAAGAATCGATGTCAGTTACCACAGTTATTTGCAGTCTGAAGTGACATCTTAATAAGAGTCCTGGAAACTCATGAAAGCTGGGTCTCAGGCTGGCAAGTGTATTTTCAGCTGGTAATTAGATTCAAGCAAGAAGAAGCCTTCCTGCAGAGACTTGAAGGAGCTGTTTTTTTGAGCTCCGGATCCAGGTGTTCTGATACTCAGCTAAGAAAGAGCACCTGTTCTGTCCCAGGTAGCAGGCCACTTTCTCCAGGCTGTGGGCTAACCCTGCCAGACTTCCTCAGGAGGTTTGTGTCGCTAGGGATGAAGGGAAACGGTGGCCTTGGAAGAATGCACTCTGTTGCCAGAGAAGCCACCATCTCCCAGCCTTTTGGGGGCTCTAGGGGCAGGGACTCTGGAGCTCAAAGCCTAACAACAGAAGCTCCTTCTAGCAATTTTCAGAGGGTTCATGGGAGGTAGGAGCAAGCTAATTTCTTTTTCCTCTCACCCTCATCTGTCAGGCCAGATGACTGTCTGGCGGGTAGCCACCCAGGCTAACTATCAGGGCCTGCTCATAAGCATTCCTCACGGAACCCAGTCCCCAACTGGCACCTTCCAGCAGAAATAGATGACCTAAATATTTCTTTTGGAGTCCTCGCCTCTTTCCTTTACCACTGTAAAAACGATTATAAGAGGATAATTTTCTTCTGCTTATTTGTAACATCATCTCAGATTTCATGTGGAAATCTGGGTTATTTTGACACCTGCAGGCAGGTTAATGAGAAAACGGGAAGGCTCATTTGCCCTAAGGCCGTGTTAGAGCAAAACCTACTACCCTGGAATGGCAAAGACATAGCGCCACCTCGTGGTAGATTATCAAAACTATTGTTTTCAGTCTTGCCAATGGAATTTGAGAACCCTGATGAAAAGAACCAGCAGTTTGTTTAAACCAAAGAGATGGGCTGGGAAAACCGAAGAGGATAAGCTTAATTTAAAAAATTAACATGCAATAAAAATTCTTTTGGCCTAATTTCAAATAACTATTGTAATTCATCAGGACACCCACAATTTATTTAATGAAGTCCAATCTAGAGAAAGCTGTTGCTATACTCAGAGCCAGAAATTAATTCTTAGTTTGTAAATAGCTGGATTTTCTCCCTGCTTTGGAACAATCAATAAAAGCCTGGCTTGAAATCTGGTTGAAATAGCTACTCTAATGAACAAAATAAAGGATAAAATTCAGGCAAGCATAGTAACATCTCTCTGTTTAAAGTGCAAGACTATGCTGGTCACAATGACAGTCCCTAATCCTCCCCACTGACAAGTGACTTCCATGTAATAAAGTCAATTTAGATGGATAGTCCATTTAAATGGTTGAGGATTAAAAGGAATTGGTCGGACAAGCTTAACTTATTCATATAACATTCCACTTAAAATACACATACACATCATGAGATCCTTATGAAAATAAGCTGTCTTCTTAGTCACTGGAATTTGAAAGCAAAAGCTGAAACTAAACCATTGTGATTAATATATGACATAGTTGGGAGACTATGTTGCCCTTCATTGCCCTGGATTTCTGAGCTTCTGTGACTATTGTATCATGTTTTACAATTTGCAGCGCTGGAGCCACTTTCTCCCAACCCCCCCTCCACCCCCCAGGTTACTTACACAACAATGTACATTTCATTTGAAACCTGACCAGGCTCATTCCTGTTCTAGGTAGATACATCATGACAAACTTTAATTGGGCAAACTGCCAAAATGCAGCCAGTTTAACAGGCCCAATTCAGTGCTACACATAGACTACTGTGCTTATTTGACTTACTTGTTGAGAATGATTTATTGAATAATACTTGATAGAGAGAAAGTACAAACCCTTTCAAAGGGCAATTCTCCGAGAGTTTAAAAGTCTGCAAAACTACCCTGCATTACAAAAAAAAAAAAAGAAAGAAAGAAAGGAAGAAAGAAACTTGAGAAGTTAAAAACAAACCTTATCTTGCCCAACAGTTCTATAATAGAGTAAAATTAACTTCTGGGGGCAAAAATTTAATTCCTAACAAAAATTAGTTTACATCAGGCTTTTCCTCTGTACAGTTGCAGGGATCTGTGTTCAGGGGGAATGTGCAGGGCATACATATTTTGAACTATGTCATATCCATAACTTTTTTTTTATTGATTTAAAAATAAAATTGGGGGAAAAACACCTTCAATCCTGCCCACTGGAGTAGTATAAAAAGATTTCTTAGTTTGCAGGATCTGGAATGATGTAAAGACTGGTATTTGGTTGGCATCTAGAGAAAAATCTTATATAGACAACACCTGGCCTACTATACAGCAAGTGTATATCAATGGGGAAGTTTGCTGCTTTGTGATTTACAATGGCAAAATTTACCTAATAATTATGTTTTGTAAATTAACAAAATTATATCAAAGTAGATTTCAATATTGCTATTCACAACCATTTCAAAAGCAATTTCCTCTAGGATCTCAATTAGAACAATGTTCTCATGCCCCCACTTCCACCCTCCTCTGTTGGAGGCAATACACGACTCAGCCTGGAACTGTGGAGTGGAACTAATTCCTTCCTCTTAATGCCTGTCTCCAATTAGCTGGTGGGAAATAGAAATGATTTCCTTAAGAGACAGCTTTTCCCACTTATTCAAGCCTATTACCATTCTCATCCAAGCACCACTCAGACACTAATTGTCTTGGGAAGCTATACTGCATGGTGCTAAAGAGCACAGAGTTGCCAACTTCATGAGCTAAGCAAGTTACTTAACTGTCTTATGCCTCAGTTTCCTCGCTTGTTAATTAGGGATCATTTCTGTTTCATATTCTTACTATAAATGTTAAGTGAAGGAAGTATGCCATCAGTGTTCAATGAATGAATCATTATCATGTAATAGGGGAGTAAACAGATAAGCAATTAACTACCAAACAAGAAAATAAACCAAAAGGGCATGTGCAAGATACAGTGAAAGCACCAAGGAGGGTCAAGCCATGAGTCATCTCTACAACTTCCCTGGCAGTTCCTCACCAGAATCCATTAGAATAGCTTTTTGGGCGGGGCTGGGGGACAAAAACCACCTCACTACCTCACAGGCCAGCTCTAAGTGTTTCACTATTTTGCTTAAAAAATAAATCCTAAAATTGTCTAAGAGTTGTCTTCCATTGACTTTTACCCACTCATCCTCATTTTCATCCAGTAATGTCAAAGTCTTCCACATTACAGCTGTTTGGTAGACAGTTACGTTTCCAGATATCTTCTCATGCAAGATCACTTACATAGTTTATTTTCATGTGCCCATGAGAAAACACAAGTGAGAAGCCAAATAGAAAGATTCTGTAGACTTTCTAGTAAATTCCTAGGAACTTTAAATTCTACAACAGACTGAATGCCAATGCCAACCAAGTCCTAATGACTCCTCCTGCCCAGGGTAAACAAGGAACCTGAAGGATGCTCTGGCTCAGTAGCAAAGAGTAACACAGTCAATTAGAGACTTTTATGTGAGGGGTGCAGAGGTGGTAAGAGTGCCAACTATTCACAATCCCTGTTAAAAGGCCTGTGAGCTCTCCTAGGTCTTCCCTGCCCCACCACCCAAAGCTGGGATTGTAGTGTGTTCATCCTGTATTCCTTACACCTTGCTGCAAGAATCAATGAATGAATGGCTTTTTGTACATTTTACACACTCACCAGTATCCACTAAAACCTCGTGTTCAGTAACATAAGCAATAGATATCACAGAAAATGTATGACATTTAAGCAAATTTATTGATGGACAGGATAAAGACACTGCCTAATTGTATACAATATATTCTTGTTTCCTTTATAATGACAAGCAAAATAAATTATATTTGAGTTAGCAAATGAGGACCATGTCAACTGTGAGAATGATTATTTTTTTTCTTTCCTTCCTTCCCTTTATTTTTTCTATCCATCCATCTTTTTTTTTATTGTTATTTAAATCCTTTAGATCTTTAAATAAATAAGTTAAGTAATACATATCTCCAATATGAACACATGGACAGGTTGTGTTTAAATTTTTGTTCTTTGTTTAAAATCCAATGCAGTTTTTCATGAAGTAACAATACTTTAAATGGTAGTTACTTAGCTTCTAGACTCCAGAGACACTGATAAAAACATATTTTTACCATCTTCTATGAGGAATGGATTCCACTTCAAAGAATTACTGAACCCTAGCTAGTTTTGTTCAGTGGATAGAGTGTTGGCCTGTGGAATGAAGGGTCCCGGGTTCAGTTCCAGACAAGGGCACATACTTTGGCTGTAGGCCTGATCCTGGCCCAGTTAGGGCACAAATGCAGGAGGCAACCAATCAATGTATCTCTCTCACATTGATGTTTGTCTCTCTCTCTCTCTCTCTTTCTCTCTCTCTCTCTCCCCCTCCTTCCTTCCCTCCCTACTTCCCTCCCTTTCATTCTCTCTAAAAATCAATGGAAAGAATATCCTCAAGTAAGGATTAAAAGAAAAGAATTACTAGAAAGAGGATGATGACAAGGGATTTAGGATTGAAAGTCTTTGGTCTCAGCCCTGGTTCCACCCTGTACCAGCTATGGGACACTGGGCAACTCCATCTTTCAATAATCAATACTGTGGGGGTGGGAGTGTATTGTATAGCAATGCTGGCACATGATAATACTTCTGATAATACCTGCCTCCCAGGATGACCAGAAAGATCAAATGACTGGATGCAAGGAAAAGTGATTTATAAATTGTGACGTGAAATCCCAAATTCAAATTACATAGAGAGATTCTTCTCAAAACTCCTCATCTTCTAGACCTCATAAACATGTTAGACAGCTTTTTTTTTAATCAGCACCAGTCACACAAAAATATTACAATTTTTTTTCTACAAATGGGTCTGTTAAAGGGGTTGATGGGCCTTGGCAGTTGTGGCTCAGTTGGTTGGGCATTGTCCCATTCACTGAAAGGCCACTAGTTTGTTTCCTGGCCTGGGTGGTAGGCTCCATCCCAGTGGGGGGCATGCAGGAGGAGGCAGCTCATCAATGTTACACTCCTCTCTCTCTCTCTCTCTCTCTCTCTCTCTCTCTGTCTCTCTCTCTCTCTCTCCCCCCCCTTCCCTCCCTCCCTTCCTTCCTCTCTCTCTAAAAATTCAATAAAAGTATTTTTTAAGGGACTGATGGTACGTACTCTGCTTTTATGGTAAGGAATATCATTCCCATTTTACAATTGGTAAAACTACGGCTCAGGCAGTTGCATGACTAGTATGTGCTTGAACTAGAACTAGACAACACACTTCACATTTCTGCATCAACAAGGGCATTTCAATATTTACTCACATGATCTCTTCCTACTCTGAACCTCATGAGATGCACAGAAGACCATGAAAAATACACACTGCAGCATATTTATATAATGGTCATCAGCTAATCTTTGTTTCCAATTCCAGGTGTCTTTTCTGCTCAGCAGCAGAGGCCAAGCTGTTACAAGCTGCATGGAAGTAGGTGGTACTTGAATTTTCAGTGCAAGTATTTATTTATAACTCAAAATTCTCACTTCAGATTCTATAAGCATTCTGGCATTGTGAGAAAGGCATATGTAACCTTTGATCAAAATATTTCCTTATTTTAGAATCCTTTTGGATTAATTATAAGGTAAATACCAAATTCTCAATTCCAAGATGCAAGGTCAAACACTTCTAATGCTAAGTCAATAATTATGATTTTTCTTCAGTTGTATCATAGATCACTACCTTCTGACACAGAATATACTTTGCCTAATATATCCACTGCTTATGGACTCAGAGTCATAATTATGAACACCATTTATTGTTCAATTATGCTTTGATAGATTATACTGGTGTATAAGGCTAACAGTTACTATGCTGAATTGGTTCAGACAGCTATGTGATTTTTTTTTCAACTTATATCTTGTTTTTACATGTCTTATCTCCTTGTCAGTAATATCTGCCCTCATTACTATTTGACTGGCAATAGCTCTCTTTTTTTGTAGTTTAAGAAACCTAAGTGTTAGTTTTCTATGCTGCATAATAAACTAAACTCAAAGGCTACAAACAACACACACATTACTGCACAGTTTCTATGGGCCAGGGACCTGGGTGCAACCTAACTGGATCTTCTGCAAGGCTGCAAAGTGCCAGCCAGGGCTGGGTTCTCACCTGGTGGCTCACTTGGGGAAGTGTTCTCTTCTGAGCATACAGGTTGTTAGCAGAACTCATTTCCTATGTCTTTAGGACTCAGTATTTTATCTCTTCAAAGCCAACAGAAAGGAGAACAAGACTCTCAAGTAAGTTTTCTAGCAAGATGGAGCCTAACATAATATAATTTTAGGAATGACACCTAATCACTTTTACCATACTCTATTGGGTAGAAACAAGTCACAGGTCTGCCCCAAATGTAAGGCCATCAATACCAGGAGGTGAGGATTGGGGGGACTACCTTACAATCTGTCAGCCATACCAACTAACCCACTTAGAATTGAATAAAAGTTAGAGTAATAAAACCAGAACAAGAGACTATGGGCCTTGGTGAGTTAACTAGAGCCATTTTCATGACTTCCATCTGAATCTTGACCATGTTCTGGATGGTCCCAGCTACTCCATATGTGGTTTTTAGACACGTGGATGAGTTCTCAAGCCAGAGGCCACAACTTTCAAAGAATAACAATGCTGCCTCCTCTTTTCATTCTTCTCTAGCTGGACTGTGAAATGCTGGTCGATTCACTGTCATTCCTGCATTAAAACAATTTGTTATTAAGTAACTGTCTCTGCTCAGTAACTGGAATGCCTAACCCCTGGAGAAGGCCAGGACTATGCATTTTCTCTGGTGAAATTCCCATGATGATGGGCAAAGTGAAAGTGACTCTGGGAAGAGAGGAAGCTTATCTTCTGAAGCCCTGTGCTGTTTGATATTGATGTGTGTGTTTTTAAATCCTTGTAAAAGTTCTACTTAGAAAAGACTTCAATAATTCTAGATAAACTTGAACATAATTGTTATGTCCTTACTATATTCACGGGTCTGGAGCTTCTTTAAATTAGTTTCTTCTTCCAAGTATTAAGAAGTCAGCTCCCTATGCCTTCTTCAGTACCATGAGGTAGAGGTCATAGGCATCAGATTTGGTGTGCTTAACAACTTAGACTGCAGTTGCAATCAGAATTGAAATTCTTTTCGAGCCGTTGTTTGGAGAACAAAAAATGTATGCAGCAAGTGGAATGAACTTTGGAATTCACTCAAAGGAAATCAAATGCTTGTCACTTCTGTCAGCATTTGTTACATTTAGGAATTGTTTTTTTGGGGTGATGAAATAATCTCTCCCTCTTTTAGACAGCACTGGGAAATAAGGCAACGGGGCAAATTATTCTATGACCAAATCCTACTTGAAAGACAATAGCTCTTATTTTAAACCTCAATGAAAACTTGTTTGCCCTAGTCATGGTATTTAATGACCCTGTGCTTGTTACAACTATGTAAAATTTAATTCTGTAGTGCAGATTCAAAATAATAAAAAGTTTAGCAGTACATGAATCTTCAAAACTGCAACAATGAAATAATGCCCAAGTTCACCCAATCTGTAAATAAAGCCTGGACTATTCATTTTTGTATAATTTATTTCATGTAGTACATAAATTAGTTTGGTGGAATAATTGTTTGAGATTGTAACTGATTTTTTTCACTTGTTCCACAAGATATGGGGTTGTCACCACTAACCACAAGTGAGAGATTATCAGACCAGGCCAGAGTACAAAGAAGTTGATAATTCAGTAATGTGGAGGAAGGTCAAAAAATCAATTATTTAATAGTAGACATGATTTGACAGCACACCACTTTTTCTCATGCACACTTCTCCTAACTACCTCCACAGTATATGACCTTACAGAAGCTGAGGGGATAGAGTATGGAGAGAATTCAAGATGGACATGCCTAGAAACTACATGCCCTTCTCACCCACCAGAAAGAGTCTTGCTTGGAAAAAAGGAAGCATGTACCTCTACTTAAGTTTCATGTCTTGGGATCTTAGAGAAGAAAAGACATTGTCTACGTTGTCTTAGTGGAAGGGGAAATCAAGCTTCAGAGATAAGTCCTTTATGGTATCCTGGCGGCAGGACATACAAATCTAGCATGAAAGAGACTCCAAACTCACATGTCTATTCCCTCAGCTCTGGTTTCCCTTGGCTTGAGCGTAGTCTATGGATTCCAAAGGGACTCTGGAATTACCAACGGAAGAGAAAAATGATGGCCTGTGTGCCCGAATGTTCATCACTGAAAATGCTTGGGTAGATTCCCAGCAGGAATCTGATGGAAGAGGCTGCTCTACTTGGCAGGTAGGTAATAACAAGGATCCAGAGCCCTGGTAACACCTTGAGTGAGAGGCCAGATTAAAATTACATGCCTTTCCCCTCTTCGCTGTGGTGGCATTTATATATGCTTTCCAGAGAATGGGGGGGTGGGGGGGCAGAGGGTAGTGAGGAGCACATACAATAAACAATCATAAACCCGAATAACTAATAGATTAAATTTACCTGGAAGGAACTAAAGTAACTTCCAGCATCAGGATAAATGAGACGGGGCGATATAAAACAAAAATATATTCAATTACAAAAAGGAACCAAAGTCACTTAAAAGTCACCTAAGTGTGTGACTGTGAGATTTATATCGACCATATCTATGTTTGAGTGGGCAAAATTATAAATTATGAAATACAAATTTAAAAAATACTTTTTAAACTGTATAATAACAGTTCTATCTCTTTGGAGATAATGGATATTAATTAAACTTTAAGAAGTTTTAAGAAGCCAAGTAGATTCTTACTGTTTTCCCATTAAAACCATACTTCTCTATATCTCTTTTGAGACCACATGTTCCTCTGTGTGAATTTTGGTCTTGCAATTAAGAGATTTGGAGAATTTTTGCCCCAATATTTATCGTAATATAGTCACAGAGTAGGTAAAATTATGATATAGAATCAGATATGCCATAAATACACAAAACATCCATTTTCATGGGTATAAGTCAGAACCTGTCTAAAGAGGAAACTCAGACAAATCCTATGTAAATGTGGCCAAGCTTTAATGTATGTTGCACATATCACATACACTGATTATGTACAGCAGAGCTTCATGTGCACACAGTTTGAAAGAGAATATTTCTGCTCTAAGGTATGGCTGCCTGAGCTCTTAATTGCCTTGAAAAATAAACTCTTTAGATCCACATGTATTGTTTAACAATAACAATAAGAGTGCTAATAAACATCTATACTCCTAAATGGTCAAAAGCTGAAAATAACTTCAATACAGTTTTTCAAAAAGATGCTACCCCCTTTCAAAGCAAGCCATACTCTTACCAGGACCATATGGGATCATCTGGAAGGAAAAAGTGAAAAGAAATATGTCTTATTGTATCCCATTAGGTTTCACAAAGGAAATATGTGCTTTAAATATCTAAATAAAAATAAGCTTAATAAAGCAGGTCACTTTCTTCAGCTGTGTGTATGTGTGCACGCATTTGTGTCTTAATAACTGACATCGTGTTTTCAATTAGTCCAGAAAAGCATTTATGAATGACGGAGGCAGTCCTGGAACAGAAGAAATCCAGTCCTACTCCATAAAATCACATGAATAACTATAATCACACTTAAGTTTATACATTACTAGAGGCCCGGTGCACGAAATTCTTGCATGGATAGAGTCCCTAGGCTTGGCCAGCGATCAGGGCCGATCAGGTTCCCTGCCTCTTGCCTCCCCACTTCCTCCTTCCCTCTCTCCCTCAGTGTCCCACTGCTGCTGCTGGTCCCCTGCCATGTTCCACATGCCCCCTGACAGTCAGCACACATCATAGTGAGCAACTGAACTCTGGTCTCCAGGTTGAACTCCCGAGGGGACAATTTGCATATTAGCCTTTTATTATATAGTATAAAAACCACAAAATCCATTAAAGATTACTTTTTCTTCCAAACCAGATGATCACTTTTAATAGCAAGAGAAATCCTGTTAGTGTAGCAGGTAGGAGAAAGGACTATGGAGCCAGACTGTTGGATTCAAAACCAGATTCCACTACTTACAAAGGATGTAAGCTTGACTAGTTAGTTAACTAATCTGTGCCTCGGTTTTCTCATAAAATTTTCTTGATATTATCTTAAGTGTTTGCCATCATCATTATCATCAATGCAACAAATTTAGCCAGTTTCTGGTAGATGATAAACATTTGCTGCTGTTGTGCTCAATGCCATCACCATCATCATCACCACCAGCTGCTCCACAGTTCAACCATTTATCCTTCATTCCCCTCACATCAGAGGTACTGGTGCTGGGGCAGTTCTCTTCATATAAAAGAGAACCACTGAGATATGTTGTGATAACCTTCACTCTCTCTTTTGAGCTACCCTCCTTACATTAGTGGGAATAAAGATTTTTGCATCTTTGTCCTCTCCTCTTAGATGGACACTTCATAGACTACAGAGTTTTTTTTAATTGAAATGTAATTCATATACCAAAAAATTCACCCTTTTATAATGTATACTTCAATGTTTCATAGTATATTGTGCAACCATCACCACTATCTATTTCTAGGACATTTTCATTACCCCCCACAAAAAAAAATCTTAAAACCACTGGCAAATGAATTTTGTATTTAGCATACACATTTTGGGGATTTAGGGCAATTATTGTTATCACTATGGGAGAGACTGTTAGCTACTCACTCCAAAATTTATTCTGCTTTCTCTCTTAAACTAGGTAAGTAGCTGCCCAAGATAAAAACTGCATGGCCCAGACAGCCCTGAACCTAACCATGGCTCTGTAACTAAGGTCTTGCCAATAAGCTATTAAAAGAAATACTGAGTGACAGCTTCTGGGACAGTCCTTATGAGCCAACTGATGCATGCCTTTTTCTCCATTACTACCTTATTGCTTGTCCCTTCCTCCATCCCACTGCCTAAAATATGGTTGTAAAGACTGGAGCTCTAGTAGCTATTTTGGGTCACAAGGTGCCCTTGAGAATGGGAATCAAAAGCTAGAATGATTTAGGAAAAATGAGAATGAGCTTTAGTCCCAGGCACCTTTGATCATACTGGCCCTGAAATTTCTATCTCTAGAAAATGACTTTCACATAGGAGAGAAACAACGGTCTCTGTTTATGTCATTATTTGGGGAGGTTTCAGTCACATACAGTGGAATTAATATTAAACAACATAATCTTATAGCCATATTCCCATCACTGACATACATTTTCAGTTGCCAAGAAGGAAGAATATTTGAAAAGCTGATACCAATTTACTTCCTTGAGAATTATACCAAATTGGAGTTCATCACAGAACATCATAGTTTGCAGCAACTTATTTAAATTAGATTTCTATATATATGCTCCACACACTCACTCATTTATACTCTGGGGTACATGTAATACATGAAAATCAATCATCTCCATAGAAACTTGGGACACTTACCTATAGGGGTAACTGATCATACTTTCAAACCAATCTACTAAATTGTACTTTCAAACTAGTGACCACACATATACCTACACTTAACTTCATTAAAGCTCAATGGAGTGTACAAAGCAATAACTCATGTGGGAATCTAATTGCAAACTAAAATAAGGTCCACCTGAAATGTGTTTAGCAGCTCCTTTGAGCCTGCTTTATGTGTAATTGAGTTCAATCTTCTGAAAAAAATAAAAATAAAAACCACAACAAAATAAATCAAGTGCTATGTTTGAAAACTTTCCTATTAAAGATGAGCTACCCAAAAATGATACTTACAATCTAAATAATCTGCCATTACCCTGGTGAGCTTACATTAAAAAAAAACACACACACACATTTTGACAGTGAGAATTAAGATGTTAATATTCTAAAATTCTAGAGAGCAAGGACTGCTTAACTCATCTTTCAGCTGGACTGGTGTGTTGAATATAGTAGGTGCTCAGTAAATTGTTGCTGAGATGACTCAGTATTCTTGAAATGCATATCATTTTAATCATTTAAGTAAAAGACCAGTTTTGTGACCTTGGGAAAATTAATTTTCTTTTTTATTTCTTCATTTGTTAGGATTAACGAGATATGTATGCAAAGTACCTTAGCAGCACCTGTTACGGAAGAGATAGACAATACACAAGAGTTGCTATTCTTGTTACTACGGTTGTTGATGTATCATAAAACATAGTTTTTGTTTAAAGTATCTATTGCAGATGGTCTACAATATGTAGAAAAGATAAATAAAGATACAAAGTAGGAGTGATGCCACAAGAAATGCAAAGCATTCTTGGAACAGGATCCCAGAATTAACTCCTATTCTGATTTTTTTTACTATCTATACCACACTGCAGCTCTGTCCACACCCTTACTTGCCTGTCCTCCCCCTTCACCATTCCACCCTCCGAAATCTCATGATTTCCTACTTCTTTTCACAAACTTTCTCTACTATTCAATTCCTGGCTTGTCATCCCTGCAGATTAAGAGCCTAATCCTGGATTCTCCACATCTGTGTCGGGTCCTCTGAGCAGCATGGAAAGGCAGGGCAGTGGCTGCTTCCATGAGCAAAGCCCATGACTGCTCAAAGAGACAAGCTCACTCTGAGGACTAGCCTGAGGGCAGCTTTCTGGAACAGGTGGGTCTTGAGTTGGATTAATAAAGGGAGGCTTAGAGAAAAGGAAGACCTACCAGGCAGAAAAGGCCAGACCCTGTGACCTGATAATTTCATATGGGAACAAAGTGTGGTTTCAGCAGGCTGGAGGGAAGAAAGTCTAACTGGATGTCAGAAACAAGGTTAGAGTTAAGGAGGGGCCAGATTAAGGGGTTTTGACAGTAAACTGTGTTGAGGAACATGATCTTACAGAAACACCTAGTTGGCTTTGACATACACATACTCACTGAATGAAGGGCCAAGTGGAGCTTTAGGAATATTATGTTAGTACAGGTCCAGATAGAATGAATGGGCAGCCAATTGATGTTTGTGGAGAATTGGAAAGGAAAGTGAGTTTTCTATAGGTAGGAAGACCTGACTGCAGAAACACAAAATTGGTTTTAACAGAAAACATAATTTGAATAGAAATCAAATAGTAAGGAATCTGAGTTTTCACTAAATATCTAATTTGAAACAGTATTCTAGGGTTGTAACATCATCTAGAACAGGTTTATCTTAAAGCTCAGGAAAACAAGGTTCAGAAAGTTGCATACCTTGTCTGATGTCTCCCAGCCAGTTAGAGATAAAGCCTCAACCTGACAACACTACCCCTCCCAGGCTTTAGGCTCTACAAACGACACTATCGCATCAAATCCCACAGTTCTAGTGTTGGTAAAACCTTTTTCCTGGAGATAAATATATCTTCTCTTAGCAAAGTTACACGTGCATATTTAAGTAATCCAGACATTTAGGGTTTCTTTTTAATATTCATTTTCCTTTGCCAACATCAAGTTGAAATCAAACTTAATAAAATAACAAAAAAGAAAACTAAAAAGCGCTCCTTCTCAAAACTTTCCATTGGTAATAATGCTATTACTTTTTAACCTGAACCAAAATATGACATTTTTCTTCTTCCTTAAAAGTTACTATTAACAAAGGTAATATAGTATACAGAATTTTTAAATCAACATTTAGAGATTAGAGGTCCAGTGCACGAAAATTCAGCCCAGCCTGCCCCCTCTCACAGTCTGGGAGCCCTCAGGGAATGTCCTACTGATGGCTTAGACCCGCTCCCCAGGAGGAGTAGGTCTAAGCCAAATTCTGGCCTCCCTCTGCAGGAGGCAACCGGGTAGATCAGGGGAAGGTGCCGCCCCCATCACCCTGCTGCTGCTGCTGCTGCTGCTCCCACTGCTGGCTGCTGCAGCTGCGCAGCCTCATCCCAGGGCCTCACAGCCACCGGGGATCATGGCTGCCTGAGTCCCGGGCCTCACAGCTGCCCAGCTGCTGCGGCTTTGTCCGGAAGACATCAGTCTAATTAGCATATTACCCTTTTATTAGTATAGATTATATCCACTTGATAATATTATACTGGTATTTATGTCTTTTTAATGTTTTGCTTCAATTGCCAATCCGGTTACAATCTCAATTTTAAAGGCCTAAATTTCTATTACTTTGAAATAGCACCTAATCTAAAAAATATGTCTATCCAAATTAGAAGATTTTAAGAAAATAAACTCTAAGAGGATGTGCTACCTCAAAGGCACATTTTGCCCATGCCTACAACCCAATAGTATTCTCTTACATTTTCTTAAATTCAGGTTACAGGAGTTCGGTGCCAAATGACCTTGGTTTTCGGCTAGAGTTGTGGGCAACCATTTCTCTCTAGCTGCCTTCTACTACTGATGGTCAGCACCTCCATACACACCTAAGCCATAGATGCGTATTAAATATAGGCATTTAAACTCCTCACGGAGGCTGATCTGTTCAGCTCTGCCTTACAAACAACTAAGGAGTTCCTTTGAAAGTTATTTGTCTTTCCAGGAGATGAATTAGTTCTTTATATTAAGGATATTTAGTACAAGGAAGCAATAAGTTATTCTCTGGTGCCCCAAGAGATTTTCTGAGGTGTAATTTTTTTTTTCTTTTTACCTTTTGGACTTTTTATCCAAGGATAACATGCAGAGAGAAACGTGCATGAATCTTAAATCAGTCTGTAGAGTTAGTTTATGCTTATTAGGAAAGTTTGAAAGTTAAGCAGCAAATAGTCTGCTTCTCACATTTATAACTTTTGCTAAAGATATTTGACATTCATTCCTAAGTATGCTAGTTTACTTTAGGATCACTATAAGTGGAGACTATCTCAGGAATGTAAATGGTAACTTAAAGGAACAAAGTCAGAGTTCATGCCTAGGAAGAATTTATTTGGTACTGAAATTTCACCATTACTGACAACGTTCTCTTTGGGCAGGACCTAACTGTGTGAAACCTGAAATATGCTCAAAAAGAGTCCTTAAATTCATGTTTTTCAAATATTTCTAACTGATGTTAAATTTTTTAAACAGAATTATATGTTTTGAGAGGTTATTTGACCTTCAAGATCTGCTTTCATGAGTGCTGGGATTTTTAATGTTTCACATTTTATTACTTCCAGTGTCTTTTAAATAATTAATCTTGATATCTATTTGTTATTTGGAATAAATGACAGAATCCTAGCAAATAGCGGACATCTCATAAACAACAGATAGGAACTGTATAAGCTGTAAGGAAATTAGAACTTGATAAAGAAAAAGAAATGTTTCCCCCCTTAAAGGATAATGGTTTTCTCCATAAATTCCAAAGGTCAAGTGTAAAAAAGTAGTCCCTCTCCTTAAAGACTGAGATTCATCATCCTGACATTATTTACTGGAGTCGCAGTTCATGAACTGATAGGAGGCCCCATGATCATGTGTTCTGTTGTCATACGTTTGACTACTCCTTAATTATACTGTGAGGCAAAAATGCATATAGTATATATATTAAATCTTGGGCATTGACTTTGTCACTTTATGCCAATTCAACCATTGCTAATAAAAATAGCATTTATTTTGCATGTATTTAACAATATTTCAATCATAAAATGTTCATTAAATAATAAATTTTCCTGTAACCCAGTAGCTATGTAAGCACATATTAACATTTAATTATATATATTATAGATACTAGCTGTACCCGGCCACGCATTGCTGTGGCTCAGTCTGGTTAAATGGAAAAGAAAGAAAAGAGAAAGCACACATTTCTAATATGTTCAATTTCACAGTGCTTGTGGGTATACAATATTTTTTGTTGTTCCATTGTCTGTGCAGATATAGAGATTGTCTGGTTTGCAGAATCTAGAACATGCAACATATAATTGTCCATGTGAGAAGCAATCCGTGTCTAGATCTAAACTGCACAATTCTAAAGATTGGCCCTGAGCTTTGTTGATGGTGAGTGCAAACACCAGTCAAATTGGGAATTGAAATCTCTTAAATTGAAATGGTATATCCGTTGGAATCATAGGAATGCAAGGAATGAGGACCTCTTCACCTTTGAAAGGTCCTGTCAAGATTGTTGCTTCTACGACATTGCTCATTAATTTTTTTACTGCAAGCCGCGTACCGTTGCAAAGCTTTGGCTGGTTGATATTTTGCAACATGATAAGTGGCACGCTGATTTTCAATTGCAGTACATGTGGTGGCATCCCTGGCAGATCGAGTGAATTCAAAAATTCTGTTGGATAATTAACCGCTTCATCTGCTTCCACAACAGTGTCGACGGACTTGTATTGACTGCCTCGCTTTGAATGTTAGACTGAATAATATTGTTAAGTTCGTAGATGTCTTTGTTCTTGGCCGCAAGAATAGCTCGTTCACTCAGCCAATCGTGATTCTTATAATTGGTTTGAATATTGGGAAACACTTTTCCAACTAATTCTCGATGAAGAACAATATCTCTAGGTTGGAAATGATCTCCGACTATAACAATTGCCACTTCGTCTATAGTTGGAGCATAGAATCTTCACACATGTTCTCCAGCAGGTGTTTTGTCAGCATGAATAACCATCTTGTGTGTATCAGATGGCATCATGTCAATTGCTGTTTTGAACAAATGCACTACATTGTTTTATTCGTGAAGAAGTTCTTGCAGTTGGGAAACGATGGACCTTTTTATTCCGGTAGAAATTCCGCAGTGTGCATTCAATTCATCATTGCCATCGCCGATGAAACACATTTGTAGGAATTTATGTTGACCATCTGGGAACAGAAGCAGAGAGCCGGCTTTATGATAAATTTGTCCTTTCACTTTGAAAGTTGGCATGAATTGAGCTTTTACGATTTCTGCGCCGAACTACGTCATGTGGAAGCATGAGTTGTATTTCCTGATGTTAGATAGGAAATGCTTTGGCTCGGCGGTATATCCGGCAAGCAAAGTTTTTAATGGCTCTGGCGGTTCTCCAAGTTGAGGCAGTTTAATTTTTCCAGCGGAGCAACACATTCCTTTCGTTTCTCCATTAAATTCCAGAGCCTTGCAATAAGGACACACTTCAGTCATAGTGCCGATGAGAACATGCCGGCTCAAACTATAATCATCAGCTGGGTTGTACCGGAATGCAAGGCGATTGTAATCGCGTGATTGCTGAGCACGGAGTCGTGTTTGACGCTGATCTGCTGTTTCTCGTTGACGTCTTTCAGCCACTCTCAGCCTGTCGCGTTCGTTCTGTTGAGAACGAAGCAGATCTGAAGCTGCAGAACGCGATCGCCGTGCTTGCAACCGTGTATCCTCAAGTCTGGCTGCATGTCACTCTGCTGCTTCCTCAGCACTGTTTGAGCCGTTCTTTGTTTTGCTCATTCGCTGATGCCTGTTTGTCCTCAGTTTGATTTGCAATTACTCGTCTCACTGCTTCTGCTCCGCAAGTAGGACGACCTAGGTTTGATCTTCTGTGAGGCATTATTTGGATGAACTAAAGCAGATCAAACTATACTCACGAAATGAACGCTATGGTAAACGACACAGCTCAATTCCAACGCAATGTCACACGAAATAATTAAATCTAAATGAAAATAAATCAAAATCTATGAAAATTCAATTTAACAATGCAATCGGAAACAATGAAATAGAATCGTAAAATATTTAGTATAGCGTGTGTTGCTTTTACGTCCAACAGATGGCACTGTTTTTTTAAAAAAAGCAAGTTTTTACCTGTCACAGGTGTGACATCTATTTAATAGTAGGTATACGGTATATAAAAACACGTGTGTATTCAAATGCAACGTTGTGTCAAAATTTCAAAGTAATTGGTGAAGAACTTTAGGAGATTTAAGATTTTGAACAAACGAACATTTACAATTTATATAGATAGATGGTTAAAGTGTACTATGTCCATCTCCCCAATCCAATTTCCCTTCTTTTCCACCAGTCCATTAAGTAATCAATGTTACTAAGTTGGAACATATTTCCCCACCCATTTTTATATATAACTAGTGACCGGTGCACAGATTTGTGCACATTGAAAGGAAATTAATTAGAAGGTGGCCGGCAGGACTGGACGAGATGGGGCCAAATATGCCCTGGAGCCAACCTCCCATGGTCCCTCCCTGGTGTCTGCAGAGTGAGTGGGGTCCCTCCAGCAGGTGGGGTCCCTCGGCCTGGCCTGAGGGGATAGGGCCAAAACTGGCTCTCTGACATCTCCAGAGGGGTCCTGAATTGTGAGAGGGTGCAGGCCAGGCCAAGGGACCCCACTGGTGCACAAATCCATGCACCAGAACTCTAGTCACAATAAAAATACAGTGGTCACTAATCAATGAGGCTTTATGAAGCTATAAGCAGCTTTGAGCAAGTGTGGTTCTGCAACTAAGTGTTAATTCCCTCTTCTCTTTATGCTACAAGCACTTAGGAAGAAAAGTAGATCACACTTTTGTGTAATTCTGTCAAGAGTGTGCTGAATGAATTCAGACGAGAAGATGCTAATGAGAGAGCAAGAAGGTCATTCTTTAGTAATATAAATGTTCTTGACACACTGCTACTTGTATTTATGTCCACTCAATACTCCACAGTAGTAGCCAACATAGAAGTATAATTAAGCTAATTAAATTATTATCTTTAGATCTTATCAATTAAATTCTAATGTTTCCTTTTCATTGGCAGGGTTGGAGAGGAAGTTAGTGAACACCTTGAAAACATATGGGAATAGTTATATTCCATTTCACATAAGTGTATGTGTGTTGGGTGAACTAATTTTTCAGTTCATGGAAATAATACTTGCCCACAACCTTCCTCAACCACTGCCAAACTGAGAGAGAAAAAATGGATTGAAAGCAGAATCATTCCTAATAAATTGCATGTTTTGTTTTAGTTGAGCTTCAGAAAATTATTGACTTGACCTAGAGAACAAACTCTATCTTTTCACAGGCAATCTTTAAAGACAAGCATTTCTGAGGAGCCTGCCTGAAAGCTCACCTCTCTTCCACAAAGGACACCAGGCATTAAAAGAACCATTCTACGCTCAATTGGAATAAATATTTAAATAACTTCTCTTTTCTACCAAGGTACAATAGTGGCTCAAATAAGCGGTTTTTGAACCACAAAGCTATTGACAAATGAGGCTTGCGCTAATTATATACTGAAGAAACTCCCCATTCTGTAATGAATTTCATGTTAATTATTATCCTGATTTTGTATCTGGCTGACAACCAAAAACAACTGTGATCTGTTCCCGGACTATTCCAAAAATGAATAGCAGCCTTTTACAAACATCCTATTTCTGTAAACAATGCAAATCATATACATGCAGAGTTTCAGGCAATGATTCCAAGTTTAGTTGCCTGCTGTGGATCACTTGGATTGCTGTTCACAGTGTGGTGAATGAATGGAATTAGCCCTCAGAGAGGAAGCTAACTAGAAAGTTTCTCGAATGCAATGTAAAAGTTAATTGTGCCAGAAGGCCCTAATTGAGAGGGAGTTCAGGAAATGTTACTTAAAGGTCAAAAATCAGCCCCCACTCCCAAATTAAAGGTTTAGGTGAAAGAGTTTCACAAATAAGCTAGGCTGTTCTGTTTTACAAAAATTATTTGAAAGAACAAAGGTTATAAAGAAGAAAAATTTTAAAAAGATAACAATAGTTTTACTCAGAAATGGGACAAGATGTATTCTGCAGCTAATGTTCTGTTCAAAATGTTATATGTATTGGGGATAAATTTGTTAGTTCCACAATTACAAATTTACATTCTTTACTATAAACCTACACACTGACTTAAAAAGATATAATGAAGATAATATCCAATGTTCTTTCCTCACCTCATTAAAAACAAGATATTCGTACTATTTTAACAATAATTTGCATTTAGAAGGATTTTCACATTTATAAGGCCCTTTTCATGCATAGTCAGTGTTTTCAACATAAAATACTAACAACAGAGCAATAGAGAATAGTCAAAGTGGGTTTTTTTTCCATCAACAAACACTTAACATAACTGAGCATTTTATTATTTTCAAGGACAGGACTAGATGCTTGGGAGGTGAGAATCAACATGAATCCCCACCTCAAGGAGCAGCGCTATTAAGTCCAGTAGGAGCGGTGAAATAAGTGCATAAATGTTTAGGATACTAGAGAGGACTTACTTGAAAGCAGACAGAATTGTACAAACAGATTATGTTGCTCAACTATTTTTCCTCTCATCCACCTGTGCTTGCCAAGTGGTGTTTGTGACCTATACCAGGAAGCTCTCTGGAGGATTCTCCCTTTCTGCTAAAGAGCCTCCTTTCAGTAGAGCAGAAAATCACAAATAAGGGGCACAAAAGGAATTTCCACTTTTCTGGCTATTAATGCAAGTAACAACTCATGTTTAAATTCTTTACCTTAGACAAATACAGAGATGATGGTGATTTCATCTTTTCATGTCTATTTAGAACATAAAGTTACACTTTAAGGTTTTATGTCCTCTGGCCCAAATGAAGTGCTCAGAGAGAGAAAGACACACCTTACACAGAAATTGTTAGAATTTCACAAATGTATTATGATACTGAATTAGCTTCTGGTATTTAGGAGGAAGCTTTGATCTTTTCTTTTCCCCCTCATATTTTCTCATATAACCCAGGTTCTGACAGTGTTGGTAGGCATTCTTCTTTCAGGTTTAATGCTTCAACCTACTCCCTGACTCATGAGCTCAATAGGTTTCAGGAAATTCAGCAGCATGCACCCTTTTTATTAGGATGTAAATCAATGTAATGCCATGTAATGATACGTTACGTTCATGACACTTTCAATGCTTGCCAAGTGACAAAAATTGTTTTTAGTGACACTACTGTAACAATTCCATTATGTTCATAATGATTTCATACTATTCAATTTCCTTTACAGTATAAATTATGTAATAATTAGACTTACTTATGAAGTGTGAATGCAGTATCCACATAGCAGCACTTTCCAGGACTTTGAATAAATCAAATCCAAAATCAGCTAACATATTTCAGATTTTGCATAACATCAAATGGGACAAAATTAAAATACACCTACAAAATATTGTTCATGGAAAGGAGGAATAAAATTTAGGTGGCAATGTGTGTGTGCCAAAGTAGATCACACACACACAAAATAAAAGCTTGAGCAAACAACCAAGTTTAAAAGGTAGGCTCTGCATATTCAGATTTTACTGAGAAACACACACACACACACACACACACACCATATGAAAATTAATTATAGTTCCCTTGGAACCTTTGCCCCTGTTCCTGCCAGTACTGGGCACAAGCTCTGAGAAGGATTTGAATGTTCATCATAGAGAGGATGGGAATGACAAAAGCAATAATAATGACCTGTGAGTGGCTTGGAAAGCTAATTTACTCAATGTCTACAAGAGAAGTTTATGAGACAAATATGCAAACAAACACTCTTTCAGGGGGACTATCAGGATGCAGAGTAGAGGAGGCAGAAATAAAGACACATATGTTCGCTTTGAAGGTGTTCTAAGGCATTCTTTTCTGTGATCCTACTATTTTAGGATTGGACAAGAAATTCATTGTCTTGTGCATACAGTATCCCCTAATTACAATGTGAGTCCTGAGCACAAGGTCATCACCGTGAAGAGCCACATTTAGAACCTTCTGAAGTCACCAATCCAATCCTCACCCCTAAAGTACAGTTACCAACCACAGTTTGATTTGCAAGCAAAAGGAACCTGCAACTTGACCTCTCCTGTCAATGATACTACTTGTTTTCACTTGAGAGCTCATTTTTCTAGACTTTTTCCCCTCAAAACCACCACCAGAGAAACAAACGTTCATAAAATAAATATGACTAACACTTTGAAGTAAAAATATCCACAAAGAAGCTAGGATTGGAAGATGGTGGAATTTCCATTGACCCATAAAACAATTTGGGCTTTAAATATAAACCTCCTTTTTTCTTCACTCATTTAAATTATTACCATTTCATGTTTGGACTGGCTGGCAAAACATCAGTTATTTTCATGTGAATCCTCCACATGCTGCCCCAAACAAACTTGAACGCTTGAGGAAGAGGTTTGAAGCTTGCCAGACGTAGAGAAAGTCAGAAAGTTGCCCCGTACAGTCTGTCTACTGCCCTATCACTTTGCTTCCCTCTCCTTCTCACAGATATGAGAAAATACCATCCAATCCTCTTCAGATTTGCTAAAACCAACAATCACGGCAAGTGAGAATTAGCAATTGAACTTCTGTGTTTCTAAGAATAAATAGGAGAGACACTGTACCGGGTCTTCAGTTTTGTGACTATTCAGGAGGTCAGACAGGAAATCTTCGTAATATTCCACTCTTCGAACCAGTGGAAATTCCCTCAGGAAAACAAGCCCTTCATGTTGGTCTCCGCATACCTACAGAGATAAGATAGCTGAGTTAAGGCTTCAGACAGAGCCTGGAGGGAGGGGGCACAGAGGAATTAATGTCTCTGAGTTGTAGAAACTTCTTGGATTCATTTCAAGTCTGATTAGAGCAATCAAAAACAAGGCACAAAAATACATATTAATGTGAGAGCCACTAAAATATTCTGACATGTGGCTAAGCCTTGATTGAATGCCAGAAAGTCCCCCACTAAGTTGGTGCCTCTTCATTGACTGGTGCACATGTCAAAATTCGGTGATTATAGCTTATCTTTGTGGCCAGCTCTAGTGTGGTCAGGCTCCTAGACTCATTCCACTGGGCAACCCATCTATATGTTTGTGTCACATCGGGGTCTTGGACCACCACAGGGATCTATTTTTAGTCCCATAGATCTTAGTCCCATCGATCTGAGCATCAGGTGGATCCTGATGTCCATAAATATCTAGGACAGAGTATCTGGTATAGGAGCTGGCCTGAGCCCAGGACTGACTTCCTGAGTTAATCAAGTGCTTTAGAACCAAGATGCACTTGAGCTACTCTGGAGGGAGGTATTGGAGAACTTTAATCTAGAGCTTATCACATACCAGGTTCTTTACACTTACTATCTTGCACAGCCCCAGGAGGTGTCTGTTATTAGCCACACTTTACAAATTAGGAACTGGAGACACAAAGGGTTTCGGGAATCTGCCAAGTTAGTAAGTGTTGAAATCAGTACTCAAATACAGTCTGACTCTAAAACCTTTCCTTTTAATTATATCACTTTACTACTGAACCACTCAGACCTCCTCTGGTGTAGGACAGACTATTAAATAACTCCTATAAATTCAAAGAATAATCAATTCACCCAGGACTGATATCAGTATTATTGGATTGCTGATAAAATATGAGATAATATATGCAAAGGACTTAGTGAAGTGACTCGCATATAGTAAGCATTCAATAAACAGCCATCATTAACAAAAGCACATTCTGCTCAAGGAAAAATCTACACTTTTAACATATGAAGTACTTCGATTTTTATATTTGTAATAGACATTACAAATGGGTATTATATTATCCTCACATTATCTTTATATTGTTTTAACTTTCAACTTCCACACATTTTTAATTTTATAACTTTATATGGTATTGGTAATATCAGTAATGACTACGTGGGTATTTATCAGATTAATTTATACTGTCTTGAAAGTCTGCAATAATCCATAATAATGAAAATCATATTGAGCCCTAAGTCTTTTGGAAACAATGATAATTTTCTTTAATTCATATGTAAGTGGCCTCTGCTGATAGATATACAGTATGCCCGGCATCGTTGTAGTAGATAGAACCTTGGGCCCCTTTTCTCCCTTTGCAGATATTATTACATTATCGAGTTGTTGACTTCAAGATAGGGTTAGTCTCCTATGTTATCCAGGTGAGCCCAATATAATCACATGTGGCCTTAAAAGCAGAAATTTCAACGAGATGAGGGCAGAAGAGGAAGTCAGAGAGAGTCCTATAATGAGAAAGACTTGAATTGCTATGTCATTGGCTTGAAGATGGAGTAGGGCATGTGGAAATGTGAGAAGAAAATGAGTTCTGCCAATGAGTGAGTGGGGAAGAAGACCCGAGTCCTAGATGAGAATTGTATCTTAAGCCATTAATTGGCTTTTAGCCCAATGAGACTCTGAGAAGAGAATCTAGCCAGGCCTTGATAGAGTTTTGACCTACAGAAATAGTGAGATAACACTCCTGTATTGTTTTAAGCCATTAAATCTGTGGTAATCATGGCAGCAACAGAAAACTGATATGATCACCAACAGAAGTTAGCTTGTTTCTTCTCCTACATTAGGTTTCCTAAGAATTGACCAGCACTAAACAACTAGGGGTAGAATTTGCAAGAACTAATTCTTGGAAATGTACCCCTCTAGCTAACCTAACTTATTCCTGTTACATTTAAAATTAACTTTCTCTTCTCATCAAAGTCAATCATCCCTCGAGTCTGTAGTTAAGTACACCTCACGACCTGTCTAGACCATGTTACTTCCCTGCTCAGACACTTTCAGGGTTTTCCTTCTCGCTGAGTACATTCTACATTCAGGGGCTCGGTAGTCAAACCACTCACAGCTCTTCCAGTCCTAAATAAGGGGGAGTTGCACTTGTGGAATTCTGAAAATGACCAAGAACTGAGTTTAAAGTGACCTGAAATCGATGTGTTTTAATTTATTGTTTTCAAAAAAACTAATGTGTGGTGATTGCTACTGAATCTCACATTTTATGAATAATTTCTCCAAAAATCCTAGGCTATTTTGAATTCTAACTTTATTAGTCAAAATGGTGGTTACCTTTAGTCATCCAGTGCTGGAATTCTTAAAAGTGACAGCCTGAAAACAGACTAATAAACTTAGTTTTCCTTATGAAAACTTCTGTGACAGGGGAAACTTCTTTTGTTGAATTAATTAGAGACATAGACAAAAATGACTCAAATCTCTTCCAGAAGAGACAGTAAGATGTCAAATATAAGGAATATGTACTTTAATTCTCAATCATAGTGTGTATTTGCTTTAAAAAATATTTTTCTGCCTTTTGTTTTTCCTAAGAATGTTGACATAAATCTCATAATTCTCACCAAGATGCTCAATTTATCAAATATTTTTTTGTGTGGTATCAAGGCAGAAGGTTTTAATTAAACCAAAATTCAATTTAATCCTGAGAACAGATAAGAATGTGAAAGTTAAATGAATGTAATTATAACCATTTTATCCCTATAGATATCTGTACATATCTGTTTCTAATTTAATTTTTATCCATGAACACTATTACTAATTAGGCAATTTAAAATACCCAAATTGCTTTGGTCAACATTACATTAATTTTGAATATCTATATTTATCAACCAGGAATAGTACCTATATTTTCTGTGTTCTAGAAACACTGTTATAATGAAGGAGCAATATCAAGATACATAAATATATAAATCTTATACTTCTATCTCAAGCCACTTTTAAAAACTATTTAAATCCAAAGTAGTACTTTCACTCATTCATTCTTTTATTTACTCCTATGCATACACATATACTCAAGTCCTATCAATTGCCAGGAGCTTCAGTATAGGACATATTTCTACATACTCACCAAAAGCCATCATTTTTTTCATCATCTTTGGTATACACCTAGAGTACATTTCTTAGCCTCCTTGCCAGTTAAGGTGTTCAAGACTGAGTGTTAGCTGGTCGAAGTAACTGGTGCTACTACCAGGCCTGGTCCGTAAAAATCTCTCACATCCCCTCCTCCATGCTCTTTTGCCCCCCAGGTCTGTTTGGAATAAAGAAAGCCTCAGGGAAATCCTGGAATCAATTTTTAAAGGTGGGAGAGGCTCCATTAGCTTGGCTCCCTGAATAACTGCACACAGGAAAGCCATCACATGACCTATTCATTTACCTAAAACTGTTCAGTGATCAAGAAGTAACAACCTTTAAAAAAAAAAAGCCATAGTGTGGAGTGCATGAGTACAAGTGATGGAACTGAATTTGCATAGTGGGAGGAGCTATATGATGGATCTTGGTCACTGAAAGACTTAAACCAGTCTTTCTTAGACTTTTGACTTTGGAAGAATACTCTGATGTTTCTGAGGCAGTAAGATTGGAGATGAAGTGACTGGTTTTCAGATCAATGCAATTATTCAGATGAGAACTTATGAAGACCCTAAGGGTTGACAGAAGAAAAGGATCATAAGATTTGGTGGACAACTGAATGGAGGAGACAAGTCTCAGGCCATGTCTATATTGCCTGCCTTGATTTGAGGAGAAGAGCAAAGTGAACAGTAGTACATTCAACAAAATAGAAAAAATAGAAGGAAGGTCAAGTATATGGGTTAGATGAGGAGTCTGGTTCCAGAGAAGTGGAGTCTGAGGTGCCTTGGGCAGAGAAAGATGAGTTTCATACATAAGAAAGAGTCTAATGTGGAGGTGATATGTAAGTGTTGACATCACATGGGAAGTAGATGATACTTGGCATGAATAAGTTTGCTAAGAAAAAGTAAGAAAAATGAGAAGATATGGGAGCTGAGATAAGAACCCTGGGGAGCCCTGATGTTTATCACATAACATGGAGCCATCTCTTATGTCCCATTTATGTCAACAGAACATATTAACAAGGAGAACCCAGACTTATACTGATTTTCATCAGTTCTAGTCTTTTATTGTTTTTCTATGAAAATACATTTATGACAGCATTATATCAAATTTATTACAGACGGATAGTTCCTTGAAGACAGAGACCACAGCTCATCGGGCTATCAAGTCCCAGCCTCTGAATTCAACTAAACTTCGACTAAAACTTGCAATTTTCCAGGATAACTCAGATTCAAAAACTTCTTTTTCCCTGGTTTCCTGACTTTTGGGTTGAAAAACATGGTTACTTTACATTTGATACGTCAAAACGTCCCTTGCAGTTATATGATACTTAGTACATCATAAAAATGCATCAAAACCAGCACTCCATCATTGTGTCTTTTGGTTTGGTGGTTTAGTTTTGCAGAAAGGAAAAGAGAAATATGAGAACCAGTGGAATTTTGTACATGGCCAGTGGCTATTAGGGACCAGAGACAATGTGTCTTAAAAACTCAAATCTCTGCTAAATTCAAACCTGAATATTCATCCACAGGAACAGGGCAAGAATCAAGTAATCATTACTGAGATACCTATCTGCTCCTATAGGATTTTTAGACTCGAGAAGGCCTGCTCTTCAAGAATCACAGACCAACGTGCTAGGATTTGTACCCTGTGATGAAAATTGCTTCTCCAATTATAGTCTGATTTCCTGCTTCAACCAGTGATCCTCTTTCTGATGGTAGGCACACCAAAATGCTCCTTAGAGAACCCAGAAATAAAGAAATACCCGCTCTCAGAATAAATCTTATGAGCTCCAGGAAGGCATGGAAGCAAGTTATTGTTGTAGTATATGTTCGCTCTAATGGAACAGAGTGATCAGCCATATAGAGATTTTGGAAAGAGTCTTATGTAAGTAGAGGAAACAAGGGAATCTTTCAAATAACTCTCTATTCTCTATCCCATTAGCAGGAAAAGGTACTTTAAAACTAAAACACACACACACACACACACACACACACACACACACACACACACCACACAAAAGCCACTTAATAACAAGAAAAGCCTTTGCATTTGGCCTTCAGGAGAGTCAGAACCTCAAATTATGTCTATAATACTATGTCTTCTACTTCACACTGGCTCCCTCCTTGATCCAACTTTCAGTGGCTTCAAAGATTACTGGTTAGGATTCTGATGCACCTGCTCACAATGAATTTGTTTGGTGCAAGAAAGGAGAAAAATACTCCTTCAGAATTTCCCACTTCTTACAAGTTTGCTCTGTGACTAGAATTTGGAAAGTTAAAATATGAAGCAATGGGTTCACGTTTTGGAATCTCTGACAACATTAAAGAAGAGTCATGATTTTTATAGAAATTGTAATGCTGATGATGGGAGTGGATTATGGCTGGATCTTTCAATGTTCTTATAACTCTGGGTGAGGTGACCATTGACTACCAGGCCAGGTGAAAGGGCTGTATAAATAATAGGAACTTAAACATAACAAATATGCCTTCAAATGATCAGTTCACTGTTCTTCGTTCTTCCTTTAGTTTTTCCATGAAAACTGAAATGTAGCCAAGCTTATGTGCCCTGGGTAGGATTTCGGTTTTGATATTACTTACAAAGTGTATTGCTGAAAATCACATCATTAATTTTTTTAGGATTTTGAAAGGTATATTTATACCCATATTTTGGTTCATAGTTTACTAAGAATTAAGATACTAAAACTGCAAATGCTCATGAGATTAGAAAAATGATTTGAACAACCTAAATAACTGGCCACTGTGCCATATATATATAAAAGCCTAAGTGACCAAATGACTGAACGACCAAATGATCAGTCAACTGCTGACCACCAGGGGCAGACGCTCAATGCAGGAGCTGCCCCCTGGTGGTCAGTGCGCTCCCACAGCAGGAGCGCCACTCAGCCAGAAGCTGGGCTCAAGGCTGGCGAGTGTGCAGTAGCACGAGCCTCTCCTTCCTCTGCAGCAGCAGGCACCAAGGGGCCGGGAAGAATGGGAGTGGCTCCCAGCTCAGGCTCCTCTCCAGCCACCTGCGGCCTCGCATGCACTGCTACATTCCCCAAGGAGTCCTGGACTACGAGAGGGCTCAGGCCAGGCTGAGGGACCCCACCAGTGCACAAATCCATGCACCGGGCCTCTAGTCTGACTATAAACCTATATTTAAATATCAGTGAAAGTGAAATGATTGATGTCAGGGTTATGAGTTCAAGGGTACACTCAAATGTTTATTGAGTAAATAGCTGAATATAAAGTTTTCTTGGAGCAAAAAAAAAAAAAAAATATTTCTAGCTCCAGTTCTGAGAATTGCTACTAATAAGAGGAAATGTTTAATGGGGGAAAAAAAAGGAGACATATGTATTACTATTTGTAATACTTTAAACAATAAAATAAAATTTAAAAAAAGAGGAAATGATGAGAACTTACATGGATTCAAAGAGCTATGTAGCCCTGACATTCAGTATCTTCTGATCCTAAAAATCAAAGTGACTCAGAAACCAAGGGAAGGAAGAGAAAAATCAGTTTCCAAGGTGAAAGCACAAGTAACTTCTGGTTGAAGGAATGCAAGCCATAGGATCAATATGCTATCATTAGCCCTTAAAATATTGATATGCTAAGCCAAAACTGAGACTAGTCCCAAATGAAATTTAAAAAAATATCTAAATCAGTTAAAGATAGAGTCTAAATAAAAATAATGCATTAGGTATTTTTTACTTTATTAAATGTCCTGACATTTGGTGGCAACAATGACTTGCCTAATGTTAGTAAATTATACTTGGCAATAAAAAGGGGTCTCTAGTTTTTAGAAGGGAATTAATCATATAATAGCCTGTTCCTGGTAGAACTCTTTTAATGAACCCAAATGCTGTGAAAAAAACAAAAACAAAATGCCAGTTTACTCTCAGTAACCCCATTCCTGCTTGGAATATTCTAACGTAGAGAGACGGGGAAACAAGTGAACAGCATTTCAGTTGTAAATGACAGGAAAAAGTTATGAGCATATAATCTTACCAAAGAAATTTCTCCATAATGGAGAAAGAGAAGTATTTCAGAGCTTTATGAGAATAATATTTATAAATGTCTCCAAACTCACAGTCACCAGTCAGAAGAGGTTTAATCAGCTTACCACGTGTGACAATCAGCAGATCTGTCTGCACACATTCACAAATTTAGTGAGATCTAGGAAGCAGATTCTCTGAATAAACTGCTTCCAGTGTTGAACGGGCCCACTTAGAAGACTATCTGCTTACTGATGAAAGTATTTTTGGTTATTGTACTGGTGAGTGACTAAACCTTTCTTGACAGAGATGCTGCAATGCCAATACACTAGCCTTACTTACTGCTTCAGCAGGCTTGCCTGGGATAATAAAACGATTTTTGAAGTAGCTTCAGGTGCCTCCACCTAATGGCTGCCAACTATGCAAGCTGATTAGCCATGTCAGACTCCCCGAAGGAAGGTCTAAATTTGATCCTCAAGAAGATGGGTGGGGGTTGTTAATAAGGACATGCTTATAACCATATTTAAGCTACTGACATTTATATACCTGGTGTTTGGAGCTTGCAAACATTTCAGTATTCTGTTTGTTCTCCTACCAACTTTAATTACCATTTCTAAGGATTGTAAAGATAATTGCTAAAAGGTTAGAGAAGAAAGAAGTGAGATGGAACATGCTGGTCCAAAATGTTCAGCTGGGCCTCATAATTCTTGGTACAGATGTTCCTGCTTAGTTCAGATCTGATTTAGAGAAACAGCTATAATATAGTTTCAGGGAAGGTGACCAGATGTAGCTGAATTTAAAGATATGTCCCAGAATGTCAATGAAAAGAAACTCCATTACCCCAGCAAAATAACCTTTATGGGGGTAGAGGAGGAGTCATGCCTAAAAAAAAATATCTACTTTATCTTTAAAGTAGACTGACCCACCTGGACAAGAAAAAGATTCTTTTTAAAATAATAAAAATGAAATGAAATAAAAAACATGTAGAGAAGTTTACCCTAGCAGAACAATGTATAAAGAAAAAGTAGCAAAAGGAATTCCATCAAAGGGTATGCACTGTGTATAATGAGAGATGAGCTGTGGCATTTCCATAACTTGTTATAAACACAGGCTCAGAAGAACTTTCGAGGCCATCTTCACCAAGCTCTGATGTTTTCAGATGAGGGAAAACAAAAAAACACCTTCCTAGGCACAGGGCAGAGAAACCTCTGTGTTTTAAGACATCACCCTTGACATATATAAGATAGCAAAACAGCCGACTAAATCCAGGAAAGCAGCAACTTTACTAAAATATATAGCCAATTCTCTTCTTCCTTATCTTCCTCAAATATTTTAGGACACATTTTATACCATTCCTATCAAAAGAGGAACAGAGTACAATTCCAAAGTTCTAAAGACACTCGGCTTCGGAAAGCGGCTAGCAGCTGCGGTTCAGATCCCCACGTAGACAAAGAACACATGAAACAGAAAAGGTAGAATCCCTTATGCTCTGCTCCTAGATGGATGAGCACATTATTGTCACCTGTTCCAATAACAAGGAGAAACAGAAATGGTCTTTAAATCGCTCCCGTGTGTGGGAGCTTTAAAACTTACATGAAACACTCATTAATGTCAAAAGTTAAGAGAGTTATGCAGTTAGAAAATTTTAAGATGAAGAAAAAAATGGAAGGACTTAAAAGATGTCTAGGCACACAAGCAGTGGTGGAAATCAACCTTTTTTTGATGGTACGGTTGGCAAACGTTTACATAGATCAGTATTATTATTTGTTTTTCTAAAGTGAGTTCCTTAGTAAGGGGAATTGGAAATCAGGATATTTCTCATATTCTGAATTAGAATGGAAATTAATTAGGGCTGAACCTTTTTCCATCACCTTTGATTAGTATATATTAGCTCCTTCGGGGCCAAAACGATGTGCCACTGAGATCTGCTGCAGAGAGCATAATTGGCACATGGGCCACACAGTCTCCATGATGTCAAAGAAGTGGGAACACTCTTAGGGCTTTTCTCTCCTCTCTCTGCACTGAAGTTTCAGTTAATCTGTACTGGGAAACAGTGATCAGAATTCATGGATGAGAGACGGCTCTGATTATGCCCCATGATTCTCACCAAGACTGCCCAAACCTATATCCAAGTTTACCCCTATTCTAGCATGCCCTTTCATCCTACCACTGAAATGCAGAGGTCCATTACACACTCTATTCAGTTGGTTCAATGGTTTTATACAAAAGAATAAAGGTAATAATTTATATCATTTTGTGGGCAAGTTAGCAAGTTAGCTTTTATTGTTTCACAAACTCTAGAAGTTTCTCCTATTCCTGGCTAGATCTTACCAACATTCTAGAGAGGAAAAAAAATAGAATAGTTTGGGCCCTTGCAAATTTATTCCCCCTTCAAAAATATAGATAGTGCTTTAATAGTATCAGTAGTATACTGAGATATGTGTAAGCTCACCATACCTGCCCCTCCCCTAACACACATACCCTATGACCCAGTCTCTGAAAAATGTAAACATAAAAACCTGGGAGAAATGTAATCAGTATTTAAATTTTATATGTAACTTAAAGAATTTCAAATATTTACTCAGTATCTCAAGAAAATGCCCAAGAAGTGGGGAGGTTTATACTTAAAACATAGCAAGCATTCTTAAATGTCCACTCTTTTCTCCTTACCCATTTCTGTCATTCTCAATTTACTTCGTACAAATGGCAGATAGTTCTTCAAGACATTTTTGTCTCTTAACTCCCAAATTATTTCTGAAATTCAGTCCAGGTATTTTGGGGGGGGGGGGGGAGAAGAGAAGTGGAGTGCTGAATATATTTGTGTATTATTACTTTGTCATTCTTTTACTAGTATATTAATAATATATTAATGATAATTTGTACTTATTAAAGAAACATGATCTTTGTATGGAAAATGAAATAATGTTATAGGCACATATGTGTATATGTATACTGATGCATGAATGTATATGTGTGTGTGTTTGTATGAATAGTGAAAATCCCAATGTGGCCCTAAATTATGAGAACTTGGCATGAATGATAGATGATGGTTCTATTTGCATGTGGATGAAGGAGCCTCGGGAGATAACTTATACCAGCTTGGTCTAGTCCAAAAACCTTGGATATCAAAATTCTACTCGCAGCATAGTGATTATTATTCAGGTTCTACCTAAGGTAAAAACCCCTCTAACCGAGCATGGAAGAATGCTTTCTCATTTCACCAGGTAGGAGCTCTGACCCCTCAAGTCTTGGAGCATCAGTGGCATGAACCAGAAAGAGTGCCCAGCACCCAGTTAAAAAGGCTACATGAAGCAACCAAGGAGAGAGGCCACATGGAATTGGAAAAGTCCTAAGGCTGTATGTAGAGAGACTCAGGTGTTCCAGTGTCCCAACTAAGCCCAGCCTTGTAGCTGTTCTTGCTAAGGTTCAAGATATGTGACTAAACTAGTGGTCGGCAAACTGCAGCTCTGTTGACTAATGTGTTTGCCGACCACTGGACTAAACCATCTTGGACATTCTAGTCCAATTAAGCTCCCAGACAAATACAGCCCCAGTTCATGTCACATGAGTTGAATAAGCATCCTGTTGAGGCCAGTCAATCCACAAAATTATGAGAAGAAATATTAACCTAGTTGTTTTAAAACATTAAGTTTTGGGTTAGTTTATTATACTAGCAGTGGGTAACTGAAATACTGTGGTGGCATAGTTTGAAGGGGGCGAGGAGGGAAATTCATCTTCACATCCCATATTTGCTTTCAGAAGCACATAAAGTACGTGGTTTTCCCTTTTAGGTTGCCCATTTCTGTTGAAAATAGAATTTTAAGATCATCATAGGTGTTGATAACCAGTTGACACTCTCTGGGAAAAATAATGATCATCGCCCTAACCGGTTTGGCTCAGTGGATAGAGCATCTGCCTGCAGACTGAAGGGTCCCAGGTTTGATTCCGGTCAAGGGCATGTACCTTGGTTGCGGGCACATCCCCTGTAGGGGGTGTTCAGGAGGCAGCTGATCAATGTTTCTCTCATCGATGTTTCTAACTCTCTATCCCTCTTGCTTCCTCTCTGTAAAAATCAATAAAATATATTTTAAAAATAATAATGATCATTTAGTAGGCCTAATTTTGTGTCTGATGCTATATTGCTATCTGCTAGAATTTTCTTGTATACTTCACTAATTTCATAATATCAAAACCATATAATGATGTTGCCATATCATGGGTGGTGTATTTATTAACACTTTATTCCTCAATATAAATAACTATAGTTCTTGTAAATACTAGGTCCCTGGAAAAAGTTTTAGGGCTGTAGTCTTCTATTCTCTTGTTCACTGTTATTCCACATATTTTTATAGCTATGAAATGACATAAAGTGATTACTTCTAGATACATTACAAATTGTAGAGGCTTTATCTTTCATTCCATATTTTGAAAGTCCTCAAGACCACTGCCCTTCCACACACCTTTTGGGAGATAATAATTTGACGGCATTATCTGTGCCTTCATTCTTCATTCATTCTTCCCTGTATTTAACCAAGTACTTTTCAGCTTGAAAATGTCACCATTTAAGCCCCATGGATCAGAACCACCTCTGTTTTATTTTCTACTCTATCCTGAAATCCTAGCCATGCCTGGCACAGCACTGAGTTCTATAAATATCTGAGTAATAAATTAATGAAGGCCTTTTTAAAAAAAGTTATTAATTTCAGAATTTTTATAGCTAGAAAGCAGCTTAGAAATCATCCAATATCACCCCCTCTGGAGCCCAGAGAGAAGCAGACTGACTTTCCCAAGAACATTTATTTAATAAGTGTCAGAGCCCAGACTAAAATTGTAGCTTTCCGGATGCTAGTCTGGCGCCCTCTCCCTTTCATGGTTCCAGTGTCCTTCTCCCCTGTTTGAGTTGTCTCCCTAAATATTGGCAAGTACAGAAATCATGTAGAATCAAAACTGACTGCAAGCTCAATGAACCAGCAGTGAAATGTGATGACTTCAAATGTGGGCTGCTAATAAAAATACTCCACAGGAAACAAAACATATGATAGCTTTCTTCCCATGCATACTCAACCGACCATTAAAAGGGGGTACAGAGTTAATTTCTAGATGCCAAATTTAAGAGGACAGCTGACAAACCAACAATTCCTACAGAAAGAGTACATGATGATGACTATCTGGAAAGCATATGATAATCAGCTGAGTTAGTTAAGAGCATTTTGCCTGAGAAAGTGAAGGAGAAGATTTGAGAGCTGTCAGTAAGTACTTGAAGGGTGACTTATGAGACAGAGGAAACTTACTCGCCTAGGTCCAGCCCTCCTCAGCCCCTTCCCGAGGTTCATTTCCTTCCCATGCACTTGCTCCTTAGATTCTGACTTCGGACTTCCTGCTCTCACCAAACTCAACAAGACTGGTCTTTCACCCATTAGTCTTTAGTATTCATCTCAAATGACCACATGTTCTCTCTAAAACTCTCTTCCTTTGGTCTCTATACTAATTGGGAATGATTTAAACCCTCTGGCCATTCCTTTGGTTTCTTATTTGTTGGCTCCTTCTGTGCCTCCCACCCAATAGCCATAGGTGGTCCCAGGGCTCTGTTCATGGGCATCTCTCTTCTCTCTTTTGTTTCCTATCCTGGGATTCTGGTTAGATCTCAGAGAGTCAGCCATCCCTTCTGGACAAATGATTCTAAAACCCATATATATATGTAACAGCCGTGTGTGTGTGTGTGTGTGTGTGTGTACACACACACACACACACACACACACACACACACGGCTGTTACATAAGCATGTTCTGCACTGCATGTTATACTTTGAACTTTGCCATGCCATCTGCTCGGAATGCCCTCCTTCCCTCTCCTGGTACTAAAATTGCATCAGTCCTTAAATACTCCTTCTTTTATGCAGCCTCCCCATCCCCTCTAAATACCTATAACCCCACTGAATCCAGAGAGGTCCTGCTCTTGAAGTTTAGATATGGAATCATGGAATCTTAGCTTAACCCTTCTGCTATATGATTTGGGTAAATTACTTAAATTGGAACTTAGGTCCTTCATGTGTAAAAGGGGAAGAACTTTATTACTTACCTTACAGAATTGTGATGATTTCATGGACTAACATATGAAAAATGATTTATAAACTATAAATTGCTATACAGAGTTTGGTAGTATCATTACTAAAAGGAGTTATTTTGTTTGTTTGTTTGTTTTTTTGACAGTATGAGCTAGCCGAGTATGTCTAGCCAAATATATTAACATTTTCATCTTGACTGACTCACTTGGCTGGAAAAACATGTGGACATTCCAATATAAACAGGAGTGTGGAGAGGGTGTAGGAGACACATGTCATAATTTATTGAGATATGAGTCCTGGCACCTCATTTTTAAACAAAAAAAAAAGCATATTATTACTTCTGTAATAGCATGCATTTTCATCTCTCTGTGGTCATTTGGGAACTTATCTTACACCCTTTACAAGGCTAAAGACATCAAGGTCAGGGATCCTGACCTATTGAGCATCCTGCAAGTCTAAGAACAATACCTTAAACTTAGTATGTGCACACTATTTGTTGAATTGAATGAAAATAAATTTGGCACATCTAGTTTCAGGAAAGTGAAATTAAGTCATAACTTATCCTGATAGAATAGATTTTTCAAACAATTAAATATGGTGTTGCGCATGGAGTTGGCTACTTGGTAGGTAATAAAGACTCACACTGTAAGCATCCACTCAGGAGCTGAAGAGATCATTCAGATGAATCCTAACTCTGCAAATCTGTGGATTAATTAGCTAAAATGTATGCTATTATTTCTGCTGCCCATCCCCACCTCCTCTATAATAGTAGACATAGATATTTAGCAATTGGTAGCAACATTTATTTCCCCTACACAACAGTTGTGCAAAAGTCTTTTTGCTTGTTTTTGGCATCTTTGGAGGAATTTCTAGTTCCTAGGCTTCTGAATAATGGCCTCTTTGATCATCATTAGTATCACAGATCATTCATACACATTTGAATCTGCTTATCCATGAAATGCATGGACTAAATAATGCAGACACTACCATAATACATTTTCTATACTCAAAGAATCTGAGTTGAGTGATTTTAATGCTGACACCCAAGCCCACATTTCATTTCTGATCAGCTTTTTCTCTTATTCTTCTCTGGGGCTCCCGTTTCTACGAGTCACTTTCCCTTCTATGCGAATGTCATTGTCTCCTGTTTCACAGAAAAAAAATCAAGTCTCTTAGATGTGAATACTCTAAAATGACTGCTTTCCCACAGTTACAAGCTTCTGTCCCCATGCTCCCCTTGGTCTCATATATTCACATCCCTTTCCTCCTGGCTAAGGGGACTCTCCTCCACCTATACTCTGAATTCCATCCACTGATGCCCCCTTAGGGATTGTGTTTCATTAGCTATTACTCTCTCCTCTTCCCTATCTCCCATATGTTGTCATTATTTATCTCCAATTGATACACTCCAAATACACTCCTCCCATATGTCCCAAGCCCAAGGCCTTTTAGTCTGCCTAGAATCTGTCTTTTTTTCTTCCCCCCTATATTACATTGATTGCCAAACTCTGACATTGCTCTCATCTCAATGTCTTTCCCTACTTGGCCTCTCCGTCTCCAGATTTGTCCCCTGTCCTCTATACTACCACAGCACTCTTCTCAGTAGTCTTTGTGCTTGTAATCTTATCCCTTATTCAATCCAACACCTGCACTGCTGCTGGAGTGAGTTTTCTAAAAAAACAAAAAACAATTCCAAGCATCTCATGCTTCACAATTCTTTACCTTCTACATGAAGTTCCTCAAATTTTAATGTCAATCGAGGGTCTCGTTATAATATAGGAGCTTCAGGGAGCTCTGGGGTGGAGTCTGAGATTCTTCTTTTCTAACACACTCCATGATGATGCCGATTCTGTGGTCCAGCAACCACACTTTCAGTAGCAAGGTTCTACAGATTATAACGCAACCTCCTTTTTAAAGTCCCAAAAGCCTTCTTGTTGGTCCTCTCATTACCACTGCAGCCTCTTCCCCAAGCCTTTCCTTCTTTGCTTTTGATGCTCCAGCATTATCGAATGGCTTTTGGCTGTCCAAACACACCATGATCATCTGCTCCTCCATGCCTCTACACTGTCCGTTCCATCGGCTTTGCATGCCCACCTAGAGTCATTGGTTAATTCCTACTCAGCTCAACTCTACCTTGGCAGGTCTGTCTCCCCACCAGATCATGAGATCCTTGAGAGAGGAGTCTGGTTCATATCCAAGGTCCTAACCTACTAGAGATCCTGACTCAGACACGTGTGTCTCAATTACTCAATCTATCTGTCTACAGCAGAAGCCTCTTAAAATTCCCATTGCTCCTTAAATAATTCTTAGTGGAGAACATGTTGGCTAATAGTCATAATCCAAAAGCCCCAATGAGATAAGTATAATTTTTTTTCCTTTTAGAGGTTAAAACAAATTCTAAAGTGGGAGTAGATGAAGAAAAGGTCTATAATATAAACACACATTACACATTGCACACAGAGTTAGATCTTATCTTACATTAAATCAACTGGAAGTTAGACAAATTTATCACTAATAAAAATACCTTCATGTTTTTCAAATTGCTTCACCAAACTCTTTCATTTAAATGTGCCCCCTGAGTATATTACTAAATGTGTTAAATGTGTCACCCTTTACAAAATGGATAATAATAAAGGATTAGCTAATGAGTCATTTGGAGGTTCTGCATGTTAATTGTTATAGCCTCATTGCTGGGAACCTAACCATCAACTGTTATCAATACCCTGGAAAAATTGAAAAAAATATTTATTGACTTATTAAAATAATATTCCTTAGAATTTCATGACTTGCCCCTCTTGTCTTTCCTAGACGAAACTCCTGGATGCTTCCAACATTTTGCTCACTCTTCACAAATGTTGCATATTTTAATTGTATTTTTGCAGATTCCCATTTGACTTAACTTTCATATCTGATCTTGACTTTAAGAGGCATTTTTGTTTTATAACTACCAAATAAATTCCTGTGCTCTGTTAATCATTTTTCCCCCTGTCAGTGAAGTGTGGGTGACTGAATGTTAAATAAACATTCTTTTTCAAATGCAAACTGAAAATAGGATGTTCCATTTGTTTATACTATGTAAACATGAAAAAATGTGAAAATTTTCCTCCTTTAGTTTCAAAAAGCCCACTCCCTTCATTTCCAAAACTATTTTTTAAACTCAAAATTTGTCAGGTTTTCTGTTGTGAAAACATTACTATGTTCGGGATATTTTTAAGCCTTCATTCCATTGATGAATCAGCTTTTGGTTCTTTACTACCTTATTTTATTTCAACAAATATTTATTTAGCTTCTTCTATGTTGTGAGAGCTGTGCCAGGTGCTAGAGGGGGTGGACCATGATCTTCATAACCTTACGGTCTAGTAGAAGAAAGAGAATGGTAGGTAACCATAGTTGGCAGGTGCATAGTGGTACTTCGTTGGTTTTAATTTGCAGTCCCTTAAGGAGTAGTAATAACAAAGTGTGAGAAAAAAGGTGTGTGTGTCGGGGGGGGGGGGGGTGTCTACTATATGGAGATATACGCACCATGCCTTAGACCTATGTAAAATAATGAAACAGACTAATTTAAAGTATGATGACATGTGCTCTGAGATTTGTCAACCACTAATGGTCATTTTCAGTCCTGCTCATGAGTAGGCCTGGAGCCCAATCAATGAGTAGAAAGCCTCTAAGTAACAATTTCTTTGGTTGCTTTGGTCTTTTAGAACAATCTCAGCTATGAGTCAGTCAACAAATAGCAATTAAACCTCCACTTTGTGTATAGACTCTATGGAAAGTCCTATTCCATGAGCTGGGTAGCTGTGAAAATGAGACCTGTGAAGGTCAAACACAACCATTTCTACTAAATCACCATAAAAAGCTAAAGACTAAATTTTATGTTTCAATATAGATACTATATGAAGACATTCTTATAAGTAAGTTGTTTTCAATAATAAAGAAGCATATAGAGAGTAAAAAATGAAAAGTTTCCTCAAGACTTGTATCCTATTATCTTCATTATAAGGACACACACCACACTCCCTGAAAACCAAAATGTTCAATAAATATTTTTGAGCACATGCTTTGCAGATAGCATGTGATCAAAAAACAATTTGCTTTCAATGTAATGTGCCCACAACTATAGTATTATATAGAATACACCACTCTAAAATATTCCCTGTGCTTCACCTACTCAAACCTCCCCCCTCCTCCAAAACCCCTGGTAACCACTGATTTGTCTACCATCTTTTATAGTTTTGTTTTTTGGAGAATGCCATAAAATTGGAAGCATACAATATTTAATCTTTTCAGATTGGTTTCGTCCACTTAGTAATATGCATTTAAGAGTCATCAATGTTTCTGCATGGCTTGAAAGCTCATATCTTTTTATTGCTTAGTTGTTTTCCATTCACATATTGAAGGACTTACCAGTTGCTTCCTCTTTTTGATAATTATGAGTAAAGCTGCTATAAAGATTCACCTGCAGGTTTTTGTATGGACATAAATTTTCAAATTGGTTGGGTAGATATATATGAGTATGATATATGGGTCATGCAGTAAGACTCTTTAGCTTTCTAAGAAACTGCCAGTTTCTCTCAAAATTGCTGTTATAGTTTGCATTCCTACTAGCATAGAATGAGAGTTCCTATTGATTTGCATCCTCCTCAACAATTGGTCTTGTCAAATTTTTGGATTTTAGTCATCCTAATAAGTGTGTAGTTGTACATCCTTGGTTTTAATTTGCATTTCCCCAATGACAAATAATGTTGAACATCTTTTCATATGCTTATGCAAGTTGTATATGTTTTCTATGAATTGTCTCTTCAGAGTTTTGGCTCATTCATTTGTTTTCCTATTTGTTGAGTTTTAGGTGCTCTTTGCATATTTTAGGTTTAAGTCCTTTATTAGATGTATGTTTTGCAAAAATTTTCTCTTAGTCAATGGCTTGCTTTTAGATTCTCTTAGCAGTGTATTCTGCAGAGCAGAAGTTTTTTTTTTTTTTTAATAAAGCCCAGCTTATTCATGTATTCTTTCATGGACCAAGCTTTTTGTGTTATATCTAAAAACTTATCACCAAACACAGGACGCAGATTTTTTTGGAAGTTTTAATCTAGACGTTTGTAGTTCTGCCTTTTACATTTAGGTTTATGATCCCTTTTACAGTTAATTTTTGTGAGGTCTGTATCTGGGTTCCTTTGACTGCATAAGGACATATAATTGTTCAGCTCCACAATCGTGCAATTTTAGTCTCAGTAGAATGAATAAATTGTTGTAAGTTATATGTGATTATTAATAGATTAATAAATAAAACTAACATGATGAAATGCCATTGAGTTTGTAAAGCACTAGGAGGCATTACATGAGCCATTTCAAAGAAACTGAGGCTCAGTAAATATAGTAATTTATTAAAGTCAGCCACACCTGGTCCTCAAAGAACTGAAAAATATGGTGGCATTAACTGTGCATAATATATAGTATCTATAGACTATTATACAAAAAAGGCTCAAGTTTTTTGTTACTACAATACTTTATGGTTTATTTTGGTGTCTAGAGTCTTTTCTGTCTTCAACAGTCCACTTTTAACATACACATACCACTGAGAGTTGTTCCACCTCTTTGGTTGGTGGAATAATCAGGATATACCTAAATAATTTAGCATTGTACACCCATAACTAGAATGAGGCTCATGCCTTCCCTAACTCAAAGAGCAGCTCTGACAGCCTTTGTTGGGACACCCCTATTATTTATGGGTTTGTTTCCTCATGAGGCAGCCTGCTGACCTGACAGCTCCAAATATTAGGGGGGAAATACCTTCATTATCATACTGAGTCAGAGTTTGTCTCCATGTAATGCCACCAAAGTCCCATCATTTTTAAACACAGAGAACATCCTTGGCCCGGTATCCTGGAAGGAGCACTGACTAAAAGAAAGATACCCAGGTCCGAGTCTGAGCTGGGTGATTCGGTGGCAGTCATTTTATCTCTATATGTCTTTTTTTTAATTTCTTTCTTGATTAAGGTATCACATATTTGTCCTCATCCCCCCATTCCCATCCCAAACCCCTCCCCACGCATGCCCCCACCGCCCTGTTGTCTGTGACCACTGGTTAGGCTTATATGCATGCACACAAGTCCTTTGGTTCATCTTTCCCCCTTATCCCCACCCTCCCCTACCTATATGCCTTAATATGTTCATTAGGATAAAGGTTTCAAATTCTCCATTTGAAAAAAAAAAAAAAAGCTGGTAAACTTGCAAGAATTCATTTTAAATCAGTTAAAAATAAAAGTAAGTAATGGGAAAGTACCCTGGGAGTAAGAAAACAATAGGAAGGATGAAGCAGCATTAAAATAAGAGAAAGAGACTAAGTAGTCATCTTCACCTAAGTTCAGCCATAAAGAGATACATATAATATTATGACATGGTAAGTTGCTTCCACAGCCTTTATAGAAATACCATCCTCAAAATTTGTCTTTGTATGAAGTTTTAACTCTCAAAAGCGGGAGGGATTCTATTCTTCATGTGCTCACAAGATAAGAAGAAACTGCCCCCAAACATAGATCCAAACAGCACCGTCTTTCCCCAGGGAATGTTTTACTCAGTTGTTAAAGGTTCCCACCAGAAATCTTTCTGAAAGTCCTGAAACATATTTCATCAACCTCGCTCCCCATTTTCCTACAGAAACAAAATTAATTGTTCCCTCAATGGCAGTTCCCTCAATTCTTTTAAAACTCTGTGAAGGAAATGTGGCTTTGTGCAGGTTATTTTCATTCCTCTAACTTCTATAATGAAAGAGTCTGTTTAATGTATTCATTGAAAGAATTATTTAAGCTCCAGTTCAGCCCTTCATTATTGCCGGGGATAAAAGAAACAAAAGGTGATTTGCACTTGAGAATTTGCAGCATGGAGTGTCTGTTAAACAGAACCAGCAGCAACCATCCTCTTGAGCAGGCACCAGGCAGGAACGGGGCCCTTCTCTAAAGCATGCACACGCCTACACTTGACCCTTGGGTTCTGACAAGGGAGAACGCCTATATGATTCCATCGGCCTGGGTGACAAAACCCTGGCTTGGAAAAACACAAAGGCACATGGCAGCTCTGAGATTCGTTGCTAAGCAACATTGTCCTGCTCCCCCAGCCCCTATCCCCCACTGCCATAAAAAATAAAGTGAAGTGGAAGTTACTGGCTGTGGGAAAGGAAGATATACTCGGGATGGAGAGAAGCTGCAAACCTGCTCTTTACAATCCTTCAGTTAGAGCCAGTTGACCCCAGTGCATAAGTAATTGCTAAATGAAGGAGAAGGGGACTTGCACCAGAGGCCCCCAGATTCCTCTGAGCACACCCTGTAGGTGGGAGATGGAATTGAATTGGGAGCACTAAAATAATGAGTGTGTCCTTGTGGCTCTGGCTACATTCTCCTAGATGGCAGCTGAGACTGGATGGTGGTTAAACCCTCTGATGGCAAGCTTGATTGACCACAATCAGTTCTACATTATCCAGGCTCAATGCCACCCAAAGTTGAAGTCAAACTGCCACCTGCAGACCATCTTCATCCTCATCCCAGCTGGTATTTACTGAGCCCCTGCTAGGTTCCAGAATCCAGATGAGTGCTTTGTGGACCTTAGCTCACTTCATCTTCAAAATGGTACTGGGCCCGGCCGGCGTGGCTTGGTGGTTAAGCGTCAACCTGTGAAGCAGGAGGTCATGGTTCGATTCCTAATCAGGGCATATGCCCAGGGTGCAGGGTCAATCAGTGTGGGGTGTGCAGGAGGCAGCCAATCAATGATTCTCTCTCATCATTGATGTTTCTATCTCTCTCTCCCTCTCCCTTCCTCTCTAAAATCAATAATAAAAAATATATTTTAAAAAATGGTACTGGAAGTATGCATTACTCACCCAATTTCATAGATTAGAAAATTGATGCTCAGAAAATCTAGGGTGAGAATTAGGCAGGGCAGGATTTGAACTCATGCATATCTCATTCCAAAGCTTGGAGTTTTTTGCACTCTTATACTCTACTAGAGGCCCAGTGCACAAAATTTGTGCACTGAGTGGGGGGTGTCCCTCAGCCTGGCCTACGTCCTCTCACAGTCTATGACCCCTCAGACATCCCTCTCGCAGTCCGGTACCCCTCACTCCTTACCGCCCGCCTGCTGGCTCCTTACCGCTCAGCCACTGCACTCGCTAGCCGTGAGCCCGGCTTCTGGCTGAGCTCCCTCTGTGCGACTGCACTGACCATTGAGCATCTGCCCCCTGGTAGTCAGTGTGCATCACAGCAACCAGTCGTTCTGGTCTTTCTGCCGTAATAGTCACTTAGGCTTTTATTATATAGAGTAGAGGCCCGATGCACGAAGATTTGTGCAAGAATGGGCCTTCCTTCCTCTGGGTGCTGGCACCACCTTCACTCTGGCTGGAGCTGTTTTTCCACTCTGGCCTGGAGCCGCCTTTCCGTCTCCTCACGCTGCCCAGAGACCCCGAGCAGCTGGGGTGGTGCAGAACGCTTGCGTTGTCGCCTTGACGACAAGTGTCCTGCCCCACCCCTGGCCGCTCGGTGTCTGTGTATGCAAATTAACCTGCCATCTTTGTTGGGTTAATTTGCATACTCACTCTTGATTGGCTGGTGGGCGTCACAAAGTTGTGATCAATTAGCATGTTTCTCTTTTATTAGTGTAGATAGCATCAACACTTGGCCTTGGTCACTTGTTGGGAAGGTGACTTTGTGATGTGACTTTGTTATAAGTTCGTAGATTCCAGACTTCCTTGTTTCAAACCTATCTTGGCCTCTTGCTAGCTGTACTGTCTCTCACAATAACTTTGGCTATTTATCTTCTTTGTGCCTCAGTTTCCTTAGCTGCACCTACTTCATAAGTTGTATATGAGGCTGGAATGAATGGCTAAATTGTAAGCTATTGGATGGGCACTTGGCATGGAGAAGCACTCATGAAGTGTTTATTCTTATTGTTTGCCTTACATGAGTCTGATGAAGAAGGGACATGTCAAAGCAAAGCAGAAAAATCACTCCTCATGCTCAGAGCTTTTTGAGAGAGAAGCATAATGTATTACCAAAAAAAGCCTAGATTTTATAGAGAAAGTTGGAAAATACTAGCATCAGCTCTGAGTCCTGTCATTTCGTTGCTTTGAAAGGCTGACAGTCCTGAGCTGTGCTTGTGGACAGAGCCAGTCAATTTGGAGTCAGTCAATCCTCTTGCCAATTTATTTTATGTTGTTGTTAAAACATCTGTTTGTCAAGAATTATTATACAAGAGATGGGGAAGAGTTCCTGAGGACAAGAGGTTAAGTAACTTGCTCAGAGGTTAAATCAATAGTTAGACTAAACACAACCCATAATTCCCAATGCTCAATCACTCCTCTTCCTCTTGAGTTATGCCTCTCTTTTACTGCATTCCGAGTTATGTTTGAGAACAGTCAGTCAGTCACACTTTAAATCGTTGCGGGGAGGGGAAGGGAACCTTTTTCCATAAAAATATACCTGTTGAGTCAGGATGAACCAAAAGCAATTCATGCTAGTTTGTTATTAATTTATTTTATCATAATCAAAATAAGATAGACATCCAAGCAGCCTCTTAAATATTACCAGTATGGCTTTAACTTAGTATTTGCTCTACGTTTTGCCATCTCCACCTCAACACCCAACCCCCCCATCAAACAACAATTGTGATTAAGAATGCTTACACAGAGCCATGGCCAGTGTTGCTAAGTGGTTAGAGCATCAGCCTGCAGACTGAAGGGTCTTGGGTTTGATTCCGGTCAAGGATTAGTACATGGGTTGCGGTTTGGTTTCCTGTCAGGGTCAGGGCATGTGCGGGAGACAACCAATGAAAGTGTCTCTCTCACACTGATCTCTCTCTACCTCGTCCACTCTCTCTAAAAAAAAATTTTTAAAAATCTATCTTCAGGTGAGGATTAACAAAAAAGGAAAGAATGCTTACACTGAACCATTCTGAAGGATCCAACCTGCTTCTCTAGGTTATGTAGAGAACCACTGCAGGGAAAATGAACTAGGATTGCATCATTTGTTAACACTTCTGCTCATGTAACAGCTGGACAGCTGGTTATGTTGGTGGCCAGTGGGGCAGAGAACAACTCTAGCAGTTTGTGGGAATGTGGGATGTATGCCATAAGAGAACACCATAGCTACAGTCTGCAAGACAGAGAAGAGTTACGCCTAGAGTGAGGCCATCCCAAGATTTCACTATGACGTTGGCTCTTACTGTGCCCAAATTGTTTGTACAAACAATGTGATTAATGCTGAATACCTGCTTTCCTTCTGGGATTCTGGAATTCTAGTATGTGCTGGCAGTGGAAACGTACGTGATCAGCCCCCAGTAAAAATCCTTGGGTGTTGAATATCTACTGGGCTTTCCTGGCAGACACATTTCACATGTTTCACTATTTGTTCCCGGAAGCTTGCTCCTGGCTTCCTCTGGACTTTGCCGCATATACCTTTTTCTCCTTGTTAATTTTACATGTGGTACAGCTATGAGTATGACCAAATGCTGAGTTCTGTGAGCTCTAGGAAATCATCAAATCTGAGAGTGGTCTTGGAAATCCCTAATACATAGGGTGAAGAAATACTCTTGTAAAACCTTAGAAACTTTTCCTAAGTCAACTATGCTCCTTTTGGGCCTCAGCACTTTCACTTTGTATTTTGGTCATTTTTGTCCAAGCCTAACCTTCATGTAAGGTTGATAATTCCTTAAGAGTGGGCTGGGCTTGATTTAGCTCTGTGTCACCTAGTGCCTTATACAAAGAATATTCCTATTAAAAGTTGGTATATGAATAGATAATGCCACTTAGGTATTTCTCTCAATTACAATGCCTGGTTCAAATAACGTATATTTTTATTTGATCTATTTGAATATGAGATCATTAACTTCCAAGACTAAAAATTCCATAAGTCTCTGGAGAAAGATACAAACTTTTGTAATTGGCTGAAGATCATAAAAATCCAACAAGGAAGAATCACATTTCAATTTAGAGGAACACCGGATATATTTTTGAAATTTTCTAATGTAGAATTCAAGTTTTAAACTTCAATCCAATCTCAATATGCAAAAATTGTGATTTCATGCATAGAACTTTTCTTGAATCTTGAAGGCTATGCTAGATTAAGGCAGCACACACATAGCAATTATATAAGATGACTATATTTATCATTTTGTACAAGGGTTATGTGACATATATATTCTTTATGTATTAATTTGTGATTTCCTGGTCATGTAAAAGTTGGACAGAATTTCTTTTGTTAGGAGGGTTCTGACCTAGTAATATTGAAATCTCTTCTGTGGATTTCAAGGGGTTTATCAGAATATGGGGAGATGACCAGAAGGCAACAGAATAAAGTTGGCTTCACCATTATTTGACCCTACTTTCTATTGCCAACTTCGGAAGCTTTCCACCATCGCAATGCACACATTGTTGATGCTTTTAAATCTTCTGAGAAGTGCTGTCATTGGTTTTGCTTTAAAGTACGGGGCTGTGTAGAATCAGGTATATATGCCCTGGTGTGACCTCTATGCCTTGGGAGGGAAAACAGAGACTCTAATACCCTTAGGGAACAGTCTATGCCTTCTGAATGCTTAACTCAAACTAGGTTGACAGAAGTTTGCCCTCTCAACACTACATTTAGAAAGAAGATACCATAAGGTCCAAGGTATGCTGAGTCAGTCAGTCAGTCAGTTGGTCACAAGACCATCCAATGTTAGAGCATCTTATCCTGCCCTTTATCTTCTAGGTGAGAGAAGAAATGAGATTCAGACAGGTGAGGTGATTTCCCCAAGGTCTTATAGTTCCATAGGGACATAAATTAGAGTAGGACCCATGTCTCTAGCACATGCACATACATGCTCATGCGCGCACACACACACACACACACACACACACATATGCATACATACACACTCAACTACACTCATGCCATACTCATGGAGATATAGAAGAGGCTCATGGCTATGGTACAAACTACTTGAGGCAGAGTGTTAGATCTAGGTTTTGGCAATCTGACCACCCAAAACAAGATCACTTTAAACTAAGTCATCTCATTGGGATGCTGGCACTCCAGTATGAGTTAATAAGGATGCTGCACAAAGCATAATTCCATGCTCCTCTTTTCTCTGGGACCCCTAAATGGCTTGCTGTGATCTCCAGTGCTTCCTTTTGGACACTGAAAACCCTCATAATATAAAAACACTTGTTCTAAAGGTCAGTTTTCCATAGTGGAGCCTCACAGGAGAAGCTATGGTTCACAATAGTAGCCAGACACCTGGTAGTTCACCAGCTTGTTTGTATATTATCATGCTGGAGGTTGCTACTTGTAATAAAAATTGCAAATATCCTTCTAAAACATTAGCTGTTATCTACATGGGTGAAGAAGAAATAATTAGGGAGATATCTAGCTAGAAAAAAATATTTGCAAGTTGTGTGTCTTTTTTAACACACGATTTGATTTTAAGAAAGTTCTGAAACTATAATAAATATAATTACCTAAGTCTCTCTGATTTACAAAGCATTATGAACACATTACCTCATTTCATTTAATAGTTTTGACAATAATCCCATTAGTTAAGTTTTATCACCCCTACCTTACAGAGTTAGAAAATGAGGTTAGAAAATTTAAGTTGGCTGCCTAAGAACATGTAGCCAGCAAGTGGCACAACAGGGACTCAAGTCCAACTCTAGTATTTCAAAACAGAGCCATAGATTTTGCATGTCAGGACTTCTTGTTTGTTTGGTTTTTAGTATATTTTTATTGATGTCAGAGAGGAAGGGAGGGGAAGAGAGAGATAAAAACATTAATGATGCGAGAATCATTGATCAGTGGCTTCCTGCATACCCCACACTGGGGATTGAGCCAGCAACCCAGGCACGTGCCCTGACAGGGAATTGAACCTTGTCTTCCTGGTTCATAGGTTGATGCTCAACCACTGAGCCACACTGGCCAGGCAGGACTTCTTGGTTTTTGGTCTTGCTGTCCAAGTGATCCTACCTCAAAAATCCTCCACCCAACAAGAAAGATCCCCCAATCTATTCACTTGTGTGAGTCTCAGGGCAAAGACACTTCTCTTTTGCATGTTTCTCTCCCTACATTTGGAAAAAGTTACAGCTCTCCACCAGTGGAATTCTTGGCACCCTAGAATAAAGTGCTTTAAAATGGGACTTTGGTTACTAAAGGGTCCTTTTGTTATTAAATAGATATTGAAACAAAATATAGAACTCTACAACTATAGGCATTCCATCATTTCAGGTGGGAATTCTTTATAATTATTTTTTCTTCCACAGGGTTTTATTTTATACATTGTTTTAGCTTTCTCCAAAGTCATTATATAAACCCCAGTGGAAAAATTCATCTATTGCAGAGCCATAAAGTGTTTTCTTAAAAATTCCATCACCCACTTTATTACTGGAAAGCAACTACAGAAAGGGTTATACATTAAGAGATTTTAAGTTTGACCACTGGGACTAATGGAGCCTGGGCTTTCAATATTAATCTATCAGAAAATATTTTTAAAAAATTTTTAATGATCTCCATGTGTTTTTCAAAGATGAATATTAAAGGCCCAAGGCTTTGACAGTCCCAATTTAGCATGAATAAAATTATAAAGAACCACACTTCTCTTTCTATAATTCTAATAATTATTGCTATAATAAAAATTATTTTTTCACTTGTCTTCAAACCGATTAACTTATTTTCTATTTAAAATGATGGACTTGGCCAATAAAGTAGAAAACCAAAATCCACCTAAGATTAAACTTAGCATCTCCAACAACAGGCATGCCTCCCAGCAACCTGGGCTACGATCATTGCCTTGACCCATCTGGAAATCCCTGCCTCATCCACAACTCCTTCTTACTTTCCCCACTTCCCACCCCACCCAATTTGTTTCATTTTCTGCATATGTTGTCTCAGATATGTCACTTTAACCCTCTCCCTTCTCTCTACACTCATTCATCCTGCCTCAGTTAGAGCCTTATCCTATTTTACCTTAACTACTGCTTTGCCTCTCCTCACCACCTTTAAGCCACCTCACACTGCATCCAGTGATCGTTTTCAAATGTGCCCTTATGCTTCACAATCTTGTTTCTTTTTATTTCTGTTTTACTTTTATTTTGAATGTTTTATTGGACATGGAAAAACAAAATAGTTTTTTTTATCTTTATTGTTAAGAGTATTACAGATGTTTCCCTCTCTTTCCCCCAATGCCCTCCCCCACCCCATACAGGCCTTCACCACACCACTGCCTGTTACCATGGGCAACCTGTACTTTGAAAACTATAGGATGTTGGAAAAAGAAATAGAGAAAGATACAAACAAGTGAAAGCATATACCATGTTCATGGATTGGAAGAATTAACATCATTAAAATGTCAATACTACCCAATCTATAGATTCAACTCCATCCCTATTAAAATACCAATTACATATTTCACAGATCTAGAGCAAATATTCCAAAATTTTATATGGAACTAAATAAGTGCAGCAATCGTGAGAAAGAAAAACAAAGTTGGAGGGATCACAATACCGAATATCAAATTATACTACAGAGCCATTGTAATCAAAACAGCCTAGTGCTAGCACAAGAACAGGCATATAGATCAATGGAACAGAACAGAGGTCCCAGAAATCAACCCAAGCCATTACCCTCAAAGAATATCTGACAAAGGAGGCAAGAGCATACAATGGAATAAAGACAGTCATTTCAATAAATGGTGTTGGAAAAACTGAACAGGGGAATGCAAAAATAGAATCTGGACCATCAACTTACACCATACACAGAAATAAACTCAAAATGGATAAAATACTTAAATGTAAGTAGTGAAACCATAAAAATCCTAGAAGAAACCATAGGCAGCAAAATTTCACAACCTTGTTTAAATATGCCAGTGGTTGGCAGCTACTTCAACAAGTTCTCACTTCTTGCCTGCCACAAAACACAGGGCCATCTACATTACAACTGCAGGCGTGTCCCAAATATCTGCTTTCCAGCTTTTGATCTCACAGCCTCCTGCTCAAAATGGCATCCCTTGTCCCCCCTTTTTCCCTTTAGAGAGACATTGCAAAGTTCCATTTACATGGTATCCCCTCTGCAAAGCCTTTGCTAACTTCCACACCTAGAGGCTGCCCTTCTCCTTCCTGTTGCCTTCCTCTGTGAAAGCACTTTTCCTGTACACTCTGGTTACCTGTTCACTAACCTGTCTCTCTTTACATGCTATCAAGTCAGGGGCTGTTTTCAGTATTCACTTTATACCACTAATACCAACATACCTTTTGAATATAGTGTTTTTAGAGAATGCAGCCTCCTTGCCTAAATGCACTTTGCATACATGTACTATTTCATCCAGTGCTTTCTAACTGTTGTTGACAGTCTACATCTGAATCACTTGGGGGCATTATGAAAATAATTCCCAAGGCATATGTCTGATCTTCTTAATCAGACTCTCAAAGGGTGTTCCTTGGAATTATTTTTTATTTTTAATAAGCTACTCAAGTGATCCTGATGCAGCCAGATTTGTGAACTACTGTGCAACTTACTTGATTTGCAGAGTCTTGTATGCTCTGATTACATTCTTCCACATCAGTATTACATGCTGAGAGGGAGGCAGTGCAGGGCATGCATCACGGAGTAAGACAATTTGAACCTTGGCTGTGTAATCCCAGCTACGTGATCCTGGGCAAATAAAGGAACTAATCTTTGCATTTGATTCTTTGTTTTAAAGAAAGAAATGCTGTCTCTCTCAGGAGACTATGAGGGTATGGCCTGCAGTGTAACGCCTCACGAATGAAGGGCACTGCTTATATGTGAGCTGTGCTGACAATATTGGTCCCTCCTTAGGCTGACAGCACTACATGTCTGCAGTGAGAGAGAGAGAGTGGAAGTTATTACACAATATATCCTTAACCTTTCCAATGGATAAACATAATGAGCTTTTCAAATGTATTATTTCATCACACTTTGCAAATGATCTTTTAGAGATGTGCTACTTTAGCACCAGCTGTGCCCACCACCACTACCTAGATGGGTGCTGGCTATACTTGTATGAAAGCTCTCTCTATATAAAAGAAAGCCTTACATTCTTGATGAGTAACTGATGAGCAACTGCGCACCTTCTGGCCAATGAGCACTGCTCTACTTCCTTCCAGCATTACTGTTCATAGTAAATACATTTTTTTCAAAAGCATGAAATTTTGAATCACTTGTCTTATATTCCACAATAGTTCCTTTCCTGACAGTTTCATTCTGTAATGTTTTTCTGTAAAACCTGACAAAATTGTACACAATATGAGAGCTGGAAGGAACAAAGGCAGTGAGGATAGTGGTGAAAGAGGAAGAGAAAGAAGAGGGGGAGGGAGGCAAGAAGGAGGAAAAGGAGGACCATATTGTCACCATCTCCCAGCTGCTACTGTCCCCAGCATGTGCATAAACATCTCTGCACAGTTACTGTTAAGACTGCAGGAAAATCGAGGCTCAAGTAAACACATATCACTAACCTGCGGAAGGTCCACATGACAAGTTGAAATTTAACAACCTGGATCAAACTGAAATACATCTTAAAATGTTGTAAACAATGATTAAGTGCTTTGCATCTCAATGGAAAAATATCAAGTAAGGTTCTGTTAATAAGCAATGCATTTTTAAACTGTAGCTCATTTTTTAAATATTCACTACTTTGTTGTAAAATTATGATTCCTTTCTAACCATCTCGCTAACAATTGATTTCAAGTATTTGCTTGTTCTTACTGTTTTAGTAAGATCCTCGCTCGTGAGCACTGCTCACCTTCCTTTCCTGCAGTCTGGTTCCTTAGAAAATCGTTTTTTTGAAGGCACTTGAAAATATTTTGAGTCTCTGGTCATGTATTCTGCAATAGTTGCTTTCCTGATAGTCTCATGAATCTTATTAAACACTGTTTTTGTGTTGAAGCTTATCCTAGAAAACTTGATCTGAATGTGTAATACATATGAAGTGCTCCATTAAAACAATTCAGTTGTAACCCATTTCCCTCCTGTACTGTTTTATTTTCATCACTGAACCAGAGCAGATGCCATATATAGAGTTACGCATGCAGGCGCCTTTCAGGTCAGATGTTTATAATCAGCAATACTGAAATATCTCATTTAACCAGACAATAAACAGAGACAGAATGTGCCCAGGTGAAAACCAGGTGTTCCCAACTAAGACAAGAGGAAAGGCAACAGCAAACATCACTGCTTCCCCTGTTGGGTCATGACTTTTCTCTAAGTGAAAAAAACCAGGGTGATTTACCAGGTGAAATAGTGGTTCGATTTTGTATTGACACTGCCTTCTTCCTCACCGGTTCTGGTGAGGCCGTGGCATGTTTAGTCTCTCTGGCCATCCTCCACAAGTCTCTCTCTGTGGGCTGATGTCCTTGCTGTCACTGCTGAAAGAGGTGTCTGTCTCCCCAACAAACCCTGTCTGTCTGCTTCCTATTTTGAGGATCAAGGTCTCATTTCTGATGCTTTGTCTTCATTTCTCTAGTGAATTCATTTCCCTCTATTCTATAATGACTTTGGTAAATCTCAGGCTGTTTGTTTACTTTAAGGAAAAAGCCACCACACCCACTGACAAGTTTTGAGTACATTGCATAGAACAGTACCTCTTCAGTGTCAAGTATGTGCTTCAATTGAATGTCTAGTACTATGGGAAGAATCTGTAAATGCCAAACATTAGGATGACTACCACTTAATTCATCTCAACAAACTATGTAACTGCCTTTTTCACAGGGCCTCTGGAGACATCATACTCTTACAGCCTATTTCTTGCAGCAAAGTCAATCTCTGCTCCCATCCCACCATTCACCGATGACCACAATTGAATTTGAAGCCAAGATAGGATAATGGCTGAGCTCCTGAGACATCAGCTTAATGATATTAATATTCAAGTGGTACCCATGACACGCAGCAGCAACAAACTTGCTTCTGTAGAAGTTCAAATAAGTAGTCAGACACTGGGCGTCCTTGTCAGTTCTTGCATTCAGAGTGTCACAAATCTTTACACTAAAGCTCTCGGGTCATAGGCCTATTTCCTTTCACTACGGATACTTACTTCCATATGTGAAGTTCCTAGTAAATGGTCAGAATTGCATTGTGCCAAATTAGACTTGCAAAGATATGGTTTAATGGGAGTTTATTTCAAATAATGGCTTGCAAATGTAGGTTACTTCAAGAATTGCATGTCCCATTTTCATTCCTTAATATTCAACAATACAACATCAATACTGTTATCCCATCTTCTCCCAACCTTTCCAATATGCCACCCTGCACACAAATGCCTTTTTATTCATAGATTCATCTGATTCATGCATTTGCTGAATCAGATTCAAAGAGATGTAATATTACATCATGACTAAGGCCAAGTTCTTAATTTTAGTTGAGTTTTAGAGTCATCTAAGGAGTTATTTTTGTCTATTTGCTTCTTTTTTTAATCTTATAAGTATCTCTAACCCTGCTCCCACCAAAATCTCCCCAAATATATGTAATTTACAAATGCACAGGTAAATACAAACTAGGGCTGAGGACCCTGGATTAAGAGCTTGAGTTCTGCCCAGCTGGTGTGGCTCAGTGGCTCGTTGACCTATGAACCAGGAAGTCCTGGTTCAATTCCTCCTTAAGGCACACGCCTGGGTTGATCCCCAGTGTGGGGCATGCAGGAGGCAGTCGATCAATGATTCTCTCTCATCATGATATTTCTATCTCTCTCTGCCTTCCTCTCTGAAATCAATAAAAAATATTTTTTTAAAAAAGAACTTGAGTTCTGAAGCCACAGTGTGACCTGGGTTTGAATGCAAGTTCTACCATTTACTGTCTCTGTGACCTTGAATAAGTTACACTGCTTCTGGGTCTCATCCCAGACTAACAGAATCAAAAGCTCAAACAATGAAGCCTGACCATTGGTAATTTTAATACCACATCAGATGATTTTAATGCGCAGCCAGGACTGAAAACCATTAGTGCAATACTTAGTGGTTGGATTTGCAAGGTGGAGAAAACTATGAGCATTCAATGAAATATTTGATAAAAGGGTTAGCCAGGACCCCTAGCCCAATAGTTACTGTTGCTAGAGCAGAAGATGGAGAAGAAGCAATGGCTGGAGCTGGACTGACCATCTGGAGGAAGAGCAAAGCTGGCTGAGGGGTCCCTGCTCTGCTGTCTTAGCCTTGACCTCACTGCATCAGATGAGGTACTGACCTAACCGGGGCATCTGAGATGCAGTTGGAACCCTGGATCTGAAGTCCCAGGCAAGTTGCTGAACCCGTCTGAGTCTAAGAGGAGAGAAAATAAACAGGTTATATCCACACACACACACACACACACACACACACACACACAAATACACACACTTCTGTGTGTGTGTGTGTGTTTGTGTGTGAATGCGTGCATATGCAGGAGTGGAGGGCCCACTAACCTGGCCTAGTAGAGGATGTGCAACAAAAAATGTGGGAAATGAGGGGGAGAATCCAAGATGGCGGCGTAGGTAAACACCTAAACTGCTGCCTCCCACAACAATTTAAACTGCAACTAAAAGACAAAACGTCTATCACCCAGAACCACAGGAAAGCTGGCTGAGTGGAAGTTCTACAACTAGAAGGAAAGAGAAAAGAGCATTGAGACGTGCACGAGTGCTGAAAAGCTGAGGTACGGAAGCGCGTGATCCGGGCTGGCTGCGGGCGACTGGGTGCATTGCTTTTTTCAACCCGAATGGAGACAAGCCCCGATTACTCTGAAATCCAGTCTCTGGGGAGACGCAGCTTAACCTAGCAAACTTGCAGCCTGGGTCAGACAGCTCCAAAACCTCCAAACCCCAAGCAAAGAGGAGAAAACTGTAGCTCTCGCTGTAGCTCCCACTGGGTGGACTCAGACAGTAGCTGACCTGCACCCCACTGGAGATCCAGAAGCCAGTGTACCTAGTGGTCAGTGTGAGACACCACATTTCAACTCCTCACATCCATAAGTGACACATTCAAGAGGCAGACTCAGTGAGCACCAAAGCCCCACTGAAACAAGTCCTGCACCATAAGCGTGTCTTCAGCACAGCAGTTCTTCCATTATAAACACAGGGAGTGCTCACAGCTAATTGGCCTGGAGATCAATTCCTCCCAGCATACCAACAGCAATTAAGGCTTAACTACACCAAGACTTTGCACTCAGCCCACAAAGGGGTGTACCAAGAGTGTCCACATCAGGTGATTGGGGAGGCTGAGCTACTGCCCCCTATAGGTCACCTACCACACAAAGCCACTCCATCAACACAGGGAAGCAGCCAAAATGCAGAAACAAAGAAACATGTCACGAATGAAAGAAAAGGAGGAAAGCAAACTACTGGATGACATAGAGTTCAGAACCACATATATAAGGTTACTCAAGAATCTTCTAAAAACCGCTGAGAAACTTGATGACACTTCTGAGGAGCTTAGTGAGACCTTCAAGACCTTAATGAGAATGCCAAAAAAAATGGAAAAGGACCAGTCAGAAATGAAGCATACACTGTCTAAAATAAAGAATATATGGAAACTCAATTGTAGATCAACGTACCCCAAGAATCAAACCAAAGATCTGAAATATGTGGAAACAAAAAATATCCAACCAGAAAAACAAAAAGAAAAAAATAATTAAAAAAATATGAAGATAGTGTAAGGAGCCTCTGGGACAACTTCAAGCGAACCAACATCCGAATTTTTGGGGTGCCAGAAGAAGGGAGAGAGCAAAATATTGAAAACCTATTAGAAGAAATAATGACAGAAAACTTTCCCTACCTGGTGAAAGAAATAGACTTACAAGTTCAGGAAGCGCACAGAACCCCATACAAGAGGAATCCAAAGAGGACCACACCAAGACACATCATAATTAAAATGCCAAGGGCAAAAGACAAAGAGAGAGTATTAAAAGCAGCAAGACAAAAACAGTTAATTACCTACAAGGGAGTACCCATACGACTGTCAGCTGATTTCTCAACAGAAACTATGCAGGCCAGAAGGGAGTGGCAAGAGATATTCAAAGTGATGAACAGCAAGAACCTACAACCAAGATTACTCTACCCAGCAAAGCTATCATTCAGAGTTGAAGGTCAGATAAAGAGCTTCACAGACAAGAAAAAGCTAAAGGAGTTCATCACCACCAAACCAGGATTACATGAAATGCTGAAGGGTATCCTTTAAGAAGAGGAAGAAGAAGAAAAAGGTAAAGATAAAAATTATGAACAACAAAATGACACCAAATACATACCTACCAACAAGTGAATCTAAAAATAAATCAAGTGAATGAAAATTCTGAAGAACAGAATGGACTGGTGAATATAATAGAATCAGGGACATAGAAAGGGAGTGGACTGACGATTCTCAGAGGAAGCAGGTGTGAGGGGTGCGGGAAGAGATTGGACAAAAATCTTACTCCTATGGATGAAGACAGTGGCGGGGGGTAAGGGCATGGGGTGGGGTGGGGAATCAGGTGGAGGGGAGCTAGGGGGAAAAATAAAAGAGGAACACCTGTAATAATCTGAACAATAAAGATTTATTTTAAAAAAAATGTGGGAAATGAGACTGGATGTATGGGTGAGATGTGACTGTGAAGCTTTTGTTTTGGGGGAGGACGGAAAAAAAGAGGGTAATAAGTACAATCTGTTTGAAGTAATGAACATGATAGATGGGAAGCTGGAGTTGCCAGAGGCAGAGAAGCCAGCTAGGAGAAAGAGTTATGCAATCCAGGGGAAGTAGAATAGTAGCCTAGTGCTGCATGGTTTCCAGTGGTCAGCAAACTCATTAGTCAACAGAGCCAAATATCAACAGTAACAACAATTGAAATTTCTTTTGAGAACCAAATTTTTTAAACTTAAACTTCTTCTAACACCACTTCTTCAAAATAGACTCGCCCAGGCCATGGTATTTTGTGGAAGAGCCACACTCAAAGGTCCAAAGAGCCGCATGTGGCTTGCGAGCCACAGTTTGCCGACCATTGAGCTAGCCCATCTGGGCTGTTGTTACCATATGTCGGCTGTCAAACAAAGGGCTGTGGTAGATGATCTTGAAGAATCCAATTTGCTCTGACATTCTAAGGTCCTCTAACACACCATTTAAAAACAGACATGCAGATATTATTTAATGGATATAGAGTTTCAGTTTGGGGCAATGGAAAAGTTCTGGAGATTGGTAGCTCTGATGGTTACACAAAGTGTGAATGTGTTTAATGCCAGGGAATTATACATTTAATTTAAAAAGGGTTAAGCCTGGTCAATGTGGCTCAATGGTTGAGCATTGACCTATGAGCCAGGAGGTTGTAGTTCGGTTCCCCATGCATGAATTGCAAGCTCGATCCACAATAAGGGGCGTGTAGAAGGCAGCTGATTAATGATTCTCTCTCATCGTCTCTCTCTCCCTCTCCCTTCCTCTCTGACATCAATAAAAAATAATAATAAAAGGGGTTAAAATGTAAATTTTGTGCCGTGTATATTTTTGCACACACACACACACACACACACACACACACACACACAGAGTAGATAGGAAGAAATAAACACAAACACATGAGGTATTTTGAAAGAAAATATGACAGACTGGATGATACTAATAGGATGTGGGTGATAAAAGAAAAAGATGGTTTAGAAGACCATAAGGATTTATGCTGGGTGCCTGGAGGTAGCAATTTTGGGAATGGGAAATGAAATAGGGGGATCTTGTTTAGTGGGGAAAATCATGATTGCTAAGATGAACTTTGTGCACTTTAGGGCTGGAAAGACACATAAGGAAAAGGTGCCTATTCCTTAGTAGATGAAAATGTGGACCAGAAGTGGTTCTAGAAATTCAGACATTATCACTGAAGTTACAAAACACAAGCCTGGAGGTGAGCTGCTTCACTTTCCTTCTGAAGAACTCACTGTGATCATCTAATCTCACCTGCTCAGTTTTTGTAGATGAAGAAACCAACATGAGGGAGATGAGTGAGCTCATACAAGTCCTCCCAGAGGTTAAACTAGGCTTTCTGAAGCCCAACTCTATGGTCTTTCTACTTCATTTTATTTATTCAGGACTGATCATCCTACATTTGCCAAGAACATAAACTCCTTGGTAACGATGATAAAGGGAACGGATGAGCGGGGTGACAATTACTATACAGAATGGCCATGGCAGGGTCCACTGAAAGAACAGAAATGAGAAGCTCTAGAGAATCTATGGGGGGTTAGCAGAGAGAACTTCAAGAAGAGAGTGATCCTGGAAGCTCAAAGTGAAAGCTCAGAAGGGAACGTCCTGCCTCCTTTCTACTAACCCTCTAGTCACTTGATGCCCGCCCACATCACATGACATTGACCTTCTCCAAGAAGCCTTCACAAAGGATGACCACACCTCTGCTCAGGATCCCTCAGCACTCATACAATCTTTACTTCAATAATGCTGCCGTCATGTTCTTGGAGATGTCAGTTTATTTAAAACAATATTATTCAAAGACCAATTTCCCATAGAAATACTGGTATAATTTTGGGTTTTGTTCCCGGAGAATCCCCAAATGACCTCTGCACCATAAAATGTGGGGAGAAAAGTTAAAATAATTTATCAAAATGTTCTTAAATAACTTAGTCAAAATAAATAAGACCCCAGAATGACCAGACATGAAGACTTACGCCTTAGGTAGAGTGGTGTTGTGGAAAGAATACAGGATTTAGAGCCAAATGGGGCCTTTCTTGAGGACAGCAAGGTTCCAGCCAAACTCCCTTTGGAAGGCATTTTTCTAGTTCTATGATTGGTTACACCTTGGCGACGTTGGTTTCTCTGGTTTCTTAACATGCTCAGGGACTTCCAGGCCACCCAGGTTTCAGTTTCTGATGGAACTGAGGAAAACCATGAGCCAGAAATGGCAAATACTTTCAAGAAAGTCCAAAAAATTTGATGATGGACACATAAGCTGCCCAACCATAGGGGGACTGCCCTTGTTTGTGCTATCTCTGCTCATGTTCTGAGGTTGTGGTAGAGAAACTGATCATTCATTGTGCCTAAGGGAGTTGGAGGAGATCACTGTCTATTGGGAGGAAAAATGTTCCTTATGTGTCTGGTGGTAATGCTTGTTTTTATATCTTATTTCATAGTTTGTATTCCTCATTTTCTTTAAATACTTTTTTAAAGTATGTTCTTATTGATTTCAGAGAGAGAAAGGGAGAGAAAGAGAGATAGAAACATCAATGATGAGAATCATCTTTCGGCTGCCTGCCAACTGGGAATCGAGCCCACAACCCAGGCATGTACCCTGATTGGGAATTGAACCATGACCTCCTCCTAGTTCATGGGTCAACACTCAACCACTGAGCCAATCAGCTGGGCTCTAAATACTTTAATAATGTATTTTCCTGATGATCTAAAATGGTCACCTAAGCAATATTTTAAAAATTGCTAGCTTCTCTCTGTAAACACAAATTGTGAAATAAAAAACACACATGCAATTAGAGGCCTAATAAAATCTGGACCCTTACTAGGCCATGGAATGAACATTCTATTCCAGCCCCTGTCAGCCTGACTCCACCAGTAGGGCATGACAAATGTATCTACGTACAGAATTGGTTAGTCTTTCATAAGAAACATCAGCAGGACAACTGATTAAAAGGGTTAAGGAAATAAAAGCCACAGAATAAGAGAATGCAGTAGCAGCACTTATTAAATATTACTTTCTGTTTGTTCTCTTTGAAAATGTCTTTTCTCCATTTCAGAAAGCAATAGCTTCTCTGTGGCCATGGTCCTTCCTTCTCTCCCAGAGTCAACACAAAGTCAAGATATGCCTGAGGAGGCAGGAGGCCTGTTAAGCAAGGAGAGATGGGAGATTGGAGATTAATGTGATAGCAAGAAGTTAGCAGAAGGCTGTAGGTTCCATGGGAAGTGGGGCCCTACACTCCTCTCTGAGCCACTGTCCTGCAGTGGGATGAGGGTGCTGAATCTTAAGTTCAGGGCCACACTGCCTTGTCAAAGGCCCAGTGCTTGGGACCTAAAGTAGCCACAGTGGGCCTGCAAAGAGGTAACTCAGGGTAATGAGTGTAGACAAGAGACAGTTCCTGGAAGTACCTCCTTAGATAAATGTCAAGTTCCTCTCTGTTTCCTGGGGTAACAGGAAAGGTTTATAAACCCCAAATTAGTTCCTACTGGCTGTGAGCCACATACGAGATACCATCTCTTACTTGAGCCATTTTCCTGTTCTGACTCAGAATTTCAGAATCTTAGGGTTGAAAAGGAACTCACAGTCATCCACCCACTCTTGTAAAAAGTTAGTGCTATAAGGAGGACAGTTGCTCTTCTGGTTATGATGTATTTACTATTCTGTCGTTTTACTATAAATATGATTACCTTAATAAAAATATAGAAGTTAAAAAAATGTATCCATCCTTATGTCTTCTTGCTTATGGGCACAGCCCTCAACTATGAATTGATACAAACAAAAGACAAATGCCTTCAGAAAAGGGATGGAATTGAAAAGATGAGGAGGAAAAACATGAGGTGAGGAGAGAAGGTCTCTGTGGGTGTCTGGAGTTCTTTCAGGTAACTTTTGTCCAGTCCCAGCTCTGCCCCAGAAAACTATGTGACCTGAGATAAACCCTTATTCTCCTTTGGACCGCAACGTTTTCATCTGTAAAATGGGTGTAGTGCAAAAATGCTCCTGAATTCTCCTCCAGCCCTATCAGTCTATGATTATGAACCTCACTCCTGTGATGATGACATGAACTTCCAGGAAACATATTCCTACCAGAGGCTTTTAGGATTTTACAGTTTAGAACCATTAAGATCTGCATTAAAAAAATACATTTAGCAGCTGAGCCTCTGTCTCCTTTAATCATAATATTATGCTAGGCTGACCAGAGTTTATTCTTCCCCAGATATAGATATAAAACAGACAATACCACTAGTAAAATAACGCATTATTAAAATAAGAAATTTCTGCACACAATTTGGAAAATAACAATAAGGAGACATACTTATAATCCTGATGTATTTATAAAAAAATTTTATAGATAATCCCTATGTTTTTATTGTAATACATGCAAAATATAGCTCCCTCCTTTTTAGAAATAAATAATTTTGTACCTCGGTACTTTTAAATAAGATCCAACAATCTTCTAAGCTTATCTTCTTTCTGCTCTTCTTTGTCAAGGTCATCTCTATGTCAGGGTTACCCTCTAGCCTAAATATCTACTTTTTTAGTCATTTTCTGGGGCAATACAGGAAGAGAGATTAGGATTAGGGGGTAGGAAGCAAGCAAGGGGTGGGGAAGGAGGGGGGGAGAGAGATTAAGATTCTTAACTTCTGTTTGTAGTTGAATTGCTTAATTTGTGGAATCCTAGTGATTCCCAATTTCATGAGATGGTGATTTATATAACACATTCAATATTTTAATTCAAATTCTACAACTTGAGGGTGTTTCCACTAACACAGAAGATATCCAGAAATACTATCATTAGTGCTGTGTTTATAAATGCAAATCTCATTACCCCTAGGGCCCATTAATAGCTTAACAGGAAATATAAAGCAATTTTCTGACTTTCCATGATCACATCCCACTAAAATCATAGCCTAATAGAATTCTCCCCACATTTAACCTCTATTTGAGACTCCGTATACTTAGATGTCTTTCTATTGAACTAAACCTCTCCCATGACACAAACCTCTGGACAACTTTATGTATCTAGTCATCAGCTAGACCTGAAACTTACATAAAACTCAGCAATCATCAGGCACCTTGTCAGCTCCTAATGAAAACATCTCAGTTCGATCATCTACTGCAGCCCTAATCCAGTTGCAGATGCCTTTTCTAAACAAAGGTAAAGGTCCAATCCTAACATACTGAATTGCCACTGTTGCCATAGAAACTTGAGGGAAACATGTGTGGGGGAAAAAGAAAATGAAAGGGTGGTGTGATTTGACTCTGCTTTAAACTGCACTCCTGAGACTTTTCCTATTCTCTGTATGCAGACAAAATGACAGGTACCTCTCCCTTCTCCCCGCCCACCTTCTCAGTGCTGACAGTGAGGACTCCTTAAAAACAGGGATGACAAAACATAAAAGCTTTCCACACGCAGCCTAACCCTAACCCAACCCGGACGGATTACTTTTCAAGTCCACAAGCTAGAGGAACATTTTGGCTCTGGTGAAAATGTTTGTATTCTCCTTCTATTAAAGTGTATGTGTGTTTTCACATACTCCACACCCTCCATTTGTTAAGAATTCCCTTTAATTCTGCCTCGATCTACTCCCACTCCATTCACATATACCCACACCCCCTTCACATTGCTCTTACATCAGAAAATGCTGTCTCAGGAAGAAGGACAACACAGACTGCCTGGTGGCCTAGATAGGGAGTCACAGTGATTTCGTCATATTATCCAGGCAAATGGCTTTATCACCCGCTTTCTTCCTAATAGCGGCATAGGCTTCTCTTCGGGCCTAAATGGTCTGGTTGCCTCCACACACTTTCCCACTAACCCACCCTGCCTGGCACAAAACCGCTACCACTGTCTCAGGCATCACACATCATTCACAGTGATAGTTATGCACTGAAATGCTGCCTTTACAACCCAGAGAGGTCGCCCTGCTGGCTGCACTGTGTTTTGGTGGACACACAGTTTAGAAGATCTCCCTTGTCACTCCTCCATTCCCACCCAGATTGGCAAAAGCCACACTGCGATCATGCATGCTGCTGCTGCTAACTGAAATTGCTTGTATAGGAAACTCCCTCAGTCTTCTCACACTCCAACTATTTGTTGCAATCTGGGTTTTGAACACGCTGTTTTTGCACCCAGAGGCATTGCCATAGATACATTTTTTTGAAGATTCAGAGATAACTAATTAATATTCAATTTACCCAAATAATTAGTTCATCCACTCATCTTCCATCCCTATGTTATTCTGACAAACTGCCTTTGCTTTACATTTTCTAAAATCTATACCAGTATATATAAAAGCCTAAGCAACCCTTGACCAAACTATGGGTCAAACAATTGCTATGATGAGCACTGGTCACTAGGGGGCAGACGCACAATGCAGGACCTGCCCCCTGGTGGTCAGTGCACTCCTACAGCCAACCTCCTGCAGCAGGCCAACCTCCCGTGGTCCCTCCCCCTGGCCAGCCAGCCCTGATCGGCCTCTATTGCCAGCCAGGCCGAGGGACCCCACCCATGCACGAATTCGTGCAATGGGCCTCTAGTATTATAATAATAGCTCAAAATTAAATAGTTTCTGTCACCCAAGGCTCAAAGTGACATCAGCTTATTTTACGCCCCAAGTGTTTATGGAATACCAACAATAATGGCTGAGTGATGTAATTTAACATTGATCCCAACCTTATGAAATAGTTATAATAATCTTGATTCTAAAGATGAGGAAACTGAGATTCATTCACTGCTCAATGAATATTTTCTGCATATGGGCAATGTATTGGGCTCTATGATCAGGCTAGACTTTGGTGGTGAGCAGTTCAGACAAGGTCCCTGCCAGAGTGAGTTTTCCACTCTAACTGCAGTTTAGGAATATGTCCTAGGTCTAACTTTTCATAAAAGGCTGAGCGAGATTCAAAACTAAGTACGCCTGTTCCATAGCCCATACTTTCTCTAGCACACTGCACACAGCTAGATTTGGTCTTTTTCTTATGACCTATGGAAGCCATTGAAAACATTTCAGTAGTAGAAATACACGATCACATCTGAAGTTTAGAATAACCACTGGCAACAGAGTGGAGAAAAGATTCAATATAGAAAAGCCATTACATGTATGAACAATGGATTTTCAACAAAGGTGCCAAGACAATTAAATGAGTTCAGAACAGTCTTTTCAACAAATGGTATTGGGAACACTGGATATCCAGAAGCAAAAGTATGAACTTAGAACCCTGCCTTATCATATAGAAAATTTAACTCAAATGGATCAAAAAACTAAACTATAAAACTCTTAGAAGAAAACATAGTTTAAATCTTCATGAGCTTGGATTAGGCAAGGATTTATTAGATATGACACCAAATGCACAAACAACCAAAGAAATAATAAATAAATTGCACTTCCATTTGATTTTTTTCAGAAAACAAGAGATAGAGTTTACTCTGAGAATTAGAAACATTTTTCTCTCCGAGTAATACCAAACTGGATAATGAGTCCCTCCAACAGACTCATAAGAAAGATGGAAGTCCTATTTCCTATCTGGAGTTCAATAGTGTTTTTGGCATTGGACACTAAGAATTAGTATTTACATATTCAAAGGAGACAATATTTAGAGAGAAGTTCAGAAAACTATTTTTTTTTATCATTAGGAAATATTTGAACTTTCTGAATTGCCTTTTGCATTACAAAGGATTCCAGTATGCCTTGCCTTATAATGGCTTTCTACTTTTTCCTCTGAAATAAGTTTTGACCACTCAGAAATTCAATTCAGATAAGTACTTTTCTGAAAGGTCCTAATTTTATATGCACATGTATGTATGCCATCCATATGCTATATCACAAATATTAGGCAAATGCAATTTGACTCTATCAAAATTAAAAATGTGCAAAGGACACTATCAAAATAAAAAGACACTACAGAATACAAAAAAATATTTTCTAATCATACATCTTATAAGGGTCTAGTATCCAAAAAAGAGCATGAAGAACTAGTACAACTCAACAAAAAAAAGATAAATTCAGCAGAAGATTTGAATTGATATTTTTCCAAAGAAGTATACAAATGGCCAATAAGCACATGAAAAGATGTTAGTCATTATTAGTCATTAGGAAAATGCAACTCAAAACTGCAACAGGATACAACATCACACCCAATAGAATGGCTAAAATAAAAAAGACAGACAATAACAAATATTGACAAGAATGAAGAGAAACAGGAAGCTTCATATACCACTGGTGAGAATGCAAAATTGTTCAATCACTTTGAAAAACAATTTGGCAGTTTCTTAAAAAGTTAAAAATGAAGTTTAACAGTGAGTCCCTTTATTTTTTAATTTTTTTTTTAATATTTTTTTATTGATTTCACAGAGGAAGGGAGAGGGAGAGACAGAAACTTCAATGATGAGAGAGAATCATTGATTGGCTGCCTGTGGGAATCTAGCCAGAACCCCAGTATGTGTTCTGACCCAGAATCAGACTGTGACCTCCTGGTTCATAGATCAATGCTCAACCACTGAGCCACACTGGCCAGACACTAGGGAGTTCCTTTAAAGATAGAGTTTAATATGTCATAGTAATTATACTTGTAGGAATACACACAAAAGAACTAAAAATGTATGTCCATACCAAAACTTGTAAATTAATGTTCACAGCATTATTATTTATATAGCCAAAAAGTGGAAATAACCCATATGTCCACAAACTCATGAATGGATATATGAAATGTGGTATATCCATATAATAGCATACTATTCTTGCAAAAAAAAAGATTGAAGTATTAATTCATGGTTCAACATGGATGAACCTTGAAAGCATTATGCTTATTGAAGGAACCTGATACAAAAGACCACTTATCATATACTAGAGGCCTGGTGCACAAAATTCGTGCATGGGAGGGACAGTGGTCTCTCAGCCTGGCCTGCACCTTCTTGCAATCTGGGACCGCTGGCTCCAACCACTTGCCTGCCTGCCTGTCTGATTGCTCCTAACCACTCTGCCTGCATGCCTGATCGCCCCTAACCACTCTCCTGCCTGCTTGATTGACCCTAACCACCTGCCTGCCTGCTGATCGCCCCTAACTGCTCGCCTGCCTGCCTGATTGCTCCTAACAGCCTCTTACCTTGATCCCCGCCACTGTGGCTTTATCCAGAAGGTTGTCTGGAAAGTCGTTCAGCTGTCCAGTCTAATTAGCATATTATGCTTTTATTATTATAGATACCATTCTATTCAAATGAAATGGCCAGAATAGGCAAAACCATAGAGACAGAAAGTAAGTTACTCGCTACTTTGAACTGGGAAGTTAAGAAAATGGAGAATGACTGTTAGTTGGTATGAGATTTCTTTTTGAGGTGATAAAAATGTTCTAAAGAATTCTTAGAGTGGTGGTGGTTGCAAACATTGTATGCAGAGGTAGTTTGGCAGCATGCAGATAGCAAGAAATGGTCACTCACAACTCACCACAATATTAGAGGTAAAAATATACTATCCTTTTAGTCCCCAAGCCCCATAGCAGGAGTCTTATACATTCATTTCCTTTCTGTATGATACGTGTATATACTGTATATATGTCATCCATATGATATATATAGCATTCTATAGGAAAAGACTGTAGGGAATAAGGACAGAAGTTATCTCTTTTCTAGTAGTTATCTTTCAGTGGGATTTCAAAAAAATTTTATTTTTCTTATAGCTTTTGGTATTTCTCAAATGTTCTATAATGAGTTTGTATTGCTTTTGTAATCTGAGAAAAATACATCTTAATGATTTTTTTAAACAAGCTTAAGGCTGCATAATCACTCTTACTTCAAGGTTTCCCCTTTTGGGGACTGACCCTGTAATTTACTAGTGGGTGGGTATTAACACCAATGGCAACAAGACGAACAGAAATTCATTAATACCACAAAAACAAATTAGTTTGAGTTTTTTGTCTGCACAAATGTCATGATACTTCAAGCTGTCTTATAACAATGCAATCATTCCAAACACATGGCTGAGTTTTATACACAGGCTTGCTCTTTATGTAGAATTGTCTGCATTTGTTTTAGGCGAGGGGAAAAGAAAGTCTGATGACATTTTGCAAATACAAGTTGATGATTTTCAAAACTATTTCTTTTTCCTAGAGCCAACTGAATTTGTTGGAAGTCTGTTCCCATCTGCCATCAATAAAAACAAATCTTATCTCAAAACATGGTTGTTTGAAATGTCATTGCAGTACTCCACCTATTTTCTTGTGAGGGTAGGAAGAAAAGCTTTGGTTAACTCCATATTCTGGAGGGCCAGACTGTATTTCTGTGTACAGTGTGTGTGAGAAAGAAATCAAGGTTGAATGGAGGGGAGAGAAAACAGAGAGCACAAGTATCAAAAACTGATTTAACAGATAATTTTGTTAGCTCCTTTACTAATTTTTAGGATATATTAGGTTTTGTGATTGAAATAGTTTATACACACACACACACACACACACACACGCACGCACACAGTATATGTATCTTATACGGATGTTACTCAAATGTAATGTGCATATAAATTATCTGGGGCTTTGGTTAAAATGTAGATTCTGAGTCAATAAGTCTGGGCAGGCCTAATGTGCATTTCTAATATGTGTGACTGTGTGTGTGCATACATAATGTCGTGCATATACTGACAAGATTATAATGTCCAATGGAGAATGCCTGGATTAGATTTAACTTTTGCCATTTTATTTTTAATGCAGACTATTATCTGGCTATAGCCTCCTTCATGAAAAAGGAGATATAAATGCCTCTTAAAAAGTTAAATGTGGCTGTGGCAGGCAGTCTCCACAATGGCCCCCAATGATCCCTGCCTCTGGTACCCTCCTGTAGTCCACTGACATACTGTGCCAGGGTTGCTATAGGATCACTAGAATTGAGCAAAACTGCTATGTCATTTCAGAGATTAAGTTGTAAGACGTGGTGGCTTCCATCCTGGGCTCTCTTGCATACTCTCTGGATCACGCCCCTTGGGGCAAGCCAGCTGGCTTGGTGTGAGCAGTCCTAGGGAGAGGCCCACGTGCTGAGCAACCACGATCTCCTGCCACGTGAGTGAACCTGAAGGGAGATCCTTCAGCTAGTCAAGGTTTCAGATGACTATAGCCCAGCCTGCATCCTGGCTGCAACCACAGAGACCATCTGATCGAGAGTCAACCAGCCACTACTAGATTCTTGACATTTTCAGAGAATGTAGTAAATATATTTGTTACTTATGAGGGCCAGTATAGAGGGATTGAGAGCATGGCCTCTGGAGCCTGACTGGCCCCATCACCTAACTGGCTATATAACTTTGAACAAGTTACTTCTGTAGGGTCATGAACATTTGTTGTTTTAAGCTACCAAGTTGTGGGCTGCATACATAGCAGTCGCTAACAAATACATGAGCAAAAATGATGTATACAGTAATGAACCCACAGAAAATTGGTCTATTTCTGTTTCATAGATTTTTTTCATTAAAATCATGTTTTGACCTCCCATGCCCAGACAGGAAGACTGAGTGGAATTCGAGCCTAGCCGCTCATCCCTAGGGAGGTGGTCTTCTGCGACCAGATCCCGTGCCCATGCAGGGCAGGGAGACAGCACTGAACTTGACCCCAGACTTGCAAACTCAGGGAATTTGTTTCCTGTGACTCGTCTCCATGCCCAGGCAGGAAGGCAGTCCTGAATTTGAGCATAGGTGTACAACCTTGGGGAGATTGTTTTCTGCGACCAGATCCTACACCCACACAGGGAGACAGCACTGAATTTGAGCCTGGGGGTGCAAACCCGGGGAGTTTGTTTCCCATGACCAGACCCTGCACCTTAGCAGAGAGGCTGCGGTGAGTTTGAACCTGGATGTGTGGTTTCGGGGAGTTTGTTCCCCACGATTAGACCCTGTGCCCACACAGGAAGGCCGCGCTGAATTTGAACCTGGGCACATGGACACTGGGAGTTTGTTTCCCACAGTGCACACCCGTGTGACCAGACCCCACACCCACACTAAGTGGCAGTGCCACCTGACTTTGATTCAGGGCAAGCGCACACAGAAGGCTGTTTACCGCTGGGCAGAAGTGGACCTCCTGCCAACACAGTGCAACTGAGCAACCCGGTCTCCCAGGCAGATCGGGGACCCTGAATCTCCATACAAGAGGCAGCATTGACCACCAGTGACTAGACTCCATTCCTCATTACGTGTGACTGAGATCCCTGATTCCCAGTACATTCACACTAAGAGCCAGTGACTCCAATTCTTGGCACATGTGCACAGAGGGACCTGATTCTCAGTGTGAGGTAGCACCAAGAAACAGAGACTCTCATATTCGATTCTCAGCATGGACACAGGGAGCCTCTGACTCCTGACACGCAATTGGGGACTTTGATTTTTGGCACACACCAGTGGGTTCTCTATTTCAACGTGGCATAGGCAGGGTCCCTGATTCTAGGTGCACACACAAGGCCAGACTAAGCGCCTGTGACTCTGACCCAGGGCGAGCGTGGTTCCGATCAATCCACAGCAACTGCATGTCCTGGTATCAGAGCTCTTCAGTGACACTTGTGGGGTGCAAAACTCCCACTGCACATGGTCCAGGCTCCCGCAACTTGAACCTTCTGGTGATAGTCAGAAGGGGAGACAACGGAACAATCCCCAGAGGAACGAAAAAGAGGAATCGCAAAGTAAGGAAATAAGTGAAACGGAAGCATGCAACATGATGGAAAAAGAATTCAGAGTAATGATCATACAGTTCATATGCAGGATGGACAAGAAAATCAACAACCTATGCAAAGATCAGGAATAAATGAAAAATTATATAGCTATAATCAAAAACACCATGGAAGGCTTCAGCAACAGACTAGAAGAAGCAGAGGACCAAATCAGCAAGTTAGAAGATCAGGTACAGAAACAAGCCCAATCTGAACAGCACCTAGAGAAGAAAAAACCCAACTACTGTATAATGGTTTAGGATGACTAATCAATCTCTTTCTGTCTGTCTCTATCCTTCACAGCAGAGCAGTGCTGGAAGAAGGTGAGAGTGAAGCCAGCCCCTCTACACACACGCACATGCACACGCAAGCACGCGCGCCCTGAGCTCCACACCTGGCAGCCCTATCACTGTGCAGTCTCCCAACTTAGCAGCCAGGCCTAACTCTGTGGGAAGCTGAACAGTTATTTAAAGAAGTAGGAAGCAGCACTCCACTGTATCTGTAACATATCATGCTGAGGAAAGAAACCCATCTTCTGTTAAAATTACCTAGAAAGGCAAGAACTAAGTCTTAGGTAAAAATGATGTCTAGCCTACATCAAAAGTAAGAGCATTATGATGACAATGATTGCTCACTGGTCAATAATAATAGCAACTGCTTCCCTAAGGCTGTGCTGACCTCTTTGTATATATTAACTCCTGTCATTCTCACAAATGCATGAAGGAGGGACAGTGAAAATTCCTACGTTACAGGTGAGGAAACTATAGAGAAGTAACTTGTTCAAAGTCACACAGCCAGTTTAGGTGATGGGGCCAGTCAGGCTCCAGAGGCCATGCTCTCAACCCCTGTATACTGGCCCTCATAAATAACAAATATATTTACTATATTAAAAGCTGTAAATTCCAAAGCCAAGGTAAGGTCAACGTGATGTGCTTTCACAATTTACTATCTTAGTTAAGAAACACAGGGATTCCAAACAACTTGTGCATAGTGATGCCTTCAAATCAACTACAATGTGGAATAAAGGCACATGGGTCCAGAGGGCTTGATGAGCAATTACTTTTTGTGGCTTTCTGAATCCCACAACTCCCAACTGCTGAGCAGAGAAAGATAAAATTGCCCCAACTGCATTTCGGGATTCTAACACTTGGTCACGCTGTTTCTATGTTTATCTTTGTTTTCTGCCTCGCCCCCATTAAAGGTGATCTCAGATTGAAACTGACTGACCCACCTCTCTGAGCATACCGTCGCATCATGAATAATGACTGGGCACTTTCCTTTAGGGATGCTCCTAACGACAGGATTGAGTCCAGCTGCCATGTGTTGCCTAAACTGAACATTCAAACAAGGTGGAAAACACTAGATCTGTGTCCTTGGATACTGGTAGCTTCACGGACTGTTTATTGCTCAACATCTTAAATAAAAATAGAAGGAGGTTTCACCCTGGGTCCTCTGTTTCCAGTGCACATCTCCTTAGCCAAGGGAGAATAATTTTGCAGCCAATCTGTTCTTTAATAAGAATCACTGAGCCCTGGCTGGTGTTCTTCAGTGGTTAAAGTGTCTGCTGATGCACTGAAGGGTCTCAGTTTTGAATCCCGGTCAAGGGCAGGTTCAATCCAGCATTCAGGAGGCAACCACTCTATGTGTCTCTCTCACACCAATGTCTCTTCCTCTACTCACTCTCTCCCTTCTTACCAATCTCTCTCTCTAAAAAAAAAAAAATCAATGGAAAAAATATCCTCAGGTGAGGATTAAAAAGGAATAAAAAATAAGAATCATTGAGTGAGCCAGAATTGTTGCCCATCTTCTCCATTTCTGAACAGCAGTGATGCCTCTTTTTTTAAAATTTTAATCAAGAGGCAAATGATCCTTTTTGACTCTCAGATGGAAAGATAATTGAGGAAACTCATGCAGTGATAGCAAATCCAGCCCTCCCCACCAGATGTTTCTCTAAGAGTTTACTTTTGTGTTTTCGATAATGATACATTCATGATGGATTTAATTAAAATTGTGGATGCTATTTTAGGACTGTGTTGTAAGTAAACACATTAAATGAAAGTTTAAAGAATGTAATGTTTTAACTAGTCAAGTTTTAAAGAAAAATGTATAGTTAGTGCATATTTGGAACACTTGTGTAGCTCACCATGGGGCCATGCAGAAGCAGTGTAGCCAAGGATGGTTTCATTGAAGAGGTCCAATGTAGTACACATTTTTAAACTCACCCTTGCATTGAGTTACTCAGCAAGTAGTTATTGAGTATCTACTAAGGCTCTATTCTAGACACAGAGGCGGTTTCAGTGAACAAAGCAAGGATTCCTGCCCCCTAGGAATTTACTTTCTAGTCAGATGATACAGACACTAAATGATAAACGTAATAGGTACACTCTACCATTTGTTAGGTGACAAATGCCATGGGGGGAAAAAAGAGGGGGGAGGTCCTACTTTTAATAAGATGGTCAAGGTGCGTCTCATTGAGAAAGTGACATTTCAGGTAAGATTTAAGAGGCTGAAGGTATTTTTAATAGGGTTATCTGGAAGAAAAACTTTCTAGTCAGTGCAAACAGCCAATTAGAGGCTCAAGGCAGAAGTGTGCCTGCTGTATGTGGACCAGCAGTGAGCCAGAGTGGCTGGGGCAGAGAAGCAAGGGTGAAAGCAGTCAGAGAGGAGGTAACAGAGGTCATTCAAAGGACTTCAACCTTCACTCTGAAGGGGGACTTCCTACAGGGTTTTGCCAACTGATATTTTTACTGGATCACTTTGGCTGCTGTACAGGGACAAGAAGCACAGAGACCACTACCAGACTATTGCAATAATCAAAGTTGGAGAAGATGGTGACTCAAAACAGGTGGTACATGAGGCAGAAGGATTGAGTGGGCTTTGGACATTCGAAAAGGAGAGGCAGCATTCATTGCTGCATTGGCTGATGGGTCTGAGAAAAAGAGAAGTCAAGATAATCTCTGAGGTTCTAGGCTTCAGCAACTTGAAGAATGGCGTTCACCTATAATGTAGAGAGTATAACAGTTTTTAATGTAGTAAGTATATTTGGAGAAGGCTACAGGTAGAAGGGTGATCATTTTAGACATTTGAAATGTGAGATATCAATTAGAAGTCCAAGTGGAACTTAATAGACAGCTGGATACCAGAGTCAGAGGAGAAAAATCTAGACTGGAGATAGACTATTTTAATAAAACATCTACTATGAAAAGTGTAAGTCTCCTCCATATGAGTCAGATGACTCCTGGGAGAACCACACTGGATAAAAGAATTGATAGAGAGACTTCATAAAAACATGGGAAGACCCAAGTTTCTAAGCCATGTGCCCATCAGATGGCCAGATGTGTGTGTGAAACAAAAACCCAGTAACCAGGAGTCTTTACATCAGAAACACAAATCTTGTTCAAAATAATCAATAGAACTGATGCAAATGTAGTGATTGTCCTTGAAAAAAATGTATGTGTCAAGAGAAAAATGCTGTGCAGAAGCTTTTACATTTCTTCCCTCTCAATTTTTGCTGTTCACCATTTCTTAAAGCTTCCGACCCTCTGAAGGCAATCTGGTAGAACGATGTAGTCCATAAATGGTCCATAAATGTCTGTGTTCACAGTTTATGCAGGGGAAATTATTCCTATTTATAATCTTACCACATGTGCTACAGTCAAGATCTCAACTGCACAGGGAAGGAAGGCCCAACCCCTAGTATGTGGGAGTATCAACGTCATGTCTCTGCTGCCTGTAACAGTGCCGGTATGACATTGTGGATGGTGAAGAAACAGTTTCATAAGGCACAATGCAGTAAAACTGCAATCAAGGTGAAGCTACCATATGTGAAAGTCACTCTGAATGATATTAGAGAAAATAGGTTGAGATTCTTGAAAGGAACAGCTGTTTCCTTTGCTTTCCTGTATGAGAGGGAGCATGCATCATAGCGACAAGCAGGGACTCTCAGCTGGGATTTAAACATTCCTATGTTTAAATCCCAGCTCAGTACCAGCTGTGTGACCATCAGCAAGCTACTTAACCTCTCTGTGCCATACTTCCACTGTCTGTAAAATGAAGGTAATCACAATATTCCTACCTCATAAGTGTTGTCAAGAATATTAAATGAGCCTGGTCGGCATGGCTTAGTGGTTGAGCCACAGTTGGATTCCCGGTCAGGGCGTATGCTCAGGTTGCAGGCTTGATCCCCAGTGTGGGGCGTGCAGAAGGCAGCCGATCAATGGTTCTCTCTCAGCATTGATGTTTCTAGCTCTCTTTCTCCCTCTCCCTTCCTCTCTGAAATCAATAAAAATATATATTTTAAAAAGGAATATTAAATGAAAAAATATTGATAGAATCATTTAAACAGTTCCTGGAAATAGTAAACCCTAAAGAAGTTTTTGGTAATTCAGTAAAGTGCTGATTTTTCTTTTTTAAAGTGTATTTCCTTCTGCTTGCCTCTGCCATTGGTGCATGTTTTTCATAATTTTTATATGTTTTCTGAAACTGCCGGCAGCAGTCACATACTTTTGCATTTTATTCCCATAATTGTAGACTCGTTCTTCTCTACGCCTCCTCTCTAAGGCATGCCGGTCCCGCTGCCTGCCTTCCAGAAATTGCCTGCAGCACGCCTGGTGGGGTTCCAAGTTCTCCACAGTCAGCCAAGTAAGGTTTAGTGTTATTTTTCATCACCTTGACGTCAGTGAGAAATATCACTAAATTAATGCAAAAAAGATGTTCAATAGGATTTCATGAATAACTCAAAGCCCACTGCAAATACAGGATTGTCTGTGATGTTTTGAATTGATGGAAATCCACCTAGGGATTTCCAGCAATTCATAAACCAATTTCAGCTGACCGATGTAAAGCTGAGTTTTTTAAAATCTGGCAAGTCAGAATGAAAGTAGAGAGTCTCTTCCAGGCAAACACTCCAAATTGATTCAATTATCATTGACAACTAATGAATTCACTGTAGGTATCGGCAAAAGTCCCTTACAGACAAACTTGACCACAGCAACTTACATCCAAACACTTTTGACTTACCTTAAAACATGGCTGAGGAAAGAATTGTCTCCACCTCATTAGGCCTGCCTACACCAATCCAACTCCCACAGTCCCCTCAGCCTTCACCACTGTCTTTGGACATGCTTGACAAATGATATGTGCAAAAGTCATTCCACTTGTACTCTAAGCTTGAAAACTTTCTCCCACATGTTTCTCGCAGGCTGCCAATATCCATCAGCAAGGGATTTAATATGAATCTTCTTTGTATTCTTGATAGTTTGAGTTCCAGAGTCTGATGTAACACTTTTATTTCTTCACATATGAGCAACATCAAACGCAAAAAAAATTGGGTCTTCAAAATCTTAATTTTGAGAATATTCGTTATGGGGGAATCTTCTTCAATTTTCATATTTTACTGTGTTTTTTCACTCAAGTTTTCCTTCCTTATTCCTTTCTTTTTTCTTTTCTTTTTCTTTTTTAGCATTATTGGTATTTAAGACTTGCCCATTCTGGTGTAAAGGTAGGTCCAAAGTTTGGCTCTTTTAAATTTCCTCCTTCGATATCTGCAGCACAAACTTGTCAGAGCAAACTCATTCTCTAGAATTGATTCCTCTAGGAAGAGTAATTGAGTTGAAAGACTAACCTGCATCATTTCATTAAAACTGCTATCACTAGTGACTTTTTTAAATGTGAAAAACAATTAATATTTTTTAGCCTTCTTGTAACTGGACCGCTCAGTGGCATTTGACCCAAGTAAAGCCTTCTCCTTATCAAGCTCCTAAAATTCCACCTTTTCCCTGGTATTTCTCTTAGCTATCTTGATGCTTTTTGTTGGTCTTAATTGATCTTAAGTTCCTATTTCATTCCCTAGAGCAGGGGTGGGGAACATCTGGCCCTCAAGCTGTATAAGGCTGCAAAATCATTGGGTCTGGCCCTGCCAAGGCACTAGGGGTGAATTAATCAAATGTTTGGCCAAATATAGGAGGCTAATTTTTAAGTTGATAACGTTGTGTGGCCCTCGAATGATGCTATAAATATCCACATGGCCCTTGGCAGGAAAAAGGTTCCCCACCCCTGCCCTAGAGTTATGACACTTGTCTTTTCTTTCTCATTTCACTACACTGGGTGATCCCAGCTACATTACTCATTAGCTGTGTGACTTTGAGAAAGTTATTTAGCTTCCTTGTGCCTAAGTTTTTTCACCTTCAAAGTGGAATAACAGTATCTACCTCATAAGGTAGAATTAGATACTGAGTTAATATTTAGTAATTTAATCTTGAAGTATAGTTATACCAGTAAATAGTTAAATAGAGCTACTTAACATTTAATATTAATGTTAAGCCATTAATATTAAATATATTTAATAGTTTGAGTTGATATTTATAAGTACTCATAGCATGCAGTAAGCACTGTTTAAGTGGGGTTTTTTTTTCATTAAATCCCATGACTTCAAATGATCTCCCCTGTGCTGCCTCTCCAGACCTACATTTTCAACCAAGATCATCTTCTCTAGAAGCCAGATAGTCTCACCTGGAGGTTCCATGAATACTTCAAGATCTATCAGCTCTATCTTCGTACCTGCTCTGTCTCAAGAATCGGCACTACCCAGTTGCCCATGCCAGGACATGGTCCTTGATTATATTTTCTATCTCAGCCTACACATCTCACCATCAATGCTGTGAATTCACTGTCCTACCTACATTTGGGCTCCATCCTGGTATCTCCAATCTTGCACAACCCCATCCACCTTCCTCACTGCAGAAAAGAAAACCTAGAACTTTGTTTCCAGAATTTCTTCCTGATCAGAGAGTGCCCAATGACAATTCTTCCATGATGTCTACCTCCATCAACATAATTTCTCAGCAAGACCCCAAGTGCCTTAGCATGGCCTACCATGTCTTCCTGTTTGACCTGTTTATTGTTCTTCATCTTTGTTTTCTCCAGCAAACATTCACCTTCTGCAATCCAACTATATCTAAATGACGTTTGTTTTCCCAAGTGTACTATAATTGCTTAGAACTCAGCCTTAATACACACTACCCCATTTCTTAATTCCCATAATTTTTCTAGCTAACCCTTTTTTATCCTTTTAAAGTTGTTTTGAGGGACAAGCCCTGAACTGGACATTAGAACAATGTGATTCAACACCTTCTAAACCCCTCAGTTTTCCCTCTGTCAAAGAAGGATCATCGAGTCAACAAAGTAGAGGTAAGCTCTTTTGTGCCAGACCTGCACTAGACTCTAGGGATAGAGCACCGAAGAGACGGTACCCCTGCCTTTGTATGTCTTATACTGAAGGGGGAATGTTGACTTGTTGACTCTGAGCTAGATTTGTGACTCCCACAAATATCTACCAAATAAATAACTGGTCTGTGTTCTGATACTACCTCTTCCTACTGTGTATATTCTGTTACAGATCATATCACTATACTGCAAGTCCTGGTTTTCTGTGGGTTTTAGTTTATGTTTGTCCTCAAAATAAATGATGAGATAAGGACCTGGGTACATGTGGTTTATCTGGTGGATGATCTCAGGAAGCACAAATGAAGAGAATTAAGATAAGGAAAGGAAGAGATAGAATAAGGGATATGTTAATGAGTAGCCAGCTGCTATGGGCAATGCCCTAAAATCTGAGGAACTGTGTGGAGCATATCTCAATCATCACACCAGATGAAAGGAGAATTCATTTACTCATCACTATTACTAGTGTGGCCCCTTGGAAACATTAACTTCACTGCACTTCCAGGTTGTATTTGCATGTGGATCAATTGAGATGGGCCAAGGCAACAATGGGTGAGACCTCAATAACCTCTACTACACTGTCCAATTTCCCTAACAGCCTGAGCATCCGAACAAATATATACATTACCCATCTTCCTAGTCATAGGACTTTTCAGAGTGCCCAGGGCAGAGTGTCCACTCAGGAAGTGTATTGAATAAAAAGACAAATCTTCACTACATGAACATGAGTAAAATAAATACTTTCAACAGTTTTTCTATTGTTCTCTAATACTGAAGGCTAAGAGGGTACAAGTGAAGAGGCACCAGCTAAGAAAACAATTTTCTTGGTGAAATAACCAGATATGAAATTCCTTCATTCCATGCCTGAAAATATTTCCTTCTTTCTTTCTTTCTAATCATTGACCACTGTTATGGATTGAATATTTGTGTACTGCCCCCCTGCTCCCCACCGCAATTGATATGTTGAAGCTCCAACCCCCAAAGTGATTCTATTTGTAGATGGTAACTTTCTAGGTTAATTAAGGTTAAATGAGGTCATAAAGGTGGTGGGCTCTGATCCAATAGGATTAGTGTCCTTATAAGAAGAGATGCCAGAGAGCTTTCACTGTAAGCTCCACACTGTAAGGACACAGTAAGAAGACAGTTATCGGCAAGCCAGGAAAGGTCCTCATCAGAGGCCAATCCTGCCATACCTTGATCTTGGACATTCCAGCCTCCAGAGCTGAGAGGAAAAAATTTCCGTTGTTTCAACCATCCAGTCTGAAGTCTTTTGGTATGGCAGCCCAAGCTGACTGAGACAGTCACATTTGAAAAGGTGCTTGCTTCCAGTGAGGTGGGCCCACGAGTGATATCAGGAAAGAGTTCTAAGTTATGTTGATTTGTCTAGAAATTCTCAGAAATTTCTTCTTCAGATTTTTAAACAAATCTTGACATTTTAAGGATAAATATTTGTTGACAATGATGGTAATAAGCTTTGCACAGTTTGCCTTCTTGGCATAAGTAACTTCCCATTTCATAGGTGTATAAAATAAGCACATAAAATAGTTAAAAAGGCTTCTTGGACATCAAATAACTCATACTAAACATACTGATGAGTTAAGTGTAAATAAATGAGAAACACATGGACAACATTTTCCTTAAAAACATAAAGTTTTCGACATTAAGTGAAAAAGAGACTGACAAAACACATCTGGGGTTTTGCCCACTGCAAATTTATTTTTAGTTTTGGATATTAAAACAAATTACAATTCAATGTGTCTAGCTTGAGTATAAGCTCTTGGTTTCTAAAATAATGCTTGTCATATAATGCTTGGGAAGATAGTATCGATAGACAGTTATGAGAATTCAACCTTGACCTAAGATACAGATTTTTCCTCAGTCTCATTTAAAGGCAAAAAGGTCAATTTCCTTGCTGTTATTTTTAGCAAGGGAGGCTTAAAGGAACATATTTTTGTACTTCACTCTGAAAAATGAACACATGGAAAGGCATCATTTTAGAGAACACAATTGTTATTGCTGCTACCCTTTTCACTTTATAGTTGAGAGGTAGATGAGAGGGGGATTGTCTTCACTTAAATTGGTTAAATAAAATTGACCAAAAACTAAGTGTTAATCCCTCCCACCCCCAAGCCAACTGGTACATATGGGAGTGATGGGTTGGGCTAACTTATCCTGCTCATGTGCAACCAGACTCAGTTTGCACCTTAACTATCAGCTATAATAGTTAGTAAATATACCAAAGTAAGATCAAAAGAGAAACTGGGGTTTGGGCCTATCTACTAGTAAGTGGCTTTTGTATAAACGGGTAGCTTTTCAGTAAACATAAAGAGCCTATTTCCATTTACCTTGGAGACTCCTCATGTTTGAGCTAAAGCTCTGTAGTCACCAGGGAAAACATGGCCACTGCCACAATTCCACCAGTATTTCTCCTGCGAAAGAGGCACCGTGAATATTTGGCTCAAATTTGGGCCTCTAAAAGCTTCTGACTTAGGATGTCCCAGCTGGAGTTGTATCTGTTTCAAAAACAGTCCAAAGGAAGGGAGTCCCAGAAAATCATCTACCTTTAAGCTTCATCCCTTGAACTGAGGATCCTGATTTTAGTCCTAGACCTGAGTGGCCTGAATTCTTCAGAGATTTTCTACATCTCCCTAGTCTTATGCCTTCCCTACCTTCAGCATTCTCTGAGCCACAGTTCTCAGCACTAGTTCATTCTTCAGGATCCCCTGACCAACCCAGAATCAATGTGAATTGAAGAAGATTGAATGATTGTGGATAAGCCAACATCAACCATGAGATGCCTGAGAGCTGAGAACTAGACACTCTATAGCCAACTGTCTTCAGATCCAGGTTAGAAACAAACAACAGATGCCTGTGGAAAACATTCAAAGAAATAGAGCCCTCAGGCACCAATGAGGAGAACACAATTCAAGGAAAGCTGAGTAACTGTAAGTAGTCTTTAGGGAAAGAGGGAAGTAAAGCATTAATGAATACAGAAAAATCATCTGGAAGCCAAGACTCATTGTCTGCCTTGAGTGGCTGAGAGTAGGGAACAGCATAACCTTCTCCCTTGCCACTGTTCCTCCTTCTCTCTCCAAGATCACTCTCTACTCCTTTCATAAACCAAATTAATTTGCACAGAGCAGTGAAATGTGAAACTGCTCATGAAAGACAATATGATATCAATCTGTCACTCTCTCTGCTCTTTGGTTTTATGGGCAGGGGAAGTGGTAGCAAGTGTAACTATAAATCACTCCCACATACATGTCAGAGGAATGTGGGCACTGTGCAATCCTAAGAGTGGTACCATGCTGCCAACAGCTAAGAATTCTGAGGGACCTGGGCTTCACCGCGCCTAAGAATTGGCTACAGGTTTTTAGTAAAGGGCGGCAAAAAGATTGTCCGGTATAAACTTCAAATGTGTTTTTTAATGTTATTATCAAGGATCTGTTTGTCCCAGGACTCCAAGTTCTGAGACAAAGGCATCCTTTTATTCATACCCTTTGAATTTTAAAGACTTGGTCAAGAGACCACCTGGCTATGCCTTAAATTTATCCGCAGGAAAGAGGAAACACATGAATTCTAAGTGAAGTAATTGAAAGAAGGCAGGAGGAGGATTCATTGCCCGAGGCGCCACCATTCTTCAGAAATGTCCCCAAATTGGCCAACCATATGATCCAAGTAAGCACAGCACTCAACTGTGCCCCAGGCTAATGTGCCCTGGGTCCAAATTCTTTCTGGATGACCTACTGTGTAGGAGGAAACAACTGTTTTCAAGTGATTCTTAGCCATGCTTTCTGGAGCACCAGAACCCCTCTAATCACCACACATCTACAGAATCCCTGACCTCTTGCAATTAAAAAAGAGAAAGCGAGAACAGAGACAAAGGCACAAAGCACAGGAATAAATAGCTAAGAATGTAAGGGAGTAACGAGTATAACGGGAATTTATTTCTTCTAATAAACTACAAACTAAGTGAGGAATAGAAATTTGTCCAAAATATTTTTTTCATGTTCAACAAGCACTAAACTTCTAGTATCTATGTAGCCAATTGAGAAAAGTTTTTCATGAGACTTCCTCTTAAGTAATTTTATAAAATTGATGGTGGGTTGTGAAAAGGCTAAGTTGAATACTGTCTATCAATTAATTATGGCTCCAAATTTTGAATAATTCTATACCACTTACAGGTAAAAAAAACAAAATGTATCCCCTCACCCACTTGCACATAGCAATGCATCCATGGATAACTACTGGTGAATTTAACTGCAACTGCAGAGTACTCAAATACTTGGACACCAATCTGCAGAAACAGCAAGAACTTCGAAGAGCCAGTCAGGGGCAATATGCAGAGGGGAAGATTGAGAGGGACTACCCAGGAAAGAAGCATCTGGTCTGCAACAGAAAAATGTTGAAGCGAAAACAAAACAAGGACAAACAAAAAACACCTGGAAATGGAAATGGTGGCAGTACCTCAGCCCCCTCTCAAGAAAAGAGCTCAAGTGGATCTTACTGCTGATAAGGAGGAAACATTCATGAACACAGTTAAAGTTAAAGTAAAGACTCCTGAAGAACTAGAACCATGGCTTGCTGATGGCTGGGACTTAATTACCTGACAGAAACAGCTCTTTTATCTTCCTGCCAAGAAGAATGGATTTCATTCTGGAGGATTATGCAAATTATAAGAAATCTGGAAGGAAGGCAGATAATAAAGAGTATGCTGTTAATGAAGCTGTAGCAGGGATAAAGCAGTACTTCAACGCAATGTTGGGCACTCAGCTACTCTACAAATTTGAGAGATGGCAGTATACTGAAATCCTTGGAGATCACCCTGGTGCACCCTGTCCTAGGTGTATGGAGCGCCACATCTACTGGGATTATTTGTACACAATGGAGTGATATAGGCCTATACACCTCTGGGTGAGAAGGGTCTTGCTTTATCACTGAATTATCTTAATGATTTCCTAAAATAGCTGGCAAAGAATTCTGCAACTTTGGTGCCAGGGATTATGAGGTGGCCCTGCCTGAGCACCACTGGAAAGCTGGTGTGAGGCACTTACTTACACTTAAATTTGGATCTCTGTAACACATTTCTGTTCTTAGTCCTTCTCTTGTACAAGTGAAGTGCATATAAAGGACTTGATGTTTGGTTTCTGTTTGATTTTATAAGCAGATAATAAAAGGGGGTATAGCTCCTTTTCTTTTTCTTTTCAAAGTTGCTACCAATATATTAATGGGCAACAGAGAGATACTGTGGAGTCTTCTATTGCCTCGTTGACAAAGCTGCTTTTGAATGCTAGTGGCCCTATTCCTTTGACCCTGCACACTTTTATAATATTTGTTAATGCTATGGGACAAAATGCTCTGATTCCGAGTGCCAAACGTTTAAATCAGTGTACATAACTGATCATACTCATCCATTTGTGCTCCCTTTTTTTTTAAATTGGTGCTTCAAGTACAGAGCATATCCTTTGCAGGCCATCCACATTATTCCACAGGAATTTTATCTCTGCTCAGATTGTTGAGGAGTGGTGGCTTGTTTATGACTGTTACAATGGTATCTAATGCGTGTTTTAACTTGATAGACACAATGCACTGCAGAGCCAGTTTTCTGGTAAAGCCAATCTTTTAGGAGTGGTTTTTCAAACGTTCAATAATTTTTTCTTCACATTTCAAAAGAAAAGGTAGTATTGAAATGCATAAGAATAGTGAATATTGCATTAAAAAGATCCAAATCTATGTAGTCTACAGTCTATTTTTGTTTGTCAATCAAGAACGTTTTAATGTGGGTATTATCAGACCTTTGTGAAATTTCTTTCTTTGAAAAAGGCCATATACATTCAATTTGATTATATTTGGATTGGATACCAATACTTATTCTTATTATCTAAATTTAAACCATTTTTCCTGTTGGCTAGAACCTCATCCAAAAGCTCAGATATGCAACTGTTGCTACTAACACCTGCAAGCTCCTCTGTTGCAAATAACTAAACAAGTGAAGGTGAGGGTGGCACTTGCAAAGTCAAGACAAGATTATGTGGATTCCATTTTAATTTGTCTACACTCTTTTTGATCACAGGTAATTATAATTTGGCTTTAGTTCAAAGACAGACAGTCAGAGATCTTAAACTCATGCAGTCTTTACAAGATTCACAAGAGTAGCCCTGCTTCTTTGGGCCTTTTCTCCTTTGCACAATGAGTGTGCGCTCAGCAGAGTTGAAACTTGCCCTGAAAAACTCATGGCCTCGGGGGTTCCATTGAGAAATGCTGTGTGGGCAAACAAAGCTCTCTCTTTGCAGCTTTACAAATGATAGGTTTTCACTTTATAAGAAGTTTTCACTGCATTCTTAAAGCATCTGCTGATACAAAACAGCGTGGGCCAGCAATTCCAGTTTAGCATTCTCTGTGAAAACAAGTGCCTATTCATGTGAGACTCTCTCTCCTAATTAGTTGCTTTCATCCAGAAACTGGGAAAACTACATGTGGAGTAAGGAGCCTAAAGTGAAATGCTAGCCTTACTCTGTGTGATTCCAGCACAACCCTCCTTCAAGCACAACCCTCTCACCACTGGCCTGCCCTGTGACAGACTGGATGGCTTTGGACAAGCACTTGCAAGAAGCTCCTGGGGGAAAAAAGGAGGTGATGAGCGTCACCCTAGGACTTCAAAGATAAGAAATATCTGGACAGAGAATAAGCCAAGAACCTCCTTGATGGATGTTACAGAATCTAGCATGAGTTCGGTTATGGAAATGAGCATCCAACTGCTATACTAAACCTGTCCCCCAGCCAACTGGTTTGATGAACTTCCCCAATTATAAGAACCCTGACATGGTCCAGAGGGCCTGTGTTTTTGTTTTAATCTCCAGGGAGGATTACTTGACTAATTTGTCAGTGTAGTTCCTCCCCTCCCCCCCAAAAAAAAATTACTATGCAGTATAAGATGTCACTAACTTAAATAGAATTATGATTATGTATACATTCTAATAGAGTTGTATCTTTCTACAACATTTTCCCCATGGAAACAGTCCATGTCCTTTATTGCATTTGTCTTTATGGGCGAGGTCTGCAAAGAACTCTCTGCAAGGCCAGTTTTTGTTGCTATGTGATTTTGCCAGTACAACAATATTCTTTTAAGTACCATATTTGTCCCTCTAGGCCAGAACACTAGAAAAATGAAGAAGATGATGTCTTATAAAATAAAGGTCTTAAAGTAGTCTATCATAAATATTAAGGTGATTTTTAGTTTTATATTAAGTGACATATCAAAATGTGTCGCTTAGAAGGCTGTGAGAACATGAACACAGATTCCACTTTTCTTTCTTTTTCCAGACCATTCCATCAGGATGCTGTCAGTTTGAACAAGGGCAGCCAAACCTTGATTATCCATAGTAATCAGGTCATGGCTAATTAACACTCGCAGATCATAGACTCATAGAAAGTTAGAGCTAGACGGGAAGTCAGAGGGCATTTAGTCCAATTTATTTGTTTTATAGGTGGGATAACCAAGACCAAATAAGTTACGTGTCTTGAACAAATTAACACACCTAATTAGGGGTAGAGCCTAGAACAGAAGAGTTTCTGCCTCAGTTCACTTCCCTATTTTCATGCACCTCCATTAATTATGTTTATAGGTTATTCATTCATTTTAACATATAACCTTGCCCTCTTTCCCCAAAAAATAAAAGTTCTTAGGGGCACAGCTGCTGAGTCCACACTAAACACCCTTTTAAATCTAATTTGCCTTAGTTTGTTCCTGTTCTACCTTAGTTTGAAGGATCATGTAAGTAACAAAATGACAAAGAGGCACAGGAGGATAAAGAAGCATAAAGTACTAGTAATTCACAAAGAGGTTATGCAAGGTGTGAATCATTAATTTCAGCAACGAAAGAGGTAGTCATACCACAACTATGGTCACGTGCAGAATACAGGTGGTAGTTGGAAGAAGACAAATCAGGGAAAGAACCAAAATGGAGATGATGGAGACTCTAGTATCCTTAGCATTAAGCACTGTGGAATCAAGCCAAAGGCTGTGTAATTAAGATAGAGTTGCTCATCCCTGAATCCAGTCTTCTATTAGAGTGAAAAATTTATCTGTGAAAGGAACATTTATATGAATTAGGGGAAAAGAATAAGCAAGTCAGAGAAAAGGTAAGTATCACATGATCTCACTCATATGTGGAATCTAATGAACAAAATAAACTGATGAACAAAACAAATCAAGAGACATAAAAGCATGGAACAGACTGTCGAACCTCAGAGGGAAGGAAGGGAAGGTTGGGTGGGGGGGAAAGAGGGGCATATGCAATACTTTCAACAATAAAGATTTAAAAAAATAAAAAAGGATAATTATAACACTGTTCATTGCACATCACATATGGATCAATGAGATCACCAGAAAAAGAGAGAAGTGGTTATATGGGAATTGGGAAAGATGGTCCACAGCACTATAAGGAGCTGTGTGACCTGCAGAGTGAATAAATCTTCCTAGGTTTCAGTTTCCCCCAGAATGAAGAGATTTAACAATTATTTCCTGAAGCTTATTCTTCTAGGCCAGTGGTCGGCAAACTCATTAGTCAACAGAGCCAAATATCAACAGTACAACAACTGAAATTTCTTTTGAGAGCCAAATTTTTTAAACTTAAACTTCTTCTAACGCCACTTCTTCAAAATAGACTGGCCCAGGCCGTGGTATTTTGTGGAAGAGCCACACTCAAGGGGACAAAGAGCCACATGTGGCTCGTGAGCCGCAGTTTGGCGACCATGGTTCTAGGCAATATAAGTTTCACAGGATGTTAATATTTATTGAATGCTCGCGCGTGCGCGCGCACACACACACACAAAATCAAGTAAGTTTGAGAAATTTTAGGTTATAAAAATCAAACTGGCTTCATCACTAGAAAAATCCCGGAGGCTTCAATATACCACTAAGCATGAGAATCTCCCAGATGAGGGGTGTAGTTTGTGGTAATTTTCCTCAGAAATTCTTGTTTACAGACTATCAGGCTATGGGAATGATATTCCACAAAATGGTCTAGAAGATAATGTCTCTTCCAGCTCTTAAATTTTTTTCTTTAATATTCACTCAAGAATATGTTTATTGATTTTAGAGAAACATCGATGTGAGAGTGAAACATGGATTGGTTACCTCTCATAGGCACCCCAACCGGGGACTGAACTCGCAACCTAGGTATGTGCCTTGACCCGGAATCAAACCCACGACCTTTAGGTGCATGCTATGATGCTCAACGAATCTAGCCTTACTGGCCAGGATCATATAAATTCTTAAATATGATTCTGTGTAATGTAGGTTGAAGAATCTAAATCTCATTTTTTTAAAAATGCCCATATCCATACAACATTGCTCTTTTATAATGGGCACTTATATGCTACTATAAATCTACAATGTTAAATACTTTATAGCTGAGAAGTCTAAAATATGCAGTTCTCCCTCTTTAAAACTACTGGTTGAGCATGATAATATATTCCACTAATGCCCACATTCCATGGAAATCTGGGAATGGCCTTGTATCTGTTTCAGAAATTCATAGCATTGACCTGAGGGAAAATAGAAAAAAAGTTGAACTCTATTTTCTTGCTTAGATTCTTTCTTAAAATACATTCATGTTCTTGACATCATAAAAATCCTCAGAAAAGATTATCATCTCTTGAGAGGACATAGTTATAGGTATCCAATTCTGATTTTTAAAATATATGTAGCATGTAATGAGCTTAAAAGTCATGAGCTACCTCAAATTGTCCCCCAAATCATCAGTTAGTCTAGTCCTAAGCATGTAAAATATTTACAATGAAAAGCCCAGATGTCTTTAATTTTCAGTGAAGAAAAAAAAAGGTATTTTCCTGACCTTCCCACAATCTAATTTGTTATATACTATTAAAGACCTCTTTATCCTGGAAATTTTTTGGCATCTCTGCTTATTACGGAATGGCCCAGGAATATAGAGAAACAATTTCTCACTAAACAGTCTACTTTTCAGACAACAGACATAAAAGTGACATATGTGCATACGCATAGGGAGAAGAGAACACTGAGTCAAGGGCATCAATTCAGATTTAAACAAAAACAACCAGCTTGGTCATAATCAAGTCCAAAGGTATCATAGCTGAGGGCTCTTAACCTCTGTTCTCTCTGCTCTCTGACCCACACAGCTCTGATCACATAAATCTATTATTTAAAAACTTTTGAAGGATCCCTTTATCTACAAAATTAAATACAGATTCCTCTACCTGCCATTCAGCCCTTGATAATATGAATATACTTTCTAGGCTAGTTCTCACAAATTATTTATATACAACATATATTCTAGCCCAGTGGTCAGCAAACTCATTAGTCAACAGAGCCAAATATCAACAGTACAACGACTGAAATTTCTTTTGAGAGCCAAATTTTTTAAACTTAAACTTCTTCTAATGCCACTTCTTCAAAATAGACTCATCTAGGCTGTGGTATTTTGTGGAAGAGCCACACTCAAAGGGCCAAAGAGCCGCATGTGGCTCATGAGCCTTAGTTTGCCGACCACGGTTCTAGCCAAACTGTCCATTTGGTATTGCCTGAGCATGTCCTATGCTTTCCTCCTCAGTACCTTTGCTCAAGCCAGCCCCTCCTGCTAAATGGGCATTGAAGCGAAAGCATCTAGTGAGTTACATGGGAAAGAAAATTAAATTATCATGAGACCTTTATCAAGAGCAACACGGTATGCCAAAAGAAAGTGGAGTAACATATGTAAGTACTCAAGGACAGAAAATATGAGCCAAATACTTCATATCCAGCAAAACTGACTTCCAAATATAAAGGGCACACAAAAAACTATTGTTAACATGCATGAATGAACTACTACCAGGTATGATGGAATAAATGAATTTGCACTTCCACTATAAATGATAAAACAGAAACAAAATATGTAAGGCAACTGTTTTTTTTTTTTTTTTTTTTTTTTTATATTATCAGCAAACAGCCTAAAACTGTGATCCCGGAGGACCTGATTCTGTTTAGAGACACTTCTCAATTCTCTATTACAGTTCAGTGAGCTGGAGTCCCAACTGAGTACTGTGGGCCTGCAGAGATTAGAAGGCATGGATCAGAGTATAAAGCAGGTGAAATGGCTGAAATCCATAGGGCAGAACATCAGAAAGAAAAGAGAGGCACAAAGAGGGTGACCAGGATTGTGTAAATGCGGTGTGTGTGTGTTGTGGGGGGAGGGAACTCTAGAGTTCTTCGCCAAGGACTAGCCTATGCATGTGCAGAGAGAAACTATATGAGGCGTGCCCAGGAGTGTATACTAGAATAGACCAGAGTCTTAAAATAAATCTTAATAGATTCTCTGATCACAATAGAATTAAATTAGAAAGCAACAAAAATAAGGTATCTAGAAAATGTTCAAAGGTCTGGATATTAAACAACACACTTCTACTATGGGTTAATGAAAAATTCACAGGGAACATCTGAAAATATTCCAACTTAATGAAAATAGAAAACATCAAGACTTATAAGACACAGCTAAAAGAGTATGTAGAAAAATGTGCTGTTTTATTTTAAAAATACATATATATATATATATATATATATATATATATATATATATATATATAATTTCAGAGAAGAAGGGAGAGGGGGAGAGTGAGATAGAAACATCTAGACAAGAGAGAATCATTATCGAGCCCAAAACCCGGGCATGTGCCCTGACTGGGAATCGAACCATGACCTCCTGGTTCACAGGTCAACACTCAATCTCTGAACCACACCGGCCAGGCAAAAAACATGTACTACTTCAGTATTTGCATTAGAAAAGCAAGTTTTAAATTAATGATCGTCATGTTCATTTTTTAAGATGCTACCTTAAAAAGCTAGAAAGTAAAGAGCAAATTATGACCAAAATAAGAAGGAAAGAAATAATAAACACGAAAGCAGAACTCAATAATATGGAAAGTAATGCAGAAATATAACAAAGGTGGATCATTTGAAAATATTAATAAAATTAATAACCCCTAGCAAGATTAATACAAAAGAAAAAGAGAAAACACAAAATACTTAGATGTCAAGAACCCTAGCTACTAAAAACAATGAATTCATAATCAAAGAGCTCCCCCAGAAAACTCCATGCCCAGATTATTTTAATAGTGAGTGTGATCAAATATATAAATGTTATATAAATTCTTCCAGAAAACAGAGAAGGGGATGCATCCCAACTCATTTTATGAATGCAGAAAAATCCCCATACCAAAATCTGAGGAGGATATTACAAAGAAGTAAAATTACAGACCAATATCTCTCATGAACATCATTGCAAAAATTCTTTGAAAAATTAGTAAATAGAATTTAGTATATATAAAAAAAATAATACATCATTACCAAATTAGGTTTGTCTCAGGAATGTGCAAGATCAATTAAAGTAATTAAAAATTAAGATAATTTCACCATATTAAAATACCAAAGAGTATCCTCAACAGTTACAGAGGGGGAAATGTAACAAAAATTCAATGCTCTTTATGAAAAGCATCACAGCACACTTGGAATAGATGAAATTTCCTCTAGCCTGATACATCTCACAGAAACCACCAACTAATGTCATACTTGATGAAATACTGCCTTCCCTTACAATAAAGAACAAAGCAAGAATTATCTGCTCTGCCCATTAATATTCAACATTCTACTCTGGAGGTTCTAACCTGTGCAATAGGGCAAGATGGAGAAACAAAAAGCTCAGATATAGAAAAAGACATTGTTAAACTGTCACTGTTTGCAGATAACATCATTGTCTCCACAAATAACACTAAGTATCTATAAAAATAAGCCATTCAATTTAATAAGCTAACATAGCAATGCTGCATCATAGAAGGTCAATATACAGAAATTAGCTGCATGTCTCCAGGTTAGCAACAACATCTGGAAAATTCCATTTAAAACACAGTACCACTTATAATAGCATCAATGAAGATAAATAATCACAAATAAATTTATCAAAAGATATCCACACTCTCTACACTGAAAACTACAATATAATAGTACAAGAAATTAAAGAAGGCCTACATTAAAAGCCAGCTATACATGTTCAAGAATTGGAAGAACCAAACATGTTAACATCAACTTTCCTTCTAAATTTATCAGTAGATTCAATACGATCCCAATTATATTATCAGCAGGACTTACATAAATTGACAAGTTGATGTTAAACCTCATATGAAAATGCAAAGGACTTAGGTCAGTCAAAATAATCCTCAAAAGGGAAGAACAAAGTTGGAGAAGTTACAACACCTAGTTTGAAGACTTACTATAAAATAGTATTAATCAAGTCAGTTTGTTATTAGAATGATAAACATATACATAAATAGAACAAAATGGATTTCAGAAATAACCCACACAATTTTTGACAAAGGCACTAGTACAAATCAATAACAGATTAGATCATTTTTAAATAAATCCAGTAAAAATTAGATATCAATCTGAAGAAAAATATGAACCTTGACCATTACATCACATACAAAAATTAATTCAAAATGGATTATAGACCTAAATCTAAAAGCTAAAATTATAACACTTCTGGAAAAAGTATAAGAGTAATTCTTCTCTATCTTGAAAGTATACAGGAATTTCTTAGTATGCAAAAATGTTCTAACCATAAACTAAAATTATAAACATATATCTGATGAAGGATATATCCAGAATATGTAAAGAATTCTTACAGCTCAGTAATGGGAAGAAAACAACTAAATTTTAAAAAAGCTGTAAAGGACTCACAAAAGAAGATATATGAATGGCAAATAATCATGTTAAAAGATGCTCAACACCATTAATCATGAAAATGACAACTGAAATCACAATGAGATACCACCACACAGCCCTTATTGATTAAAATTTAAAGAATCACCACATAAAGTGTTAGTAAGAATGTGGAGCAATGAAACTTGTATACATTTCCGACAAGAGCATAAAATGGTGCATTCATTTTAAAAGTAGTCTAGGAGTTTCTCATAAAGTTAAATACATAATCTTCATATGTTCCAGCAGTTTTATTCCTAAGAATTTACTTAATATACATGAAAATAAGAATTTACTCAATATACATGAAAATATATGCCAACAATTTACTCAATATACATGAAAATATATGCCAATCAAAATATTGTAAAGTTCAGAGCAGTGTTACTTATAATAGCAAAAAACTAGAAAACATACAAACAGGTGCATGGATCAACAAACTGTGATATATGCCTACAATGGATTACTACATAGCAATATTGATAGACATAGTGTTCAAAATGTTATGCTGTGCCAAAGTAGCCAGACCTAAAAGAGTAGACATATCACATGATTCCATGTATATGCAATTCTAGAAAAGGCACATCTAATTTAGAATGAAATTGCATATCAGTGTTTGCTTTAGGTAGGAATAGGTAACTGATTAGGAATGTGAACAAGGGAATATTTTTTGATGATGGAAATGTTATACATCTTCATAGTATATCTGATATACAAGTAGATACATCTGTTAAAACTCATCTCAATGCCTGGCCAGTGTAGCTCAGTGGTTGAGAGTCGACCTAGGAACCAGAGGCCAGAGGTTAGATTTCGAGTCAGGGCACATGCCCGGGTTGTGGGCTCAATCCACAGTAGGGGCATGCAAGAGGCAACAAATCAATGATGTTTCTCTCTCATGGATGTGTCTATCTCCTATCCATCTCCCTTCATCTTGCTCTAAAACAAGCATGCCAAACTCACAGCCCACAGGCCCCATGCCTTGTTTATTTGGCCCATGTTAGCCTTTGAGTTTGACATGCTTGCTCTAAAATATCAATAAAACATTTTTTTAAAGATGCATCACAATGTATACCTAAAATGAGTGCATTTTATATATACATTATACCTCAACAAAACTGATTAACAAACAAGTTAAAGAAGATGACACAAAATAAGTATGTTCTATATTATTCCATTTATATAAGCTCCTTGAGCTGATAAAAAGTAATCTATCGTAATAGAAATAATATCAGTGGTTATTTGGAGCAAAGGTAAAGAAAATTAATTGAGAAGGGGCACTTGGGAAGTTTCTAGAGTAAGAAAGATGTCCTAACCCTGATTTGGTGGTGATTATACAATACTAGAGGCCTGGCGGGGGGGGGGGGGGGGGGGACTCCACTCAGCCCAGCCTGCACCCTCTCTAATCCAGGACCCCTTGGGGAATGTCCAACTGCCGGTTTAGGCCCAATCCCTAGTGGTCAGACAATCCTCTCACAATCCTGGACCACTGACTCCTAATCACTCACCTGCCTGCCTGCCTGGTTGCCTCTAATTGCCCCCCCACCCCGCTGGCCTGATTGCCCCTCACTGCCCCCCCCTGCCGGCCTGGTCACCCCTTACTGCCCCCCCCGCCAACCTGGTCACCCCCAACTGCCCCCCCGCTGGCCTAGTCGTCCCTCACTGCCCCCCACAACCTGCCAACCTAATCGCCCCAACTGCCCCCCCTGCCGGCCTGGTTGCCTCTTACTGCCCCCCTGCTGGCCTGGTCACCCCAACTGCCCCCTATGCTGGCCTGGCTGCCCCTAAGTGTCCCCCCGCTGCTGATCTGGTTGCACCTCATGCCCCCCTCCCCCGACAGCCTGGTTGCCCCATGCAGCCTGCTGTTCAGTCTTTTGGTTGTCCCTCACTAACCCCCCTGCCAGCCTGGTCATAGGTAACTGTCTTATGAGAGTGTGAGGGTTAATTTGCATATTACCTCTTTATTATATAGGATATACATTTGTCAAAACCCATTAAAGTAAAGTATTAATGTGGCCTTTTATATAAGTCATGCTTCAGAAAAAGATGAATCCTAACAAAATCTTAGGAGCTACTGTTCTCATGAGCAAAAGAGAAGACTAAAATAAATATCAGAAACGAAAAAGGAAATATTAGAACTGATACTACAGAAATACGAAGAATCATAAGAGATTATAAACAATGAAACTCCAACAAATTGGGTAACTTAAATAAATAAATAAATTCCTAGAAACATACACCCTAACAAGACTAAATCACAAAGAAATAGAAAATCTGAGAAGACCAAGAATGAGTAAGAAGATTGAATCAGTAATTAAAACCTCCCTTCCAAAAAGGAAAAGCCCTGGACCAGATGATTTTACTGGTGAGCTCTACCAAACATTTTTTAACATTTTATCTTTATTGTTGGAAGTATTATAGATGTCCCCCTTTTTCCCCAATGACCCCTTGCATCCCACATCCCTCCCATCTACCAAACATTTAAAGAAGAATTAATGGCAATACTTCTCAAACTCTTCCCCCAAACTGAAGAGGACAGAATATTCCAAAACTCATTTTACAAGGCCAGCATTACTGGGATAACAAAACCAGATAAGGACACCACAAGAAAAGAAAACTACAGGCCAAATATAAATGCAAAAATTTATTGACAAAATGCTAGAAAACACAATTTAACAGCACATTAAGTGGATAATGCAGTATGATGAAGTGGTATTTATCCCTGGCATACAAGGATGAGACAACATATGCAAATCAATAAGTGTGATACACCACATTAATGGAATGAAAGATAAGTCATATGATCATTTCACTTGATATAAAAAAAGCATTTGAACATTCCCATTTTTTCATAATTAAAACCTCTCAACAACTTATATGTAGAAGAACTATACCTCAACATAATAAAGGTAGTATGACAAATCCACAGCTAACATACTCAATGGTAAAATGTTGAAAGCTTTTCCTTAAAGATCATAACCAACTCAAGGAGGCCCACTCTTATACTTTTATTTGACATAGTACTGGAAGTCCTAGGCAAAGCAATTAGGAAGAAAGGAAAGGAGGGAGGGAGGGAGGGAGGGAAGGAGGAAGGAAGAAAAGAAAAGGCACTGAAATAATAAAAGAAGAAGTGAAACTGTCACTATTTTCAGATGGCATGAAAAAAACTCCACGAAAAAAATCCACACTATTATCATTAATAAGTTCAGCAAAGTTGCAGCATAAAAAATTCAGTTGTGTTTCTATACACTAACAATAAACTATCTAAAAAAGAAATCAAGAAAACAATCCCATTTAGAATATCACCAATAAAATAAAATACTTAGAAATAAATTTATTTAAACAAGGAGGTAAAAGACCTGTACACTGAAAACCATAAGATGCTGATAAAAGAAACTGAAGAAAACCAACAAGTGAAAAGATACCCTGTATATATACATTGAAGAATTAATATTGCTAAAATGTCCATACAACCTAAATCCATCTATATCCTATATAATAAACGCATAATATGCAAATTGACTGTCACTCCAACACACAAGATGGCCGCCCCCATGTGGACACAAGATGGCTGCCCCCATGTGGGCACATGATGGCTGCCACAAGATGGCCAGCAGGGGAGGGCAGTTGTGGCGATCAGGCCTGCAGGGGAGGGCAGTTGGAGGGGACTGGACCAGCAGGGGAGGGCAGTTAGGGGCAACCAGGCCTGGAGGGGAGGGAAATTAGGGGGGGGGGGACCAGGCCAGAAGGGGAGGGCAGTTAGGGGTGATGGGGCCTGTAGGGGAGCAGTTAGGCGTCGATCAGGCTGGCAGGGGAGTGGTTAGGGGATGATCAGGCTGTCAGGCAGAAGCGGTTAGGGGCAATCAGGCAGGCAGGCAGGTGAGCTGTTGTGAGCCAGCAGTCCTGGATTGTGAGAGGGATCCCAGATTAGAGAGGGTGCAGGCTGGGCTGAGGTACCCCCTCACCCCCCGCTGCCCCCATGAACAAATTTCGTGCACTGGGTCTCTGGTAGTCAATATAATCTTTATCAAAATCCCAATGGCATTTTCCAAAGACTCAGAAAAATAATACTAAAATTGATTTGGAATCACAAAAGACCCTGAAGAGCCAAAGCAATCCTCAGAAAGAACAAAGCTGAAGGCATCAGACTTTCTGATTTCAAAATATATTACAAGCATATGGTAATCAAAACAGTATGCCACTGTCATAAAAAAGACACATAGTCTAATGGAACAGAATTGAGAGCCCAGAAATAAAACCCCACATATTTGATGAGAGACAAGAATATTCTATAGGAAAACTGGATAATCCCATGCAAAAGGATAAAATTGGAGTCCTAACTTAACACCACTCACAAAAATTAACTTGAAATGGATTAGGCTTAAAAGTAATAGCTGAAACATAAAACTCCTACAAGACAAAATAGGGGTAAAGCACCTTGACAAGGTCTTGGAAATGATGTTTTGCATATGGCCCTAAAAGCACAAGCAATACCATCTAATAGCCAAGACATGAAATAACCTAATTGTCCATCAACAATGAATATACATGTAAAGAAAATATGTTTATATACAACAGAATATTATTCAGCCATAAAAAGAAGGAAATCCTGCCATTTGCAACAGCATGGATGGACCATGAAGGCATTATGCTGAGTACAGTACATCAAACAGAGGAAGATAAATACAAATGATCTCACTTGTGTGTGGAATCTAAAACCCTCATGCACTGTTGGTAAGAATGCAGATTGGTGAAGCCACTATGAATAACAGTACAGAGTTACCTCAAAAAATTAAAAATGCAATTTATTTTTTAACCAGTGATTCCACTTCTAGGGATATTTCTGAAGAAACCCTAAACACTAATTTGAAAGAATATGTACACCCTTATGTTCATTGCAGCATTATTTTAATAGCCAAGATTTGGAAGCAGCCCAAGTGCCCATCAGCAGATGAGTGAATAAAAAAAAGCTGTGGAACATTTACATAATGGAAGAATAAGAATAAGAATAAGAATAAGAATAAGAATAAGAATAAGAATAAGAATAAGAATAAGAATAAGAATAAGAAGGAAGAAGGAGGAAGAAGGAGGAAGAAGGAGGAAGAAGAAGGAGGAGGAGGAGGAGGAGGAGATCATTTTACCTTTTGCGACAGCATGGATGGACCTGGGTAGTATTATGCTAAATAAAATAAACCAGTCAGAGAATGAAAAGTACTATATGATTTTACTTATATGTGAAATCTAAGAAACAAAGTTAACAAAATAGAAACAGACTCATAGATACAGAACAGATTAACAGTTATCAGAGGAGGTTTTGGGAGGCTGGGCAAAAAGGTGAAGGGATTAAGCAAAAAAATAACAATAGACACAGACAGTATGGTGATCACCAGAGGAAAAGTGGGTGGGGTGAGGTAGAAGAGAGTAAAGGGAGAATGGTGATGGAAAGAGACTGGACTTGGGGTGGGGAACACACAATACAATATATAGATGATGTATTCTAGAATTATACACCTGAATCCTACAATAATTTTATGAACCAATGTCACCCCTATAAATTCAATTAAAAAAAAAAAAAGATGTAGAACACTTACTCTACCCTAATCTCCTTGGCAGTCAACAATGACTAGCAACCTTACTTCTCCTTCCTCCTGTTGATCAGATTTCTACCATCATTCCTATATTGGACTTCATATAGTATGCATTTGTTTGTGTCCAACTTATTTTACTCAACATATTTCTAAGATTCTTCCATGTTGTGATGTGTCCCAATAGATTATTCCTATTTATTGCTGAAGAATATTCAATTGTATGCACATACTCCAATTGGACTATCTATTCACTGATTGATGGGCATTTGTATTGTTTTCAGTTTCTGATTATTTTAAATAAAGCTGCTCTCAAAATTCTAAAAAAAAATTTTAAAGCCAAACTCATAGGAACAGAGTAGAATCCTGATTGCTAGGGGTTGGGGAGTGTAGGAGATATTGGTCAAATTCTACAAACTTCCAGTTAGAAGATGAATAAGTTCTGGGGATATAATGTACAGCAGGGTGACTAGAGTTAACAATACTGTATTATATACTTAAAGTTTTCTAAGAGAGCACATCTTAAATGTCCTCACCAGACACACACAGCATACACACACACACACACACACACACACACACACACACACACACACACAGAGAGAGAGAGAGAGAGAGAGAGAGAGAGAGAGAGAGAGAGAGAGAGAGAGAGAGAGAGATAGAGAAAAGGTAATTACATGACATAATGGAGGAGTTAACTAACGTTATATGGTAATAACTTTGCAATATATATATATGTGCCACATAATTATATTGTACACTTTATTTTTTTAATATATTTTTATTCATTTCAGAGAGGAAGGGACATGGAGAAAGAGAGAGAAAAACATCAATGATGAAAGAGAATCATTGATGGGCTGCCTCCTGCACAACCCCTACTGTGGATTGAACCCACAACCCCTGGCATGTGCCCTTGTCCAGAATCGAACCTGGGACCCTTCAGGCAGCAGGCTAATGCTCTATCCACTGAGCCAAACCAGCTAGGGCATATTATACTTTAAACTTACACAATGTTATATGTCAATTACATCTCAATAGAGATGGGGGGAAATCAGGTGGACAAAAATAAAATGTATACATAAAAAATGTCTGGGGAAAGAAGAAAGGAAGTACTTGGCCAAGAAGTATAACAACAGCTCATAACGAAGCACCTCTCATTGTGGTAGTGTATTTGGTAGTCAGCAGCATGGTGATGGGTCAGATAAAGCTGTCATCTCTGCTTGTCACCTACTGGCTGAGTGACCATAGAATAGAGATCGATTCTCCCTAGGCCTTAATTTCTTCATCTATAAAATAAAAATACATCCTTTAAAGAGTTTTAAAAGTGCATCCAAATTTTGTATCACAGTGAATAGTATTTAATAGCCAACCAAAAATGGTAACTATTACTCAAAGGTTTCCTGGCCTCCGGTTTCTAACTTCTGAAATTTACTATGGATACATTATCCAATGAAAACTGCATCAGTGATCCCCTAGTATCTGACTAAGTAAAATAGTCAGATACTAGGGGATCACTGATGATACATTATCCAATGAAAACTATGCAACTTACAAACCTGAAATTCTACCCTCTCTATTTAAAGCCTGATTCAAATACTACTTTCTCCAAAAAGTCCCCTGTTTCTTTTCCAAGACCAAAGCTCAAATACTACATTCTTTGCAAAGGCTATGATACCACTTCCAGAAATGGCTAAAAGCATTAGATACACCTGTTTCTTATTCCCTAAAGAATTTGATTAGATTTCTGTAAGTATATTTATATCTTCTTAGCCTACTGATATGAAAAGCAGGAACTTAAAAAAATGAGAATAGATCTAATATAAATTTCCTAAACTTAGAAGAATAGTTGAAACTAACTAAATTTTAGAACTATATCAAAGCTGCCTTGTGTCATCTGAATTTGAATATTATTTGTTAATCTTCAACTACTGGAGGGAAAACTGTATTGAAAACATAAATTTAAATTAGATATATTAGTCAAGTATTCAACCAGCAAAAGAGCTAACAATGAGATAACAAATATATATAACAAAGAATACAAAGAAAATTTTCTGATTTTTAATCTGCTCCTCTGAAAAATATTATAAAAATTCTCCTTTACTATCTTTCTTCTAAATGGCATTATTTATGCTTCGGCACTTACCAAGAAAAATCAGCTACAGGAACTAATTTTTTCTGTACTTGTCAGCTACTACTTATACAGTTCCATTATGAATGGTCATTAGCTGCCAATTTAGGCATTATTACCACGAGGACTCTATAAAGCCTGTCTCATTGGTCAGTCTTAAAAAATGGCACAGCTGCAAAACAATGTCAGTTATGATTCAGCCCTAATTTTCCCTGTCAACAGCTTTGTTCAACTTCCCAGATATTCCTACTTGTTGCCAAGTCCATTTTGTAAACGAAATCTGCCTTTTGAAAATCACCATATGAATATGTCAACAGGTCATGAAATATTTTCATTACAAATCTTAAAGAAAAACTTAGCTTTAAAGAAACTGTTTGGAAAATGTCTATTTCATTAAGTGCAAGTGTGAAATCTTGATGGAAAACATTTATTTTGGCAACTTGCTATTCTGTTGGTGGCCCCAAAGTATCCTGACCAGACTATCTTTGTGGGAGGTGGAATTGGGCGATTCTAGAGCAAATGAAAAATTCCTTACTAGGAGTCCCTTGGACCATGAGCATTGGGGAAACACTGGAAAAGTCCAATGTGCAAATGCCAGGCATAAAGGCTTATTCTAAAAGGTCCTGTGTCATTAAAATAATTTTTCAATTATGTTCATTAAGAAAAAAATAGTGGTGTGGACAAAGATAGACAATCCCCAAATTATTCATGTTTGACTTTGGAATAAATGTATATGTATACACACACACACACAATTCCCCTACTCAACTCTTATTTAAGCCATTTTCTCTGCCTGGGAAGATTTTCTATTATCATCTGCTTGACAAGGTCCACTCACCCTTTTGTGATCAAATATGAATGTCACTTCCTCTCTGAAATCTTCCCTGCCTTTCCAGGGAGATAATCTCTCTCTCTTCTAGTCTTTTGAACAATGTCTTCAAATGTGTTGTAGTCCGAGCCCAAATGTCCTTCCTTTTTAAGGCTGAATGATATTCCATTATTCGTTTATCCATTCATTCATTGATGGACACTGAGTTGATTTCACCTTTAGGCTACTGTGAATAATGCTGCCATGAACATGAGTGTACACACATTTATTTGAAGCCCTGCTTTCAATTTTTGGGTATATGCCCAGCAGTAGATTGGTAGATGATATGGTGATTCTATGTTTATTTTTTTTATAAACTGTCATACCATGCTCTAAAGCAGTTCTACCATTCCATTCCTTTAAATTTTCTATCAAAAAATGCTAGTCTAAAACCACATAACAACATAGTTCTACATCTATTAGTAAGAAAGCATGTTTTATAAAAACACATAATTAAAAAAAATGTATGTGACTTCAGGCTGATTTGTAGAACTCACCACTTTGAAGTTATTCTACTTTAAAAGATCCACAATTCCTCATTTAAAAACTACCTAACACATGGATATTTCCAATCTATAGTTCATTAACACAAGAATTATCCATGCACAAAATTAATTGCTTTAAAAATTTTAAAGTTTAGAAAAGTTTATTTCCTCTATAAAATAGACACATTGCTAAACATATTTTGCTAAAACTTTCTTGAAAAGAGTGCCTTGAGATGAATTTAAGCATAAAAATTTCTGGTTAAAAGCCTCAAGAAGAGAGTGAAGAGAAAGTTATGACTGAAATTAACTATAGTGTGTGATGGAGAAAAAGCAAAATAATAAAGTTTACATAACAAAGTAGTTATCTAACCCAAATCAAGCAAAGCAAGAATTAAATATCTAATAACAAAATTAACTCAAACCCATGAGAATTTTGATTGGGAGATGATTATGGAGTTATATAATAGGCCAGTGTTTGAGTTTTCTTAAAATTACAAGCAATCAGCAATTGTAAGTCATCAAAATCTTGAGTCCTAAATACAAAAAATGTAAATATACAATGTTTTCAAAGTGCTTGAAATCAAATTAGAAAAGATAAAGCTAGCACATGAAAAAATTAAACCATAACTTAGCCCTAATCAAGGTCCAATTTCCAACATTTTATAGAAAGTGTCATATGTAGCATTTTAATCAACTATAGCTATTCTTATCATACAAAATTATTTAAAAGCTTTCTAAAATATACATAAATCAATTAAGAAACAGTTACCAATCACTGAAGATTGCATTTAATATGCTGTGTATCAGAGTGTTCAGTACAAGTTCTTATCTTACTGCTTAATAATATCTGTTTTATTTTTACAGCAATAAATGAGAAGGTAGAAGAATGTAGTTATCATAGTCGTGGAATTCAGAGAGGCAGCATTAGGGAGATTCTGATCTAACTTTTAAAGAGACTTAGTGTTATGTGATGGCTCTTAATGAAATTGATTTTGGCTGTTTATTTGCTTTTTTTATTCATTCTAAGTTGCTTTGCACAGGCAATAGAATTCAAGTCATTGGTCATTATGTTATTTAAGGTAAGGCTCCATTCCTCCAAATTGTAATTGCAATTCTCAAAATGCTTGAAAGCTTCCCTTCTCTTGTGGTGGCTCCTCTCTCTTGGGGATCCACCCTTCCCTCAGTCTGGGCTCCATCCAATGCCTGCTTTGCTTGGTAACAAAGGCAGTCTCTGCCCCGTCAACTCTGCTTAAATAACCAAGAAGTACATCAAGCTTAGCATGTTCTTATCTTACTGCTTAATAATATTTGATCCCTCTCACACACACCCCCCCAAAAAAATGGCTTCTCACATATTCTTCCTCCCTTTTAGTAAATGACAGTTTGCTGAGGGCAAAAGCCTGAAGCCTTCCTTCACTCTGCTCTTCCTCTCACATCCAATCTCACAGCTGATCTCATTGATTCTACTTTCAAAACATATCTGGAATCTAATAATTTCTTAACACTTCCCCTCCTACTACCCTGGTATGAACCTCTGTCAATTCTTACCTGTATCACACAAACAGTCTCCTAAGTGCTGTCCTTGCCCCTGTGTTGGTTCCCCCTATAGTCACTTCTTCAAACAGCATCTGATGATTCCAAATGCCAACCAGCTAGTTAACATAAAGAGAATGCTTATGATCTATCAAGGACTCTACAAAGTGCTTGACTTAAATGAACTCATTTCATCATCATAATTATATGAAGAAGGTACTATTAGCATCCCTATTTCCAGAGGAGACAAATGCGGTCCAGAAAGGTTAAGTATTGTGCCTAAGGCCACACAGCTGGTAAGTGGCAAAGCTGGAACTGAAACCCAGACAGTCTGGGCAGTAGTTCCTCTATTGTTTCCAGAGGGTTCTCATTTTATTCAGTGTAAAAACATAAAAAAATATAATCGGGCCCTTGCTCAACATGTTTCCTATTATTTTCCTCTCATTCTACTCCAGTCTCACCACCTCCTTGCTCTTTTTCAAATACACCAGCATGCTCCTGGGTCAGCATACAAGCAGGTGCTGTTTCCCCAGCTTTGAACCGTCGTCTTCCTCCAGAAACCTAAATGGTTTGCATAAATGTCAAGTTATGCCCTAACTGGTTTGGCTCAGTGGAGAGAGCGTTGGCCTGTGGACTCAGGGGTCCCAGGTTCAATTCCAGTCGGGGGGCATGTGCCTTGGTTGCGGGTGCATACCCAGTGGGGGGTGTGCAGGAGGCGGCTGATTGATGATTCTCTCTCATCGATGTTTCTGGCTCTCTGTCCCTCTCCCTCCCCCTCTGTAGAGAATCAATAAAACATATTTTAAAAATAAAAATAAATACATAAATGTCAAGTTATTAGTAGAGTCTTAGTGAACTACCCGATTGAAATTGCAGTCAGTCCTCTTCTCCCTTCATGCCCTAAACCCCTTGCCTGCTTTGTTTTTATCTTATCATGCCCTGAAAAGATACATATTTTACTTGTGTATATTTCTGCCTCACCCCACCATAATGTAAGTTACATGATGGCAAGGATTCTTGTATGTCTTGTTCACTCTGTGTCTAGAACACCTAGAATAGTTTTTGGCACTTGGAATGAAAAAAAAAAAATAAAGGCAGGAAGAAAGAGAAAAGGAAATAGGGATAAGTGAGCAAGGCAGTTTGAGCTGTACGTTGTAACTAACCAATTTTCTTCACAGCTTCAATGTGTCTATGAAGTGAACACTAATGAGAAGCTAGGAGAATCCCATCACCTGATCTGACTATAAAATGCTGACCACACTAATCTAACCTGTATGAGAAACAGTGTCACAAGAAATGTCTTAGCAAAGTGGAAATGAGTGAATATGCCTCAACAAAATCAGGGCCATATGTGACAAATCCACAGCCAACACCAACAGTCAAAAGCTACAAGCATTTCCCTTAAAACCAGGAACAAAACAGTGGTATCTGCTTTCATCACTCTTATTCAACATAGTACTGGAAATTCTAGCCACAGCAATCAGACAAGAAAAAGAAATAAAAGGCATCCAAATTGGAAAGGAAGAAGTAAAATTGTCAGTATCTGCAGAAGACATGATACTCTGCAGAAAACCCTAAGGACTCCATAAAAAAAGCTACTAGGGCTGATAAATGAATTCAGTAAAGTAACAGGACACGAAACTAATGTTCAGAAATTGGTGGTATTTTTATATACCAGTAATGAACTATCAGAAAGAGAAACTAAGAAAACAACCCCATTTACAACTGCAACAACAACAAAAAAATAAGGTACTCAGGAATAAATTTATTCAAGGAGGTAAAAGATCTGTACTCAGAAACTTATAAAATATTGAAGAAAGAACTTGAGGAAGATACATATAACTGGAAGTATATACCATATTTATGGATAGGAAGAATTAACATCATTAAAATGTCCATACTACCCAAAGCAATCTATAGATTCAATTCAATTCCTATCAAGATACCAATGGCATATTTCACAGAACTAGAACAAATATTCCAAAAATTTATATGGGCCCACAAAAGACCCCAAATAGTATCAGCAACCTTGAGAAAGAAGAATAAAGTTGGAGGTATCACATTACCTAATAGCAAACTATACTACAAGGTTATGTAATCAAAACAGCATGGTACTGGCATAAAAACAGACATATAGATTAATAGAACAGATTAGAGAGCCCAGAAATAAGTTCATGCCTTTATGGTCAATTAATATTTGAGAAAGGAGGCAAGAACATACAATGGGGTAAAGACAGTCTATTCAATAAATGGTTTGGTAAAAATTAGACAGATACATGTAAAAAATAAAACTAAAACACCTCTTTACACCATCTATATATATAAAAGCCTATGTGACCAAATGACTGTTTGACCAGTAGCTATGACATGCACTGACCACCAGGGGGCAAACGCTCAATACACAGGCTACATGGAACAGACTGATGACTCTCTGAGGGAAGGGGAGAGGGGGGAGGGTGGGAAGAGATTAACCAAAGATCTTATAGGCATACTAGAGGCCCAGTGCAAGGTGTGGTCCCTTGGCCTGGCCTGTGGCGATTGGGCCAAAACCAGCCTGGTGCACAGATTGGGGCCTCTAATACACAATAGTAAGCTAAAAATGGACTAAAGACTTACAGGTGAGATTTAAAACAATAAAAATCCTAGAAGAAACCATAGACAATAAAATGTCAGACATTTCTTGTAGCAATATTTTTTCCTGCTATACCTCCTGAGGCAAAGGAAACAAAAGATAAAATAATAAATGGGACTACATCAAACTAAAAAGTTTTTTCACAGCAAATAAGACCTCAACAAAATGAAAAGATAACTCACTGAATGAGAGAACATATTTGCCAATGATACATCTGATAAGGGGATAATATACAAATTTATAGAGAACCTGTACATCTAAACACCAAAAACAAACAAACAAACAAAAACCCCACAATCCAATTAAAAAATGGGAAAAGGTGCTGAATACACACTTCTCCAAAGAGGACAGATGGCCAGTAGACAAATGAAAAGATGCTTAATGTCACTAATCATCAGAGAAATGCAAATTAAAACCACAATGAGCTATTACTACTGTACACCTGTCAGAATGGCTATCATAAATAAATCAATAAACAAGTGTTGACTAGGATTTGGAGAAAATGGAGCCCTCTTATACTGTTGGTGGGAATGCTGACTGGTGCAGCCACTGTGGAAACAGTATGGAGTTTTCTCAAAAAATTAAAATTGGAACTGCCTTTTGACCCAGGGTTTCCACTTTTAGGGATATATCTGAAGAATCACAAAACATGGATTCGATAGAATATATGCACCCCTATGTTCATTGCAGCATTATTTACAACAGCTAAAACTTGGAAGCAGCCTAAGTGTTCGATAGATAAGTGGATTATACAACAAAATGCTATTCATCTGTAAAAAGAAAGAAAACTTACCTTTCAAGATAGCATGGATGGACCTAGAGGGTATTTATTATGCTAAGTGTAATCAGCTAGTTAGAGAACCACAAATAGATATGATGCATTTATATATGGAATCTAATGAACAAAGTAAACAAACCAAGTAGAAACAGACTCATAGATACAGAGAACAGCCTGACAGCTGTCCCTGGGGGAAGGGAGATTGGAATCTGGATGAAACAGGTGAAGAGGATTAAGAAAACAAAAAAAACAAAACAAAACCAAAAAAAACCTCATGGACACAGATATCAGGATAGTGATTACCAGAGGGAAGGGGGTTTGGGACAGGTACAAGAGGGTAAAGGAGGGGATAGATAAATGGTGACAGAAAAAGACTAGACTATGGTGTTGAACACAATTATAATAAACAGATGATGTACACCTGAAACTTATTTAGTTAACCAATGTAATCCCAATAAATTCAATTAAAAACACAATGAGATCTCACATCACACCTGTCAGAATGGCTAGCATGAAAAAATCAACAAACAACAACAACAAAAAGAAGGGGTTAGGGAAGGCAAGGAATTGGAGCTCACTCTGTGAAGTGGTTAGGAAGCAGGGGAGTTTGCTGGTGATGGGAAATGGGAGGAGAGCAGTCTTCTCCTTAGGAATCAGAAGCAAGTGTTTTTCCATGATAAATCTCTTAATTGGTCCACCTTAATTTTCAGAATGCTTTATTTCATCTTTATGGACTCCCAGGAAGAATTCTCTGAGTATAGGGAATTCAGGACCACTCTCTAAGGTAATGAACCTTACAAAAGAGGATTAAATGACCTAATTTTCAGGGATAGTGCAAGAATGTTGTATTGGGAGTGGAGGGCAGGTGGGGGGGAGGGGGGAAGATAACCTTAATGTCAGGAATAATACTTACAAGTTATTCCAAATATCCAGAAACATGGTTTCAAGTGAATGTCTTATGGACAAGGTTATTCACACAATTCTAAAGAGCAGGCACAAAACAGCAAATTGATTCTCATAAAGAGCCCTGGTTGCCCCAGGTTTAGAATGAGAATTCCAGATGACTACAGGTCTGTCTTTCATATAACTCCTAAGTGCTGTAAGATTTTCAGAGCTTTACACAAGCGAGGATTTAAGCCTGAAATTACCTAGAGCATTTGAACCAAGCCAAAGGCTAAATAACAACATTAAAACCAGACCTAGATTTTTCTTGGGTGATGTATGCCATAGTCAAGCTTATGGGCATTTTATCCAGAAAAGCCTAGTCTCATTGGCATTGAACGATTTTGTAGCATAATAACTTTCTTCTTCGGTGACTTCAGATAATTTTAGACGAGTATCTGGAGATATCATTTCAGTATTAGAAAGTTCTTATCTTGAGACTGGACGCTGCACAAAACCTGCTTTTAAAGTGCCTAAACCCACTCACCACTGTCTTTCCAATTCTCACAGGCTCCTCAGATTATCACTATTTCAGTGGTTCTAACAACCTCACATATTGAATAGTAGTCGACCTAAAAAATACAAAACTTCATATTTGGCCCCAAATCCTCAGAAAAAGCCTGCTTATTGGTGTCAAGTCTTATGTTACCTGTCTATAAATAGCATGGCTGAAATAAAGACATGTATTTAATTTCCCCATTTGCTCAACCTTTATGTAATAATCATTCACTTAGTAATTGATTGTGTCAGAGTCCAAGTTCCTGGCAATACAAGTTGTGACATATCATTTTCATTTACAAGTGGTCACATTGGTTTTCACTTCTCATTATGGGCTTTTCTACCCTCCTTATTATAATTTTCTCATGTCTGTAATCATTTAAGGATTTTTAGATAATGGAGGCCAGACACGCTTCCTTGATCCCTTCCCTCTTCTACTTCTTCCTTCTCTATTTCTTCTCTTTCTCTACTTCTTCTTCTGCCACTTCCTTCACATCAGCTGGCAGAGGGACATTGGAGGAACGAGCCCAACATCTGTTTGAGCCTACAGCAGGAGACCTTGTAGGGATAGGACAGAGGTACAGAGTTTTGTGGGCAACTTTGAGGGTCATCTGCTTTGGGGAGGCTTCAAAAGTGGGCAAGTGAAGGCTAGTATGTGTCTTGGGTGCGCTCGAGATGCTAAAAATGGGGGTGGGGGCGGGCGTAATATAGGTAAACAGGACTAATCAAAATGTAAATCTCCACCTTAGTATGCATTTCTACTCCTTCAAACTTACAATGAACATATATTCAGTTTCACCCTATTTCTCCTCTATATGTCACTTGACAAAATAAAGGTATTTCTAGTCCCTAATATAAGCCTGCTGTCATAAAAATTTGTGAATTCAAATTTAACATTAAAATAACTATAATTGAAAAAGTGCTTACTCACATTATGTATTTATTACGAAGTTCTTCAGTGAATATATTCTGACACAGTGATTCAGATCACAAGAAAGTGAAAACACTTTAACATATATTAAGCCACTCATTTGTAACCTTTATCATATAATAAACTCTTCAATAATTTTAATCAGGTATTTATGCAGTAAGTGCATCCAGAGTTTATCTAGAGTTTATCAATGACAACCATATCCTTGTATTTTCACAAATGTTTAGTTTTTCCCCCCATTGTATTAAAACAACTGGTTAAAATAATGCAGATACCACTTAATCTTATTTCATAATATTTAAAAACTAAAGGATTAAAATGCAAATAAACAAAAATGGCGATTCTACTTTTGTTCTTCAGTTTGGGAGAGATAGGAACAAAATGAGGAAGTCATTTTCTCATTTTTAAATTCTATTTCTTATTTTGATTAGTTTAAGAAATTGAGCTTGACCAAATGACAAATGCACCAGATCTAAGAAAATATGCAAAATTGTCATTCAGATATACTGATTTTAAAGAACCTTGCTCTGATCCACCTGCATACAATTTTCTCGGAGGCTTGTTAAATGTTTAATAGGACTACTGAGCACTCTTATGTGCAAGGTCAGTTGTGGGATGGTTAACTGTTCATAGAGATTGGGAATGTTTTATAAAGTGAGAGTAATATAAGGCAGAATAAAACAATGGAAAAGAATTATTTGCATTACAAGCTTGAAAAAAAAGATACTCTCTCACAATAAAGCATAACTAAACATGGAAAAACAGTAGTAAATATATTTTGGGACACATAGCTGTAAGCGCTACATTGGCTGGCATCTCAGTCCTCTTCAGAATCAAAAGAGCAGTTCCCATTCTGGGACCACATTCATTCTCTGCCTACTCATTCCAATGGACTAGACTTCCCAAAGTCCTTCACAATCAAAGTTGCAAGTGTAGAAATATTAACAAGTTGTACAACATTTTCTTTTTTTCCAGGAGAGTGATCGGTTCAAGATATCAAGTTAGCTATGTGTGTAAGGCACAGGTAGGTTTCTTTTTGTTTAAACATAGGGACTGTATCACTAGATATATCATTAATATAAAAAGATTCATTGACAAATACATTAAATACTAATAAATATTTTTTAACTCCAGTTAAAGATGTTTTTAGGGCTAACAATATACAGACAAAAGTTTTTGTTTTGTTTGTTTGTTGTTTTTACTCAAAAGACCAGTTTTACTAGTGCCGATGGGCAAGGCTGGATCCATAGTGAAAGATGATAGGATGGCTACAGAGTAGCAATGGATGGCACATGACTTGGTACCAGAATATCTACATTCAAATTAGTTAATGCTTCTGCACCTTAATTTCCTAACAGTGAAAATGGAAAAAGTAAAGTTGAACACATAGGGTAGTTATCCCTACAAAATGACGAATTGATTATGAAAGTGCTCTGTAAGCTACCCTTTCAATGTAGGGGTTTGGCATTCAGGGTTTTAAGTGATTTGTCCCAAATCACACAGCCAGTTTTATTTGCAGAAACAGCATAATTTGTAGTAATATGGTTTCTTGGCTGTGTCTATGCCCTTGCTACTGCAGTATACCTTTCTCTCTTGTATTGTGTACTCATCAAATATATAATGCATGGTGGCATCTTAAAATGTTTCTTCAGAGGCATCTTGCTGGTATCTCCCTAGCACCTCCTTTTTCACTTTTACCATTCCTCCCCTTCAGTATTACAAAAATCGCTGCTCCTTTTAGCCTCCCATCATGCACATAGTTTACCCTGTACTCTATATCTCTATGGTGCTTCTACCAACTTTGTGGTCACTACCCCTTGTTCGCAGAGGACATTTCAGTTCAGTCTTCCCATCTATTTCCAACTCAGCATTCACACAGACTGCAATAACCTGAAGATGAGCCATCCATCATCTGGCTTCTCATTGCTTGACACCTATTTCTCCATTCTCTCCCTGCCATGCCTCCTAGGCTCATCCTTTGACCTTTACTGTCAACAGTAAACAATTCACTCTAACCACCACCTCCTCTCTCTCTGCCTAGCGCATCTGGTCAAGTACTTCCACTACAATAGTTTTCAACCTCACTGTGACCTTTAATGTATCTACTTCCTCCCTCCCCCTCAGTCCTCCCGTGTCTTCAGTGGTTCTTATTGCCCAGCAGAGGTTCTAAGCTCATTCAATAAATCATCCCTTTGGGAACACATCCAACTCTCACGTGCCTACACTAATTGCTTATAAATCTAAATCTGGGTGCTCTCCACCATGGTGCTCCTCAGTTACATACCAAGGCTCATGTAAAACATTATACAAGCAGATTAAAAAGAATATTAACTTGATGGAACTTTAACTTGAGGTACCAGGAAATGATAGAACTGGAAATTCCAGTATGAAGTATTAACCAGAATGCAAATTTTCAAAGAAAAGAGGGAAAGTGATTTCATGACATTTAAATACCCCCACTCTGAAGATGGTAGGAAAAGGCTGAGAATGCGTTTTAAGGAGAGGGTGTGATTGGTGAGAACTGTTGGAATGCTCAGCCTAGTTCCCACCACCAAAGGAAGGGGTTCTAGGGATCCCTACAACACTGAAATCGCCCACCTGAAACCACTGATCGTTTTATTGTCTCCATAATTTCAGATCTCCCAGAATGTTGAAATCATACAGCAGGGATGGGAACCTTTTTTCTTCCATGGGCCATGTGGATATTTATTACATTATTCTTGGGACATACAAAATCATCAACTTAAAGATTAGCTTTCTATATTTGGTCAAACATTTAATTAACTCACCCCTAATGCCTTGGCAGGGCCAGACATTACCCTCCAGTCACACACTATATAACCTTCTCAGACTGGCTTTTTTCAGGCACCTCTAAGTTTTCATGGCTTGATAGCTCTGTGTGTGTGTGTGTGTGTGTGTGCGCGCGCGCGCGCTCGTGTGTGTGTGTGTGTGTGTGTGTGTGTGTGTGTGTGTGTGTGAGTGTGTGTGTGTGTGTGTGTGTGTGTGTGCTCAATAATATTCCATTGTCTGGATGTACAACAAGTTATTTATCCATTTACCTATTGAAGGCAAATGTATTTTTAAAATCCTCATTACTTCTCAGCTATATTTTTCACTTATTGGCTTTTCTTCATAATTCATCTTCTCACAAAAGTGGCATTTACTTGATGTCTACACTCCCCACCTCCCATTTACTCCTCAGCCACTCCCCTCTGGCTTCTGACCACTATTCCCTTCCTTGAAACCACTCAATAAGGTCACTGTGACTGACTTCACCATGTTAAATCCAAGGGATTTTTTTCAGTCATGAGACTCATCTATATATATATAAGTCTAAGTGACTGTTGCAACCAAAACAACCAGATGGACGACTGAACAGGCTGCATGGGGCAACCAGGCCGGCAGGGGGGTTAGTGAGGATGGGCAAATGACTGTGCAGGGGGCTGCTTCGGGTGACCAGGCCAGCAGGGGGTCAGTGAGGGCCAACCAAACAACTAAGCAGCAGGCTGCATGGGACAACCAGGCTGGCAGGGGGGTTAGTGAGAGACGACCAAACGACTGAACAGCAGGCTGTGTGGGGCAACCAGGCTGGTGGGGGGGGGGCAGTTTGGGGTGACCAGGCCAGCAGGGGGGGGGAAGTTAGGGGCGATCAGGCAGGCAGACAGGTGAGCAGTTAGGAGCCAGTGGTCCCGGATTGTGAGAGGAATGTCTGACTGCCCATTTAGGCCCGATTCCTGGGTATTGGGCCTAAACTGGCAGTTGGACATCTCCTGAGGGGTCCCAGATTGAAAAGTGTGCAGGCTGGGCTGAGGGGACACCCCCTCCCATGCACAAATTTCATGCACCGGGCCTCTAGTATCTCAATATTAGCATTCTCTCTCTAATCTCAAAACACTTCCTATTCTTCATCTGTATGACACCACTCTCTTTTCTTCACCTCACCCTCTGGCTGCTGCTTCTCAGTCTTCTTTGCAAACTCCTCCTCTTCTACTTGACCTTTGAATGTGGGAGAGTCCAGTTCAGAGCTTGCCTCAGGACTTTGTATCTTTGTTCTTTGCCCTCTCTTTCTCTCCATGGCTTTAAATATCACCAGTATAATGGTAACTACAACATTTATCCCAAATTTCTCCAGCAAAGTTCAGACTTTTATATGCAACCACTTATACCTCCATTTGGATATTTCACAGGCATGTGAAATTCTACTTGTCCTAAACAGACCACAATTCTCCACCTTCCTTCTCCACTTAGACTGTTTCCCTTTCACACTTTCCACCTCAGTAAATGTCACCACCATTTACATACACCAGGATCCTGGGAGTCATTCTGTGTTTCTCCCTTTTACCTATCTTTCTAGCTAGTCTATCAAATGGTAATTCCAAGTATATCCTTTTTTATTCATATTGTTTTATTTTTCAACTAGTGACCCAGTGCACAAAATTCGTGCTCATTAAAAGAGAATTAGAGGAAATAATTTAATATTGCTATTTGCCTTTTCTCTATAATAGAAGTATCAGAGATGAAAGATAATTAGTAAAATGTATATGAAAACCTTCCTCCTGTCAGAGTCTGGGGCACACCATGGGACCGAGAGTCAAGTCCCCGCCCACCCACAAGCACCTCAAAATTGCGTGAAACCCAGACCCGGCCAGCACCCCCCACCATTGGGCTAGATGGTCAGTCCCACCCTTGTCAAGCCCTGCTGGGCAGGGGGTATAGCCTCAGGTCCCCTGTCAAGCCCCACTGGGTGGAGGCGCAGCCTGAAGTCCCCTGACCCAGCACTGGGGGTGTACCTTGAGGTCCCCCATCAAGCCCCACTAGGTGGGGGGCACGGCCTGAGGTCCCCTGTCAAGCCCTGCCAGGTGGAGGGCGTGGCCTAAGGTCCCTTGTCAAGCCCCATGGGGGCGGGGGAGGGTGTAGCCTCAGGTCCCTGATGATTGCTTGTTAAGGCTCCTTATGGGAACTTGGCCTCAGCTGTGGGTGCAGCCACCTTTGTGATAGAGTGATGGTCAATTAGCATATTCCCTCTTTATTAGATAGGATTATAGTTGATATACAATGTTATATTAGTTTCAGATGCACAACATAATAATTAGACCTTTATATAACCTACCACAGTGATCACCCTGATAAGTTGAGTACCCATCTGACACCATAGGTAGTTATAATATTTTTTACTATACTCCCTATGCTGTATTTCATATCCAATGACTGTTTATACTTTATTACTTTGTTAATCCTCACCTGAGGATATTTTTTCCATTGCTTTTCAGAGAGAGTGGAAGGGAGAAGGAGAAGGAAAGGGAGGGGTGAGAGAGAGAAACATGGGTGTGAGAGACACATAGACTGGTTGCCTCTCGCACAACTTTGACAGGGAATCGAACCCGAGACCCTTCAGTGTGTGGGTCAATATTCTAACCACTGAGCTACCTGTCAGGGCCCAATGATTATTTTTATAACTAAAAATTTGTACTTCCTAATCTATTCCACTTCACTCTAGCCCCCTAACCACTCATCTGCATGGATTATTATTGTCATGGATCAAATGGTTCACCTGGACTAGTGCAAAAACTTTCTCACTACCCTCCCATTTTCCTCCTATTCTCTGCCAACCCACACTCTACATGTTATCAAGTGATATTCAACAATGTACATATCATCTCCAACTCCTCTCAATACAGAAAAGACTCTCAATTCACTCAGCAAAATGCTGTCTTCCAGCCATAACTCCAGATCCTTGCTCACGCAATGCAGCCACACTGCCAACCTCAGTTGCCTGTACATGCCTCAGAGGCCTTGAAATGTTCTGTTTTCTGACTGCAACATACCTCAAGGCACTCATGTCTGAACACAGGCTGCTTCTGATTCTTTTCAAAGACTCAGCCTAACACGCAGCTCCTCAGAGAGGCCTTCCCTGATCACCGCATCCAGGCACTATTTTTCATCACTGTGTCCTCACCATTTCTGTTGTAGCACTTACAACCATGTACCCATGCAAGCATATGTTTACTTACCTTTTTCAACAAGCTTTGAGCCCCTTAAAGATATGAACCATGTCAGTGTTGTTTACCTGTGTCCACCCAAGAAGGAGAACAATACCAACCTACAGAAGGCTCTCAGTGATATATGCAGATTCATGCACCGATCTGGCACCACATCAACATGGCCATGGTCTATATCTTAAAAAATAGTCCAGGTATTTCCTACCTTAAGCAATGATTTTATTAGGACTCAGCCATCCACACAAACAAAGGGAAACGAAAATAAAAGGCCGAACCACAGAAACAGACCTTTGTTTTGAAGGATTTGAGGAAGTTGCAATTATTAAATGCCACATTGTTTAGGCATTTAAATAAAACCTAATAAAAGAGAAAAACCAATACCCTCATTCTTGAATTGGGGATTCAACTTGAGGTGATGTTTAAATTGTGCAACATTTTTATTTGCTCATAACTTAGGTCAGTTTATTTGTGTAAACATTGTACTACTTCTCTTGGAATTCAGATGGACCGAGTGCCAATTTTGGCCTCTTAGATTTAATTAATAGCTTGATCAATAAAGATTCCATCAGTACCTTTTCTATGCACAGGATACCCTTAGCAGGAACTTCCCATATTAGCTCAGCCCTCAGCTTGGAAAAGCCTCAAAGGCTGGCTCAGCATTACAGAGCTGTGGCCTCCTGCGGGGGGTCACACAGGCCTCCCAAGGTGGGCTCAGGGCCAAGGATGCTGCTCTCTCCCCTTAATCCATTTTTCGATATTGGCTATGATTTTGCCTCTCCTTTCTTTATAAATGAAGCTATTTTCCTTCTTAAATAAATCAGAGCAGTCAGCCAGGGTATATGCCAAAACTACATGATTTTGGTGGGCTATAAAGTAATATGGTAGTTGACATTCATAAAATCTTTATATTGAAACTGACTTCTTCAAACTACACACATTAAACCAGTTTTATTATACAGTAACTGAACCACACCATCTGAGTAGAATGAGGTAGGGTGGAATGAGTCCCAGATCATTAGAGACTGCCATCCAGGTTAAACTACCATGATGTTATGCATCAAATAAAACTTTTGGGCATTGAAAATGGCCTCAGATTAGGTGCATAGTTTTTAAAAACACATACAATTGTATCACAATAGTTCTCCATGTTATAGGATTTTTACTTAATATTAGTAACAGCTATTGCAATATTTTCATTAGAATAAGTAAGAGCCTGGCCAGCATGGCTCAGTGGTTGAGCATTGACCTATGAACCAGGATGTCACAGTTCAATTCCCGTTTAGGGCACATGCCCAGGTTGCGGGCTGGATCCTGAGTTTGGGGTGTTCAGGAGGCAGCCGATCATCACTGATATTCCTATCTCTCTCTCCTTCTCCCTTCCTCTCAAATCAGTAAAAATTTTTTTTTAAAAAAAGAGTAAGAAATGATACAAATGCCAATCACTATCATAATAAAGATGTTTGCACCAGAACTCAGAAGAAAGTTTTGTTTTTTTTCCTCACAGGACTTTTACAGCGGAAGGAAGTCTGCGAGGGAGAGGTAGAAGGGAATTAGGAAATACACATTCATTTCAAATAAGTTTGTTCTGCCAGGCTGAATAGTATCCCTCTCTGAAGATGAAGAACACAAAATGGAGTCAATAAAATGGAGAAATAAATAAATTTGCCCCCAAAAAAAGGCCAAAGAAAGAGGAAAAGGCTTACAGAGGAAGGCAGCTAATTGCCACACTTGGATCTTTCTTGTGAAAAGGCAGCAGACCCATGGAGAGCCTGAGGGGTTTCTGATGCTTCTGTCATGAAAGCAGCTGAGCAGTTAGCTTCAGCACCCAGGGATGAACTCCAGAGCATACAGTGTCCAGGGCAGAGCATGAGATGTGGCCTCCAAAGGCCAACACCCCTCCACTCCACACCTACAGCTGCTGCTGAGCACTCTCCACTGTGGCCACCTGAAAATGGACAACACCCTCTTTGTTTCTCTACTTTTGTCACATCTATTTTCAAGCATCTCCACTCCGAGCATCACATTCTCTGGCAGCCCATGGACATCTTGGATGGTGCTTCCTGCGTTGTTTATTGTGTTATAAAAGGAAATGACTCCAGGAGCTTCAGAAGATATTTATCAACCAGAAGGGAAACCTGAGTTGCCTCTCAATAGAATGTGTGTGGCACAGGTCAGCCGGTGGGCACCTTGGACCTGCATCAGAGCAGAGGGACTTGGGTTTTAATCTCTTGGTCCCAGAGCTCAAAGTTTAGGAAATTCTGAGATGCTTCAAGAAATGAGAAAGGAATCTAGAAATGTACACCAATCACTAAAAAAAAATAAATAAGTCTTCTTCCTCCTACAGCCTCACCTCTTTTAATGCAAGGAATTCAGAGTTTTATGAGCCAGCCATAAAATAGGATCATGCTCTCTCCTGTGCAAAGCCACTCCAATAAGGAGATAGGGCTTGAGGATTCTGATGGACAATTTTTAGTCCCCAAGTACATAGTGAAATTATAACTAAAACTACCTTACTTAGCAAATGACAGCAACCAGAAGTTAGATGACTTCCTTAAGGCCACTGACTTACTGGGTGGGAATCAGCACCATTCTTTCTAATTCCTTGCCAGGGCTTATTCAGGTATACCATACCATCTCACATCTCTGTGCAGTTCAATATGCAGTACCAAAAATGCATGCATGTTTTAAAAATAGCATAATTTAGTTATGGGTAAAGCATTCCTATTTTTACTTAGGAAAAAGACAATTCTATTCTTCCGAAGAGTGTTGATTCTGGACACGTACAACACCCCAGTCGTAAATGCCACCCTGGTGTTTAATTTCCTTTGCAAATGTGTAAAATACAAATGAAAAGTACATAGGAACCATTTAGATCCTAATGGTTCTACAAATATCACCTAGATGGATTTACAAAGGACTTCTTCCAAAGACTGCAGGTGACCAAGTAGAAGGCAGCAAAACCAGTTGAGATGCAAATGTTTATCAGTCTGGGAGCCCACCTGGACTGAGTCACCCTTCTCCATATAATCCAAGTTATGAATTTGTTGTATGTTCTGGACTTTGGGGTTTACCTTCAAGATGTTGACAATGAGTATATGTAGCCCATAAATTCCAAGGAATTTGGGAATTTAGAAGAAAGAGAAATATATGGTAACAGGCAAGGTTTGCCTATTCTATGCCTCCTATAATGTCATGAACATAGTGCACTTCATTGATGAAGATAACAATGATCATGGTGACAACTCTATTAATTGATCCAGAGAGAAAGATCTATACATCACCTTCATTACCTCACTTCCTACACAGGGAAAAAACACTGAATGGCACAGCACACAAAATAACGTTAATGTCGCTCCTAAGTTACAAATGGATAACAATTTTTACTAAAAAGGAAAAATACCTTTTTTGTCTCTAGAAAAAAGAAAGGATATTGTCTAAGCCAGAGAAGTGAACTGGGGGACTTCTCTATTCATTACCCTTCCCAGCCCTTAGTAGGCACTGAAATTGTCAGCCTAATAGCTACCAATCTTCCAAAGAGAAGTGGACCTTACACAAATATCTGGATGAAAATACAGGTGGTCTCAGATTTCTTTTCCTGTCCAAGCAATGTTGACTCTGAGGGATCAAAGGATGACCAATGTGTAAGGCACATTATTTGTAAGGTAGAAATAACATTCTCTATTTTAAAAACAAAAGACACTCTAGCTGAGTTGTTCCACACAGCTCACAATGTGTCCTAGCAAACAGTGTTAGTTTTGAAAAATGGGTCAAGATCTGCCAAGACTTAGCTTCTCAAAAGAAATCCAAGAACCTTTACATGATTTGGGTAAATTATCTAACAGTGTAATATGCCAGGCTTGGGTTGTTCTATAGCCACTCACATTTGAGGGTCACATTTATTGTATTCCTATTGTTGCAAATTCAGGAACATGACTATCACATGAAATCATGCTTTGCACAATAGTAATAAGAAACATAAAACCCACCAGTTGCCATTGAAAGAAATGAAAAATACTCCGGAAAGTCTTCATTGGGTCATTTTTTTTTTTTTTTTGCTTTTGCAACTATCATTTCCCTGAAAAACAAGAAACAATGACAAAAACAGCACACAGTGGTATCTCCAAGGCTCAGGACTTTTGGACCACCCGGAAAACACAAGCTTGCCAACATGCGGGGCAATGTTCTCCTTCTAGCAGTTGCCAGAATAGCTAAGAGGCTTAGGAAGCTTCTGGCACTGTCCAGGTTTGGCACTGTTAATCTTGTTCTATATTAAAACAGAACTCAGAGTCCTTTTTCTCAAATGGAGATGAAGTTCAGGATTATGTTCTAGCAAGGAGTACATAGGAAGTGAGGCTGATGAATCTCACTCATTAGCACCTCACCAGACCTCCCCAGCACTGACATCCGAGCTCCCAAACAGAAAAGAAGTAGATAAGTGATACAGAAAAACGTCTTAATAGAAACCTACTCCCTTCGTGGGTTCATCTGTGCTCTGCTAGGTGAATGGATAACAGCAGAATTCAACGGACAAATGGCACTTCACTTGTACCTGCCACTAGGATTAGCATTACTGCTCTCTGAGGATATTAGCATTCCTTGCATTGTATCATATTCTAATAATTTACAAGGTATTTGTCATTTTTGAGAATTTATAAAAATAACATAACCACTTACTTATCTTTTAACTGAATCCTTAACTACAGTTCACTGTGTCTTCACCATAGAGATCTTTAGTACAAGGCAGGAGTTTCTGCCATCCCAAGTATGTGGACAGAATGATGCACACACACACACACACACACACACACATTTCTCATTATCCAAATCAATTCTAAAATACTCTCAGGGACGTTCTCTGGAGTGACCAAATTTTTAAATATTTTAGGCCTAAAATATCCAATAACAAACAAAAGTTATAGTTCTATGTCATGCTCACTTGTTTTCATGGGATTATCATAAACTTGAGTACATGCCATTCTCCATAAAGCCTCTATCTCAGAAAATGAATCTTAAAAACTTAAGCTCTGACTACAATCTCCTGTCCATTCCTTTCTCCTCTTTTATTCCAAATATACTTGATCTTTGACCTCAGTAAGAACCTTGGGCCCTTGACCCCTCTTCTTTCTTTGTGCTTTGCTTTCCTTTCTGCCCTGTCTAGCTCAGCTGCTATAGCTCTGACTTGACTCTCACTCTGAATCGACCCACCACCTTTCTTTTCTAGCCCTGAATCTGGGCTATGAGTTCTGTAAAGAAAGGCACATCCTTGTCTCTAATGCCACAAGCTGTATAGAGTGTCTGATTCTAAGGGTGGGGGTGGGGTCCTTCTATTCTGCTCAGCAGCCCATCACATATCCCCACAAACATCACATTCTCATGTTTTGCTATCTAGTGCTGCCTTCACTCTTCATTTAGCTCCTAGAGGCCTGATGCACGAAATTCGTGCAAGGGTAGGCCTTCACAGCCCCGGCTGCCTTGGCCCTCACAGCCCCTGCTTCATCCAGAACGTCATCTGGAAGACTCAGACAGTCATTCCACGGTTCAGCTGTTTGGTTGATTTGCATATTAGCTTTTATTATTATAGTTAAGTCCATTGCTTCTAATTTAATGATAAGACCCCTCTCTTATCTGAGGGGCTTTGCTTCATTATCCTCTCCCATGATTGATCTTCAAATTCTCCTTCTCCATGGATTCATTTAGTTCAACTTATAAGAATTCTCAAGTGAAATTTCCCTTCTTAAAATAATAATAATAGCTAAAACACTTGCCCAGAGTTGCATCTTGCACTTTCTCTATTCTTATGTTTATTCATGCATTCCTACTCTCTACCTCTCTCCTTTCCTTAATCTCACATTCCCTCCCCAGCCAAAATTCTTAAAAAACTATGTAAGAGTCTATCATATCTCTTCTTTTAAATTTTCAACCAACTGGAGTGCCATGCTATGCTTCTATGGAAGCATTTCTTACCAATAGCTTCCTATATCGAGTCAGACCATCCTTTCCTCACACTGGCCATTCTGTAGAATGACTAGCTATCCACTCCTGCTTGATGCTCTCTCCTCCTTAGCTTCACTAGGCCATGCTCTCCTACTTTGTCCTTTTTATGGTTCTTCTGGCTTTTCAGATATTCATATTTTTTCAGAATTCAGTCCTCTACCTTAGTCTCCTTTCACTCCACACACTGTCCTTGGGTCATCCCATTTATACCTGCAGTCTCATATGTAAGCTAAACACTGATGACTTTGCTCAGTGGTTTACTTTAGATGTCAAGCAGACATCTCAATCAATGTGTCTAAACCTGAACTCCTTACCTTCCCCAAACTGGCTCTATCTACATTCTCACTATAAGTGGCACCACCTAAATCTCACTACTCAAAACCAGAAAGCAAAGACTCAACTGTACACTCCTATGCTCTCCTCTCCACATCTGATCACTCACCAAATCTGAAATTAATATACCTTCTAAATAGCTTTCCCCTTCTCTTTACTATCAATGTCATGGCTGCATTCTGGTCATTTTCTCACTTCTACCCAATACACCCTACATATATGAACAAACTCTAGAGATAAATCCAGTAACATCACAAAGTGATAAAAAATATATTTTAGTAACCAAAAGATTAAAACCCAGATTAGTGGATAAGATTCTGTTTCAGTGGTTGGTTAGAGCATTGTCCCATACACCATAATGGTTTCAGGTTCCATCCCCAGTGGAGACACAAATGGAAGGCAACTGATAGAGGTTTCTCTCTCACATTGATAGCTATCTATCTATCTATCTATCTATCTATCTATCTATCTATCTATCTATCTATCTATATCTCCTTCTCTCTCCCTTCTTCCCTCCCTTTCTGCTCTCTCTCTCTCAGGTGGGGATAAAAACAAAGTAACATGACATAGAATAGGATAGATAACATCAGAGTGCATTGCAACACAAAAGGGTAAACGTGAACTTTTTCAGTTTTTTCATGTTTCTGTATATGGATGTGTTTGAGTATGTATGTATCTATGTAGCTAACAGGTTGCAGTGTAATAAGTACTTTATAGTGTAGGATACAGTGAAAAAATTTCAGTCTACTGCTCTATAATAATCTGAGTCACAAATACTTCTCCAGCTCCAGCTCCCACCACTTTCTTTACTTCTTCCAAAACCTTATATTGCAGACCAGGCCACTCCAACAGAAATATAATACAAACCACCAATGTGAGCCATATGTGTAATTTAAATTTCTCTAGTAACCACATTAAAAAAAAGTAAGATGAACTGGTTGAAATGAGTTTTAATGACATATTTTAACTCCATATATCTAAAATATTATCATTTGAACACATAATAAATTTAAAAAATTAGTGAAATGGTATTTTTTTTTTGGGTACTAAGTCTGAAAGCTATGTGTGTGTTACACTTCAAGCACATCTTAATTCAGACACATTTCAAGCGCTCATTAGTGACATCTGGTGAGTGCTGTACTAATAGAACGCTCCTAGACACAGTCACCTCCAGTCTTCCCTAACCCTTCATGTCTTTGCACATGGTACTCCTTATGCCTAGAATCTCCTTAAATGTTGTTCTTTTGATTTTAAATCCATCTGGCTGATCCTACTCACTTTTTTAGTTTTACCTTAAGGACCACTTCCACTGGAAATGTCTCGATCCAACAAGGCCAAGCTACGTTCTCTCCTGTGGGATCCCAGTGGGAAATGCTCCTAAGACAATGCTTCACTGCACTGCCATCGTCCCTTTACATGCTGTCTTACTTAGAGTCTGAGCTCCTGAAGGCCAAGTGTATCTTACTTGTTTTATAAAAATCCTTAGAATGTATCACAGTTACTGCCACGTAGAGGGTGTTCAGTGAAAACGTGTTAAATATACTCAAATTTCTAGATTCACAACAGAAAACTTACAGAAGGTTCCAGGGGAACACACAGTGAGCCATGGTTCGAACTGAGAGGCAGAATGCCCAGGACTGATATGTTTGTATTCCTACTTACTAAACCTGGGTTGCAGACCCTCCTTGGGGGCTTCACTATTGGTGTCTCCTCATGCTCTTACTGATAGGAAGAGTAGTTATCTTAATAAAGCAGCTATTTCTGAGAGTCGGGTGGGCCAGCCCTTGACTGATTTGCAGAAGGCGCCTTCTCCAGAAACATATCCCACCACGATGCCTCAGGCAGGACCACACCGAGCCATTCTAGATGATGATTCTTAAAATCTCTAGAAAAAACTCAGTCTCCCTTTCAGATTATTGGGGGAGGGGGGGTGTCTTCCCATTGAAAAGCTTTTCTTACCTACCCTAACTCCTTCATGCTGCACTGTCAGCCCACCTCCTTCTGTTTGGATCTCAGGAGAGCTACAGAAGAGCTCACCCTGAGACTCTGAAAAAGAACCCTCTTATGCTTCAATAACAGCATTAAATCACCCTTAAGTCTTTTCTTCTCCAGGGTAAACAATTCAAATTTCTTTAGCCTTCCTCCATAGATCTTATTTTACAAGCCTTTAATCACCATGGTGGCAAGCCTCCAGACTAGACTCTCCAAGCTCCGATGTCCTACTGCTGTTGTAAAGCTTAGCGCGGCCGACAGCTCTATGTGCTGAGTTTTCCTCCAGCCTACTATGAATAACACCCCTTCATATTATGGAATGCCCTCAAGAAAATTTGAACCAGCATGATAGTCATTCTCAAAAGCACAGGTTTTTGTTTTGTTTTTTTCATATTTAGCCTAAATCACCCGCTGCTTAGACTCACTAAAATGTGACAATAATGGGATGACAGTGATTATGGTTTCAGTGTAGATGTGTGGCATTTATGTTGTCATATTTCTCATCTGATATTATGGCAAAGAGCCAGCTAGGATGAATAGTAGCAGTAGCAGCAGTGATAGCAACTAGTTTTTGAATGTTTCCTGCGTGCCAGGTATTGTTCCATACATTATACTAGTATGTATTAACTCTTTAATTAAAACAAGGAAGGTAGACATCATTATTGTTGCTGTTACCTTACCAATGAAAAAATTGGCACAGAAAGATTAATAAACCGACCAAAGTTATGTGGTAAGTAAATGGTAGAGCTGGGATTGGAATCCAAAGAGCCTGGCTTACTCTGAATCAATTTGGTTTCTAATCTAGCTTGTTACTGACCCTGCTGCTATATATTTATTAGGGCCTCACAGCCATAATTTTTTGTTATCACCAGGAATTGTTGTTGAAATTAAAGGCATAAACACTAACAAAATAGTTCAACAAAATACCTACTAAGAATAGCAGTCATTAATTACCTAAAAATATAAACACCATATTTTAATAAAGAGCTAGTCTTTTAATAATCATATGCATTCTGTACAATAGGTACACATTATACAAAGGCACCAAATTTATTTTCAAAAAGTTTGAATTATAGATAGGTAAAAGGATTAAGATAAAATCATTATTGTATATGTTAAGCCACCTTAAAGTTAATCATATATAAATAATCCTACCTTCTGAAACTTAAATTTATGAACATGTAACTATCTGTCCCAAAACACCTCAAAACTAGTTACCTAGTGATGCTAGCATCCCAGAAAATGTGAAAAATACACTCAGTAACTTTACTATGGTTGCTTCAGTTTCTGTGCTGAAATCCTTACTTTATTATAGAGTGGTGCTTCACAAGATGTGGGATGCACCGCTGATGGTACCCAGGACTTTAGGCATGCTCATGTTGTCCTGTGGAGTGCACAAGAGGATTTGGAAGGACATTGTGTGACTGCATTAAATAACATCACTTAGACGTATCTCTTTTTTATGTTTTGGTCATTCGGATTGAATGAAGGTGAATGGGTCATTGTGGTGGTCCTAGTCATTAACTTGTCGAACACTGACAATCTTACATTTAACAAAGAGTGAACATTTCATTCTTTAGTAAATATGTTTTTATCTCAAAAAAACATACACACACACACACAAAGAGTGAACAGACCTCAAGCACAGAGACGTGAACAGCCAACAGCACATAGTAGAACTTAATGACATGGTTTTATTTTTTGTGTATTTTTATAATTACCTTTGATGTGTGGCCTGTGGCACTGACTTTCCATTTATAGTAGTGATATAAAGTTTACTTTTAAGTTCATTGATTTGCAAAGTGATCTGATTTAAGGAAATATATCAAAATTACAATGGTACATGAAAATAGCAATAATTATAAAGCTGGCATGCAAATGGTTGAACTTTGAGAAGGGAATGATGAAGAGCATGGGTTAGCCCACTGTAATTAAAGATGAAAACCTAAATCCTTAAAGTCATACAGTCTCTGTACTCTGTGATTAGAACTGCCAGCAAAGGCAATAGCTATTCCATCTCTGTGCACAGGAAATCCTTGCAGGCACATCTCAACAGCGAGGGAGGTGAATCTGTCCCTCTGGCTAAGACATGAGTCAGTGCAGTGTGGAGAGCCAGCCTTCATGTGCTGGAGTTAACTGTGAAAAAGGTTTTATAGGAATTTACTTTCCCAGCTGCAGAGAAGCTCTTGAAAGTTTAAAATTGTTTTTCCCCAAGGTACTGCATTGCTTCAAACATATTTACTAAAAAAACTCCTTATTATTATAAACCCTCTCTTTGTTCCCAGATTTATTCTGAACCCACCAAATGATATCAAGAGCCAATAATTATCTTTTATGAATCAACCTTTGAATACCAGAGTGATTCTGCTGAGAACAAGCAACAATTCTATTTGGTATTTTGTTCCAATGTCATGACTCAAAAATATCGTCAGAAAATATCAGCCTATCTAATGTCCACAAAGTTTTCAAATATATACATATATATAACTTCATATATATATAAGTATTTATATATATATGTGTATATATATACATATATGTGTATATATACACACACATTTGAAGTTATGTATATTAGACATATCTGAAATTATATAATTTGAAATTAAGCACTTACAAACCTCAAAAAGGGCATGAATCTATAAATTAAAAGAAGCCAATGACATTTCACAGACATCTAGTCTGATCATTCATTTTAAGCAATATATAGTAATTTTTTCATTAGCCCATCTATTCATTCATGAATGTTCACAGTATTAGGTTTATGCTAAAGGGCATATAAAAAGGAAAGAGAGTTCCTGCTCTCAAAGACTTTATATCCTTATCAACACACTGGATTCTTAAAAGTGAATACAGCAATGATAGATCACGGAGGTGGTAACAACATTCACTTTCTGCTTCTACAGGGAGTCTTTTGGAATCAATGCTGATGAAATGGGGCTCATAAACTGTAAACTGTAAAAGAAACAGAGTTCATTTCAATGTTACTCCTCCAATTGCGAGTGTCTCCAGAACGCTACTCTGTAAACTTACAACTGGGTAGGCTGAGAACCATTTGGGATGGAGGAGATGAATATTTTGCAGATTTCTCCTGCATGTCCCTACAGACTACATTGATCATTCCACTGCAGCACACACCAACTCCTTTGCTTTTTTTGAATTAAGAATCCCCTCCAGCTGCACATTCCCAAGGGGTAAAGCTTGAGACAGCTCAGTGCACTTCCTAGATCTACAACTTGATCATTTAGAAAGTGGGTTTCCATATGGAGTTACTGCAGGAGCATCTGTGCTTACCTATTTCTTTTTTACTTTGAAAAAGGGAGAGGATTCATAAAAATATACCACGATGCTATAAATGAAAGAACCGAAGAGAGGTGATGGAGGAATACAATGCGAGTCCTGCAGTTGCTGATTCTGAACCCAGAGAGAAACTGGAGTCCTGGCTCTGCTGGGGAACACGCGCTCATAAAGGAGGTGCAGAGCCAAGTGGTCTGCAACAGCAAGAGGCAGACACTGCAAGAAACTAGGGTGTTTTGTGACAGCCAAACCACTCAGCCCAAAGACGTTATGCCTGGGTAGCTACTCAGAAACCATTCTAGTTCACTTTTTCCAATTATTTATCTAAGCGAACAAGATCAGGACATACAATCTGTGTGCACTACCCACAAGTTCTCCATGTGGCACAATGAATAAGGGCTACTGTCCTGCCCTGAGTGATGTGCCCATGGTTCTGACATATCCCACTCAACTTGGCCCTCCCCCTGGACTGGCTTCAGTAACAGAAAAGAGGACTGAATTATTCCTGGTTTGAACACTGTATGTCCCTGTGGCCTCTTCAAGGATTGGAAATAAATAGCTCACCAACATGCTTAGATAAAAGAAATTAGATTTAAGTTATTTATTTCAGAAAACAATTATTTTCCCCTTGGTTTGTAAAGGCTGCCCTTAGTTAACTATTCCAAATTAAAAGGATGGACACACCAACTTATTTTTTTTAATATGAAATCTTATGTGATAGGAATGCAGGTATATTACTTGAATTTGTTTAATAAAGTGAATTTTTCTTGGCAGAATGTACCATGCAAAATAGTTTCTTGTAAGCAACTTAAGGAGCAAAATGATACTAAATTTAAGAAAATTAGCAAAACCAAGGAGGAAGTAATGTTAGCAAGTATCTGCTAATGGAAGGTTTCATCAAGATAAATAACCACAAGTCACAAGAAAACCTTAAAAACAACTTTTTAAAAAAAGTTGAATCTCTAAACTCATAGGAACTGCTTTTAGGTGCCATCACTGCACATCGCAGATTGAACAGATAAAATACAATTATTCAATTAGGCACTATAAATTTTTAGAATCTTGTGTAATTCTTTAATTCCAAATATTTAAGATTCTTATTTTCTTTTTTAACTCATTTACAATTAAGAGTAGATGGCTTAAGACACATTAGGTAGCTTATACATGGCAAATGTTTAATAAGTATTTGTAGAATAAAAGAACTAATTATTATATAACTTCCCTCACATTTTTATTCTATTCATTTTATATTATATCTATTATGTATTTATTCAAAACATTAACATTCAAGCACGTGCTATGATATTCTGCAAACTTCAGCTGAAAAGACTTACCTAAAATAAACGTATTCTGTTCTAATATTCACACACAAGTCAATCATGGCATTTCATTCAGAAAGAAAATGTTATAAACCTGAAATGTTCCATAAAAGAAGTAATTAGGCTAAAATATTCAGAAAATAAAGATGAAATAATATATGTTGCTCTAAATTACTAGCTTCTCTCTAGGCCTATCTCAGCCATCTCTCTTTGGGGAACCTGTAAGTTTCATAAAATGCCCCCTTTTCCTGTTTTAGAAATCCACCATTGATCATGGAGCAGGGAATCAAACTTCTGTGTGGAGCCTGTGGCTGGCCCAACCCACTGCGCTGTACCTTGTACATCTCAGCCTCGTCTCCTGGTAAATGGCAGAGTAAATATGTGTAGCTTTTAGCTGGTCCTCAGATTCTGGGCATGAATAATTGGTCAATTTCAATAGAAAACTGAAGATGCCACTTGGTTATTCAAAATATTTCTCCTCTCAGAGACACTGAAAGAGTCACTGCATTTTATCTAGTGCACAGACTCACCTAGACTGACCACAAACTGATCTATTTGAAATACAAAAAAGAATGATTTATATAAGACTGGAAATCAGAACTTGTTTTCAAATGATATGACACCAACTTCAGACAAATCCATTTCAAAGAGTACTGAACGCAACGGGTCTGGCGCCTGCAGCACAATCCCAGCTCCTCTGGAGGTGCCTAACTGATCCTCATGGAGGAAGCAGGATTGTCCACACAGAGCAGTCAGAGCCCAGTTCCAGTCCACGTGTAGGGAGACCGCATACCAGTAGTAATATTTTACATCTGAAATATTATGGAGAACTCTCAAGATTATGGGGCAATCTCACAGATATTATCTTTGTTTGATCTCCACAGCAATCCTGTGAGATAGTCAGGGACAGGGCTCACAGTATCTCTCTACATGGGAGTAAAAACCGAGGCTACCCCAATGTCTGGTGCAAGCAAAAGATCATTAAAAAATGAAAAATTGATGGAAAATATATGAAGGCTTCATGAAAGAAAAATTACCCAATCTTCGCCATCAAAGCATTTCCTAAACACGTTAATGTCCCCTCTTCTGCTTGCAGTAGTTGCCAATGCTACCATCAGAGATGCTAAGTGACTAGCCTAATAACACACAACTAGTTAAGTGCAATTATCTAGATCTCATCAAGACTCTCTGATATTAAGTCATTGCTCTATTACTCCCATTCCCTTCCTTGTAAGGTACAGAATTTGGATTTTCTGAATAACAACAAGGGGAAAAAATCTGAAAACCACTCTTAGGATACATGACACTAATGCCCTCTTTGCAAAAGTGTTTGCATAATTAGAATTGTTACTATGTAATTATTATTAAATGGCCAGAATTTTGCTCTAGTTTAGTTTAAGTCACTTTCTTAGGTGACACAATACCACCTGTTTAACTTTTTAAAAAAATCTTCACCCAAGGACATGTTTAGAGAGAGGGGGAAGGAGAAAGAGCGAGAGAGACATTGATGTGACAGAGAAACATTGATCAGTTGCCTTGAACAAGTGCCCCAACCAGGGATTGAACCCACAACCTAGGTATGTTCCTTGATTGGGGATCAAACCTGTGACATTTTGATGTACAGAACCACAGTCCAACCAACTAAGCCACACTGGCCAGGGCCCTGTTTAACTTCTGTGGTAAAGAAATTTAAAGGAGAAAAAAAAGACATGTTTTTCCATCATTGACATTTTCTAGTCCAGCAAGGACAAGCCAGGAAGTTAATAAATAAGGTGATGTGTACATATACTAAATGTGTGAAAAGGCTAGCAATGGGTTTCTAAGCACACAAAGAGAGGACCTTAGAATTTCTAAAAGTTGGGGGGAAGGTGGTGAAAAGAATTAGACAGTTAACTAAAATCAGGGTAGACACGTCAGGGCAAAAATAAAAGAAGATATTTTTAAGGAGGTAGACTATAATAAGAAATAAATAATAGGCATGTCTTGTTTCCTTGACAAATTTCTATAGGCAGGTTACTCAAGTAGTTTTGTGTTTAGTCTTGCCCAACATGTCAGAAGCTGAAGCTGCTAACAAGGATAATCACAGAGACTGTGACCCTCAATGGACAGAAGCCAGATTCTTTTCCATTTTTGAAATGAAGAAAACAACATTGCAGGTGGCTTAGTCCATGGGTCATTTTACAGATTGTCTGAGTTATACACAATAGGAACTGAACAGACTTGCAATATACATTCACATGAACCCACAAATGGAAAATCATTGTAAACACAAATATTTGACCCTGGTTTAAGGAAGGATTAAGTACATACTCCAAGTGCAAAGTAGGGCATATGGTATGCCACCGCTTGCATTTTTAAAAATACACATACATGCATGCACGCACACTCATATATATGGAATGTGTACGTGTGTGTGAGCATAAACCAATTCTGAAAAGATACATAAGTCATAGTCAATAGTGGTTAATTCAAAAAAGCTAGACTGGGTGGCTGGGGGGTCAACATAGGAAAAGAAACATATTAAATATTATTTGAACCTCTTAAATTTTGTGCTATGGGATTGTATTACCTATTCAATGAATAAAATTGAAGTAACTTTTTTTAAAGAAGGTTTGTTAAGGACTTTGAATTAGGAAAAAAAAAATGCACATAAAGAGAACTTAAAATGGTACCAAAGTAAGATTTATAATACAGGCTAAAAAATCAAGCCAAATTCTGTATTTTTATTTAATTCCAAACTGTAATGTTTCAAAATTTAATGAGGTGAGGTAGAAATCCACGTTTATAGCTTAGAAAGTATAAAAACATGGGACACAAACATCACTTGGTAAGTTTTCACAAGGTCAAGAGAAATCATTTAAGAGTAGACCTTGTACTTGTTTTATGCATAGTCTTTGAAACTAATGTCATGTGCGTGTATGTATAAAAATAGCCAATTCTTTATTAGTGTCTGTGAGAAAAAATTCCATGTTCTGCTGAAGTCTATCAAAGTCATAACAAAAATTATATTGTACCAGGCTTGAATATGCATGCTTCTATATCACCATCATCTGTATTATGTTAAGAGGTAACAATTTTATACAGATGTCAAAATTTTACAAAATATATGACACAAAATTAGTACCATAAATGACCCAACCAAAAAAAGGTACTTAATTTAGCTTCATTCTACAAATGTTTACTGATCATCCTTAAGACACCAGCCACTGTCCCGCCTGAGAGGTACAGAGATGATGTATATTTTATCTTTGCAAGGATAGTAGGAAAATTAACTTTGGGGACACTATCTGATGAGTGTTACCTTTGACATCAGGGTTTGTGTTTGTGATACCCACCAAAAGAAGGAAGCACAGAATTTAATGGAAAACTTGGGACGTTTGAGATGGAAGCAAAGGAAAGCAAGATAGTGGACAGGGACAAAGTAGGAAAGGTTAATCTTAACATTAAATGCCGTCATTCCTTAGGCTTAAATAAGAACATGATTTTATCACTGGCAAAGTTCATCCCAAAACTGAAATGTAGGAATCTCCATGAGATTTCCCAGCATTGCAAATTTTCAACTTGGAAGCTCATGTGGGGCTGGCAGAGTAATTTGTTAGAAACTTAAAACTGGCAGTTACATCTGCAGTTTCTTTTGCTGGAATTGTTCTTGTAAAAGATTTATGAGAGGCAAACATCCCTCCTTGGCTTATTCATAAAATAAAATGGTGTAGAAATACAATAGATGTACAGACAAAATGTTTTCATATAGTCTCTCTGTGCGTTTACAACATAAGGACAAAGCAAGTTCTCTGTTTTGGAAAGAATCAGTGAGACCCATGAAATGTGTAGGATTTTACATAGTTTCCTTACATGAGCAATGTCAGTATTTATATTGTATCATTGAAAGACCATTCATCCCCAAATCCTCATTTATAGTTCTTTTCATTGGAAAAAAAATGTTCATAACATACCTAATGTTGGAGCATTACATGCCGAAATGTAACAAATGGCACGCATACCAATGAGATGCAGTGTTCTCTCTTCAATGGTCAATCTTATGATTGCACAATGACTAAAGTAAATAGGGCCTTTATATATTAAACAAAGATTCCCAGGAAGGCAGTGTGTCCCATTAGTTTTTTTTTCTTCATAGAGATGTTATATTCAGGCACCCAGAAGATAAATTCATCTGGCATCTAGAGATGGGAGAGTATTTCCTGAACTGTAATTAAGGTGATTGTATAGAAACAAAAACTAATTGGGTAGAAACAAAAACATTATTCTAGATTACTGTTCTCAACATTCTCCAATTCTTTCACCCATCCTTCCATTCATTAGCCCTTCCAACAATCCATTCTTCCTGCTATCCATTCTTCGACCCCTCTATCCAGGAAATATTTATTTAGATATTTCTGTGTACCATATTCTGTGTTGTGTATTAAAGATACACTGGTGGACAAGGAATCATAATGTATAGCCCAGCAAGGTAAACAATGAAAAACAACCATCGGGATCTCCATGCCTTCACACTTGAGATAAATACTTCAGAGAACAAATACTGTAAGCAACGAAGATGGATAATGTAGGAATCTAAATAAGACTAAGGGTTCAAAGAAGATGGCCTGCTTGAAAAGGTGACATTAAAATTTAATCCTCAAGAGTGAGGAAGAACTCAGCAGATGAGGAGTGGCTGGGAAGACCATCAGGGACAAAGAAACAACATGTGCAAATGATCTGAAGATCCCTCCTTGGCTTATTCATAAAATAAAATGGTTCCTAAAGAGGAACTTGGTGGGTTCAGCAGGTAGGGCTGCAGCCCCGATGACATCCAAGAAAACACTTGGATCACAAATACCCCTCAGCTGGGGTAAGGAAATTTGCAAAGCTACCTGTGGCCAACTTTCCCTGAATCTTCACAGGCATGTAAGCAACATGCCTCTCACCACCATGTTGGGAGAAGAGAATAAACTCTGCACTTAAAAAAAACAAACATATTTATTACTTCATGCATGATGTTTGTAAAGACATTCCTTAGACTAACACCATATAACCAATTCCCCCAAAATGACTTAGACAGGGAAATAGTTAAGTCTCCTTTATGATATTTTGAGATTTCCCTTTATGAAGGGAAAAATCACCTGACCCAATACAGCACATTAGTTCCATCCACAGGATAACTAAGTGCAGAGTAACTCTGTGTGGAGAAATGCAAAGTCTGTGGTCTACAAGCTCTCAAATATATCGCCTTCCACAAAGGCCACTGCCTGCTTACTGGGTGGGGCAGAAAGGTCTCTGGTTTAATGGACATAAAGGTTCCCAGGCATGAGGACAGTGTGAAGCAGAGCTGGATGTTTCCAGGTATCCTTAAAAGCTGGTCCATCCTGAGATATTCCTGGTTGATGAAAAAGAGAATCAGACATATTACAAAGTAATGGTTTGTCTGGGTCAGGCTCCAGTCTTCCAAGAAGCACATATAGGAAGATCAATAAAAAGTGGGGAAGGGCAACTGGGGAAAGGGCCGAGAGGAAGTGAAGGCAGAAATATGAGTGGCAGCCCAGAGGTGGTTCCTCTGTGGGGTCCAAAGGACACGCAAGATGAAATGCAGCAGACCTCTCCCCGCTGTAGATCTACCTGGAGGGTCCCAATATTAAATATGTTTGTGCACTTAAGATTCCTCCTCTTGGCCAGCTATCATACTCTGAAATGCTTGCCACGTTGAGATTTGTAGTTTTCAACTATCTAAGTCTCTTTTTATTGCCTCTCCTTTTGCTCCTTACCTCCCACAGAAATATACCTTGCCAAAAAATAACCAGCTCCCTGCGCATTGTTTATACTGAGAACGTGTGAGGAAGTGCCAGCAGGTCACCCTCTGAAGGTGGAATTACTCATCTGCTTTCTGCAGGGAGCTGAGCTGTGGGAACATAAACCTCTAAGCTGCTGGAGACAGCCCTGATGGAGCCCACACTGAAGAGGCAAGGATTTGCAACAAGCCCTTGTCCAGGCCATTGCACACCCAATGAGCCCAAGCCTGCCTCCATATTCCTCACAGAAAACATTCACACTTCCTCACTAAAAATTCCACCTCCAGCCTGGCCGGTGTGGCTCGGTGCTTCAGAGTGGACCTATGGGCCAGGAAGTCAGTTCGATTCCCAGTGGGGGTTGTGCAGGAGGCGGCTGGTCAATGATTCTTTCTCATCATTGATGTTTTTATCGTTCTCCCCTTCTCCCTTTCTCTCTGAAATCAATAAAAAAAATAGATTTAAAGAACAAAAAATAATGAAATAATAATTCCACCTCCATATCAGCATTCATAACTTTGAGAAAACCTTTACTTTTTTTTAAGTGTAAGAGACTGATATTGATATTTTAGGAGAAGAACAAAGGAGAGAAAAGGTTTTATTCTCCAACTGAGAAGGAAAGAATGTCCCCCTCCTAAATATTCAACAGTCCCTCAGGCCCCTCTCCCCTACCAGGGCGACATGTGCAGCTGCTCGAGGGAAACACGTGCCCTGCCAGTGTTATCTGGTCAATAGCTCAGGCAGTGAAAGTCTCAAAAACTGTGTGTTGCTACAGGAGCAATTCAGATTAGTGGGTGTATTTTTAAACTCTTTAAAAACTAAACATGAAAAAAAAAAGAAAAGAAAGACTTTATTTTAGAAAAAGAACTAAACATGAATGCATAGGTATAAAATCTGATTGCCCTCACAAGGGCTTCAAGCTAATATTTGAATAGTAAACCTTGTCGGGATGGCGAAAGAGTAAGTTGGGCTTGTAAAGTCTGGGAAATTTAAAACCAAAGCCAGAGCTCCATCCTAATTTACCTCTTTATTCTTCTCTATCATAAATACCTAAGCTGCCAGGGGCACGTGTGGACTCACTGACTGTATGCGCCGCATGCTGTGTGACACAGCCCCCAACGATTAGGTGACGCACAGATGAAGGGAGCATGCACCTAGATTCCTTGTGGTTGTAGCTTTGAAAGACTTGGCGGAATTTTTGAAGGGAACCCTGGAAAAAGCAAAAATCACTTTGGCCTTTGTGCTTCCATTAAGCATTTAGTGTGTAGTCATTCAAGTAGGTCTTAGGGGATCATTTACAGTTTATAGAAGGGTTTTTAAGATGAGCTTTTAGAGTTTCCATGAGAAAACGTTAATCCAGGAAAGCACAATGAGGCTGACCCGGCTTTTACACACTTTGATTTGGGTGTGGCAGCACTTAGCACATGGGGGAAAGGAAACATAAGTACAATGATGATACACAAATGCTTTGAAAAATAGAACCAATAAAACTGCCTATGATTCTGAGGTCCAAAGTCTTATAGTTTACAACTCAGTCTGTAAGAACAGCTACATAAGTGCTTTTACTAAACTACCTATGAGTAGGTGCTAAAAAGAACACTGTTACTACCTTCAGATTTGGGTTGAGATACGAAAAGTCTTGTCCTTTTACTCTGCTTTTTAGCAAAACTTTTCAATAGAGACTGTTCACAGGATACACTGGGCTGCATCTGAGCCCAGGGACAGGGAGAGGCAGGTTACCTGAGCTGACTCCATCCCACTAAGGCATGGCGCCCACACACCCAAATCCATTCCTTTCTCTACTGCAGTGCCAGCGGGGACCAGGCACATGCCCTGATGTAAAAATAAACATCCTTCAGCAGAACTTTGTAGGAAGTTCCAAGTAACAATTGAACAAGTACAGTTACTTTCCCTATGGAAAGACTTGGTTTAAAAAAAAAAGCAAAACCAACTTCACATATTATAAAGCAACCTGACCAGAAGGGGTTCTATAAAATATGATCCACGTGCGTGCCACCCCAACTCTTTTACGTCACAGCTGAAAGACTATGGAGAAGTCAAAGTCCCCTCATCTTTAAATTGTTCCTCTACTCCCAAGGGTCACTGGGATGATTCAATGAGAAAACCTGTGCACTGAGCATGCATAATGGCACCTAAAATATAAAAAGACTCAATAAATAGTAGTTCCACTCCCCCAATACACATACAACACATAAACACATATGTGTACAATGAAATGTGAAAGTTATAATCCAATATATTAAAAGAGGCTATCTTTTGGAGATAGGATTGCATGTAATTTTATTCCTTGGGATTTCCCGGAGTTTCTCAATCATCTACAACGTGTGTGTGTATTTGTATATATTTGTCTACATATATACAAGGTATATATATCTGTGTAATAAAAATATTCTATATAAAAGATGTGGGCATATGTTCAATAATATTGTAATAACTGTGAATGGTGTCATATGGCTACTAGACTTAATGGAGAGATTAATTAATAAAATATAAAAGTACCTAATCACTGTGTTGTATACCTGAAAGTAATATAATATTGTATGTCAAATGTATTTAAAAAGTAAAAATTTAAAAAAGACATAGACAAATAGTTTATATTATAAATATCTGTATCCCTTTATATCTGGAGATATACACTGAGTGGCCAGATTATTATTACTTTCACAGATCATAATAATCTGGCCATTCAGTGTATATGCTACTGAAACACTGAAAGAAAAAAGTAGCATGCCATTGTTTCACACTTTTAACACATCAGAGCACTGTCCAAATGTCATAAATACTGAAGGCTATGTGCCAACAGTTAAAGAAAAAGTAAAAAGACACCTTCACTTCAAAAAACATTGTCTGATGACTGTTAGGGCTTGAAAGATGCGGACCAGAGTAACCAGAGTCTTGCCCAGGTTTCACCCTGGAAGCCTGCTCAGAGCCAGCACATTGTAAGTGCTCGGTAAATATTTGTTCAAGGAACTGATAAATGGATGCAGCATGAGAGTGATGGAAAATCATAAAGGCTTTCATGGTTTCTGTTGTGCTTTGTTTTTTTCTTGTTAACAAAAAGACTTGGACAAGCAATGTTGAAATAAATATATTCAGAATGAGTTTAGAATGTTGAAAATTAAGAACATGGAGCCCTAGCTGGGTGGCTCAGTTGGTTCAGGTGTCATCAGGTACAACAAAAGGCTCCAAGTTCAATTGCCAGTCAGGCACATACCCAGGTTGAAAGCTCAATCCACCATCAGAGCATGTTAAAGTGGCAACCAATCGATGTTTCTCTCTCACATCAATGTTTCTTTCTCTCTCTCTCTATCCCTTCCTCTCTCTCTAAAATCATTAAAAAGTATCCTTGGGTGACAATTTAAAAAAAGAATGTGGAGTACATTCTATGATTATTACAATGTACAATTTTTCATGAAATCAGAAAATACCCCATGAATTGGCCAGGTAGCTCAGTTGGTTAGAATATCGTCCCTGTATGCTAAGGTTGAGGGTTTGATCCCTGTCAGGTTACATATAAGAATCAATGAATTCATAAATAAGTAGAACAACAAATTACTGTTTCTCCCTTCCTTTCCCTTCCTCTCTATCTCTAAAGTCAATAAATAAATTTTTTTTTTAAAATAGAGTGTCACATATGAAACATACTAAACCAATATCCTTATAACTTCTGGGAATAAATCTATCTCTTTAATTGGGATGGACCATGAAAAAATTTAATTCCCAAAAAGAGGTTTTTCTTTTAGGACAATAGAAGTGCAACATAAGGAGCACTGAAGTAGATGCCTCCTTCCTCCCCTGCCCTCCCCGTCTCCTTGCAAGATCTAGGACAAAACCCAGAGCAAGGGCTGTACTCATCAGAGCAGCCTTTAGCCCAGGTGCAACTGCCCACCAGAAGATCTGCACCACGAAGGTGAGTCTGCTCAACTGGGCAACAAAGGCAAGAAGTCCGAGATTCCATTTCCACTCAGAAGTGCAAGAACAGAATTATATATGTGGTGTTTCCTTAGCTGTATAGGTTTTTATTTTGACCATGTAGTACCAGGGCAAGTCAAAGCAATAATAAGATTGAGGCAACGGAAGGGATACTTCTTGAAGAAAGATAATCTATTTCCGAATTCGATTCCAATGTTCAAACCTATTAGCTGCTTAAAAGGGATCCATGACAGAGCTATAATGATTTTACTTTGATTTGTGCTGATTCTAATCGTGTTCAGAATGTAGAGGATGTCCTGCTCTGATGTCTAAAAATACGACACATACCCCTCCTCCCCAACCTCAGCACAAAACATGACTGGGTTAACTAGGAAACAACGTAAAGGACTCCTCAAAAGGTAAAGTAAAACAAATGCCGAAGACAATGAGAATGCTAATACAATTTCTACTGTGTAAACTGCTTTCTGGAATCATCTTTAATCCTCAGGACAACACTACAAGGAGATATTACTGGCCTCACGTTTCACCTGAGGCACAGAGAAGGCTAGCGGCCTCATCAGCATCACAGAGCTGTGAGCAAAGACCTAGAACCCCAAGTCTAATAAGCCTGGCCTCCCTGACCCCAAATATCTTATGTCTAGCAACTTTATCTGCACTCCCCGCTTTATACATACCAGATCCTCTGCAGGAACATTCTGCCCCATCTCTCCACTGGGCCAACTCCCACTCTTCCATTAATGTTCAACTTAAACACCACTGCCTCACCTTCCCACTCCACCTAAAGTAAGTAGCCCATTATTCTCCTGCTCAGCACCTTGTTCTGCTCCTTCAGGACATTTACATCAGTGCAAAAGATGTATTCATGTGGGTGCTTATGTATTTAGTGCCTGTTTTCTGATCTATACGCTAAGCTCCAGACAGGCAAGGGCCATGTCCACAAATATAACTATTAAGTAAATATTTGTTTGACTCACAGACTAAAACCAATAAGCATAATAATAATTTTCACAGGTGGAGGTGAGGAGCTACTGGCACTTGCACTCCATCTGTCCTATAAATGGGAGCTCCACGTTCTTCTGTATATTGAGCTACCTTGTAAGATGTTTAGACAAAGGGTTGTTAAAAGAAAAATTTGGGAATGGCTTTTATTCTATTTCTTTTATATAATCCCTGTTTAAATATTACTTTTCAATACCTTACATTTTTAGTAGCTTCACTGAGTTAATGTATCATGAAATTCACCCCTTTAAATTGTGCAATTAAGTAGTTTTAATATATTCACAGACTTGTGCAATGATCACCATAATCAATTTTAGAACATTTATATCAACCTCCCCCCTCAAAAAAAACAAAAACCATTCTCATTAGCAATCACTCTGCATTCCCCCTCTCTACTAGGCAACAACTAACCTACTTTATGTCTCCATGGATTTGCCTATCCTGGTCATCCTATCTAATAAAAGAGTAATATGCAAATTGTCCATACCTCCATTACACCTGCAAGCCATGCCCACAAGCCAATCAGGAGTGAATATGCAAATAAACCCAACCAAGATGGCTGCAGCCACAGAGAGCAGGAAGGAGGCTTGGGTTTCCCCGGCAATGGAGGAAGCCAAGCTTTCCGCCTGCCCTTGCTGGCCCAGGCCTCCACTCAATGCTACAAAGTTTCAATGATAGAATATAAATAAATCCCAACAGAAAATGGCTGCCCACACAGGAGCGAGCAGAAGGCTTGGCTCCGTTCCAGGCTACAAAGTTTCAATTGTAGAAGATAAATAAATCCCAGATACCAAGGCCTCCCCTTGGGTCGCTGGAGGGCATGGCCAGCCTGCAAACCACCACAGACCCCTCGCCCAGGCCGCCTCACTCCCCAAGGGAACCCCCATCCTGATCTGGGACACCTGTCAGGGCAAACTAGTTGGCCCCCATCCATCTACCAGGCCTCTATCCTATCTAATAAAAGAGTAATATGCAGATTAACCATCACTCCAACACACAAGATGGCTGCCCCCATGTGGTCAAAGATCCTGCCCCCATGTAGGCACAAGATGGCCACCACAAGATGGCCAGCAGGGGAGGGACTAAGCCTGCAAGGGAAGGTAGTTGTGGGTGATCAGGCCAGCAGGGGAGGGCAGTTGGGGGAGATCAAGCCTGCAGGGGAGGGCAGTTAGGGGCAAACAGGCTGGCAGAGGAGCAGTTAGGCATCAATCAGGCTGGCAGGTGAGTGGTTAGGGGGTGATCAGGCTGGCAGGCAGAAGCAGTTAGGGGCAATCAGGAAGGCAGGCAGGTGAGCTGTTGGGAGCCTGCAGTCCTGGATTGAGAGAGGGATGTCTGACTGCCCGTTTAGGCCTGATCCTGATGTGATCGGGCCTAAACAGGCAGTCAGACATGCCTCAAGGGATCCCAGATTGGAGAGGGTGCAGGCTGGGCTGAGGGACACACCCTATTCCCCCAGCCCACCCCATGCACGAATTTCAGTCACCAGTCCTCTCGTTCCATATATTTTCCTAGATCAACAGATACAACCAGTGAGATATGAGAATCCACTTGCGCCCACCCAGCATCTGTTTAAGCAGACAAGGTATAATAAACAAATCAACAGGGAGAGAAATAGAATACCTGTCTTAGAATATAGATGTGAATCAAAATTCTGACAAAATCACTCTTCTTTCCAAAAGCTTCAAAACAAGAACTTCTCATCTATTTTATTTCTGCCATTTCTGCCATACTATATGAATAGTGATTTGATAGATACATGCCATTTAATTACAGAATGCAAATAATAAAAAGCTTAACTATATTTGAAGACTGTCCACTCAATCCAGGAATTTCCTGTATATATATAAAAAAATCTAAAGTATTGTCTCTATCCTTCCACCTTTCTCACTCTCCAGGGAGAACCTAATTCTGGGCCTGAAGCCATCCAACTCAACAGGACACATGCCACTGAAATGGCCCCCTGAGATCCACCCCTGGTAAGATGTCCCAAGTATTCCTACTTTTCCCTTCATTAATGGTTCCCTCCCATGTGGTCCATCAGCTTCCAGCCTAAAGCAACACAGTAAATGACAACCGATCTTTATAGTCTGGATATTTTAAGGATTAAGTAAAGTGATTTCACTTATTAGAATGAATTCTAAAAGCACTAGTGTAAAGTTCCAGTGTGTTGAAAGGAATGTAACATCACACTTCATGTGCAATGGTCATATTACCAACACCTGGATTACAAAAGGATTTCCTAGTTTTACTGCAACTAGCTTTTTGACATGGAAACTGGAAACCCAATCATGTTACCATGGTGATGCAGCCTTCACCTCTCATTCTCTTCCTGATACCGAGGTGAGTTGGGCTCCTAACCCGTGCCACCTGTGATAATATCACTTTAGATATTCTTATGAGCCTAGAAGAGAGTCACACTAACTAACAAAAAGTTTACATCAAGAAAATCAGTAATAAAGGCCTGGCCAGTGTGGCTCAGTTGGTTGGAATGTCCTCCCGTACACTGAAGAGCAGTTGGTTCCATTTCCTGCCAGGGCACAAACCCAGGTTGGGGGTTCAATCTCTGGTCAGGTTGCATATGGGAGGCAACCAGTTAATGTTTCTCTCTCTCTTTCTCTTCCTCTTCCTTCCTCTCTTTTTATAAAAAATAAATCAGTAATAAAATAAAATCAGTAAATAATATCAATATAATAGCAATAAAATATAATCAGCCTGAAAATAAAACAAAATTAAGTAAAATTAGCCTGAAAATCAGTACTTAATTGGATCTACAAAAGTCTAGACCTCCCACAGCATTTTTGGGCAATAACCTTATTTGGGGAAAACATATTTCAAGCTCCAATATTATTCCACAGAGGGTTTATTTTGATGGAATAAGGAAATTATTCCAACATAGAAGCAGCTACACCAATTAAGAGAATTGTCATCTGAACTGATGATAGCTCCTTTAGATAACAATGGAATTACCTTTTATTCTTCTTATATGGGAATTTTTATTAAAAAACCACTTTTGGAAGCTGGCATAGTACTAACCATCAACCCAAGTATTTAATAACTTGATATAGACATAAGAAAACTCAAGAAAAGTGGTTTCCAGATCTCTCAAATTGCTTATGGAAAGGATGACCCACTTATCAGAAAATTTAAAAGTAAACTTAAGGGAAGTATTTGTTATATTAAAATGTACTAATTAGTGCTTAAAACACCATATATTTAATTTTAATAATTTAAACAGGATATCTATATCTTTTATATGATGATATTTTTAACACCAATTTATTATTTAGTCAATCTCATACTAGGTCATGAAAAAAACGCAAACACTATCTAAATTTATCCATTAAAAGACTGAAATATAAAATTTTCTGTTGGGAAATATGTAAATGTAGATAATGTATCCATTGCACTACCTTTGTCAGCAAGTAACAGAAGTTCCCAACCAAAATGTCTGACAAAATAAAGACTTTTTTCCTAGAGAATAAGAAGTCTGAAAAAAGGGGGCTTCAGGTCAAGTGCAATCAGGGCTCAGCTCTGTTTCTCTCTAACTCAGTCTCTGCCCTTCTCCATATTGTGGCTTTATCATCCCCACATGGTCATAAAATGGCTGTATAATTCCAGTCATTTTATCTATATATACCAATGTCCAAAGAAAGAAGGGGGCTGTCTTTACCCTCTGTTACTTTTTAAGAGCAATAAAACCTTTTCTAGAAAACCCCAAACTTTTTTATCTCATCAGTCAGAATTGTGACAAATTCCCATGATGAAAACAATCACTGGTACAAACTGAAACTCATTGCTGGTCACTAATATCAATTTCAACCATCTGAGATATAGTGGGTTGAGCTGTTCCCCACAATATATACAGACACACACACACACACACACACACACACACACACACACACACACACACAGTCCTAAATTTGAATGTGATCTTACTTGAAAATAGTGTCTTGGAGACATAATTAAGTTAAGGATCTTGAGATGAGATCATCCTTATGAGATTAGTGTCCTTATGAGAGAAAGAAGAGGGACAGCACAGACTTAGAGAAGGTGAGTGAGGATGGAGGCAGAGATTGGAGTGAAAGAGCTATAAGCCAAGGAACACCAAAGACTGCCAACAACTACCAGAAGCTAGAAGACATGGAATAGATTACCCCTCAAGAAGGAACCAATCCTGCCAACCATCTGATCTTGGACTCTGGCCTCCTCAACTGTCAGAGAATAAGTTTCTGTCATGTTAAGCCACCGAGTTTGCGGTGCTCTATCACAGCAGCCCTAGAAACTGATACATGGGCTCTATCCTCTGGGTTGGGCAAGCCTTTCTGAAGAGCATGACAGCAGAGCGAGAGCAGATGTGTGAACAGAGCAGGTAAGGAAGGAGGTGGGCGACTAAGGATGTCTGCCATAGACACCTCCCTGCTTTTTAAACAGAAATTTTCATTCCTAAAATCTCCTTTTTAAAATAAATGTTTCAGTTCAATATAGTTTTAGATTTACAGAAAAGTGTGATGATAGTACAAAGAGGTCCCATATATTCCACACTGAATTTCTCCTATTACTAACATCTTACTTTAGATTAATGTTACAATCGAACCAACATCCATACTTTATTATTACCTAATGTCCATACTTTATTCAGGTTTCCTTTGTTTTTAATTGATATATTTTTTCCTGTTCCAGTATACAATAGTTATAAAATGCATAAAACCAATTGGAAATCCACCTATTTTCTTATCTTTGTAAAATAAAGCATATTTATAAAAATCAACATGAAATGTGTATAATCACACATTTTAATATAAAGAAAACACAGGTGGAATGGGAAATGGGATCACAAAAAGACTATATGTTTATATAAATATTCCATGCTCAAGGAAGTGGAGAATAACTTACTACTAGTGAAGTGTGGAGAACACATAGTAACTTCCTTACAAAAAGTGAAGTAGGAAAAGGAGAGGAAAAATGTAACTTTGCAATGGAGAACTCTTGACAAACAAAATCTCAGTCATATGGTCAAAGTCAGCATGAAGATTGATAAGTCATGATGATGTAGTATGCATCCTTGATATGAAGTGATAAAAAATGGCAACCTCTGTGATTTTCTCCCTCCCCAAATTTTATAACCCCAGTCTAAATCATGACATAACCATGAGACAAGTTTCAACTAAAGGAAAAAAAAATTTAAATACCTGACCAGTGATCCTCAAAACTATCAAGTTCTCCAAAACAATAAAAGCCTGAGAAACTTTGATAGCCAAGAGGAGCCTAAAGAGAAGTGATGACTAAGTGTAATGCATTCTGAACAACAGGTGTTAATAATAGGGGAAACTGATGCAGGTTTATCACATGATCTCACTCATTTGTGGAATATAATGAACAACATAAACTGATGAACAGAAATAGATCCAGAGACACAGAAGCATGGAACAGTCCATCAATCCTTAGAGGGAAGGCAGGGGAGAGTGGGGGTGGGAGGGAAGAGATCAACCAAAGGACTTGTATGCATGCATATAAGTATAACCAATGGACACAGAACCTAGGTAAGTAGGGGCATGTGCTGGGGGGTGGGGTGGCCAATGGGGAAAAAAGGAGACATATGTAGTAATACTATATGTAATACTTTAAAAATAAAAGAAGTATCTAATATAGTTTCAATTTTCTTATAAATATAAAACTGTTCAAAATTAATTTATTAAAACTAAAATTACTAGTGACTTGCAAAAGCAAAAGAAAAAAGCAAAAAGACTGTACATACTACAAATAAACAAAATGTGGGTGGATATAAAAACAAACTCTTGTTCCAAGAGTAACTCAAAGATAAGAGCCCTAATGCCCTGATAAATACTATGATACAATAGACTAATCATTATTAGAGCAGCAGCATTTCTAAATAAAAAAAACATAACAACTCTTCCAAGATGATGATGCTAGGAGCATGATGTTCCTAAATGGAGCAATTCTGACAATTTTGTGTTCAACACTCTGTTCCTCTTGCCACACAGTTTCTGATCTCATCTCCTCTTGGGGCTTCAAATTTGACCTCTACTCGAGGACTTGTGTCTTTATCTTCATTTTCTATCCTCCACGGTCCTCCTACTGCATGCTGGATGATTCCTCTTGGAAATCAGCAATCTAAAAACTGAACTCATCTTTTCCCCCAAATCAAGTAGTTAGGGAAATACTTCTCTCAGTGTTAGTCATATTGAATATTAGATCTCAAAGTCATTTTTCATTCCCCTTTGCCTGCATCCACATCTGATTATATACTGGTATGCCAATTTTAGATCTGTCAGTTCAGCTGGATTCAATTGGGAGTTTCTCAAAGCCTTAGGAAACTAGCCTTATGGTCCCACCTGCACTGCAAGACATGATCTAACCCAGTGGTCGGCAAACTCATTAGTCAACAGAGAGGTTTGCCAACCACTGATCTAACCAATACCCCCTCCTCAGAGGTCCAAGTTTCAGCACGACAAAGCCAATTCTCTAATCTCCTAATTTCAATAATCCCAATCTTTTCCATTTATTTCTGAAGCCCTATGGATGGGAGCTGCTTCCTATAGTCACTACCTCCTGATACCTTAAAGCAGGGTGTCTCCACCTAAGTACTACTGATGTTTTGCCTGGTTATTTCTTTGATATTGAAGTTTATTTTTGTGTTTTAAGATGAGGAGCAGCAACTTTCGAGTCATGTCCTTTATAGGAAAGAGCTTATCTATCTCTTTTTCTTTGTCCTGCTGACTGAAGTGTGTATGTGATGACCAGAATGAGGACAGCCATCTCGAACCACTAAGGATTAAGGATTGCAGATCAACAAGATAGAAAAAGCTTGTGTCCTTCAAGATTGTGGGGCCACCACAGAACTCTGAAACCATCTAGCTGGCTATTATGTAAGACATAAATAAATCAGTGTCTTATTTAAGCCACTACTGTTTGAGTCTCTTCATTACTACAGCCAAACTGTATCTCAACTAGTACATTTCCTTTACAATGTGCACCTCCCATAATGTACCTCAACTTCCCATTTCCTTAAAAGTTCATGTGGTTTTGTTTGAAGGATTTAAACCCTAAGAAAGAATTATCCAGGAATCATCATCAAGGAACAAGATGATTCCCTCCACAATGGCTATTAGGTATTACAACTCTCTTAGTTACAAACCACTTATTCAGTATCTCCATCTCTCCTTTTTCATTTTCTCCTCTCTTTAGACCAAGGATTTTTTTGGCTCTAAATGTCTTAATTAAGTTGGAAATGTTAACATATTTGTACTTATCACACAGAATATAAAGGTGCCAGGACCTAGAGTAGCAAAGGACCATATAACGTAAAAAAAAACAACAATCCAAGGATTTAGAAAAAGACAGATAGCCTGATCCATAGAATATAATGACCAAGATGTATGAGGGTAAAACAGAGTTAAATTCACTCCACAAAGCTACAACCTATCACTATACGTGAGAATGTCTATAGAAGGGCAATGCTTTTGTATTTGGGCAATGAAATTCCCTCTAGACTTAACCATTCATCTAATTTAATAAGCATTCATTGATCATGAATGGGTATCTTTGTGAACCAACAAAGCAAAATGCCAAGTTTTAGTCAAAACCATCTCTGCAGATTTTTTTCTTTCTTGCTGAATTTGCCTAGAGTCAGCAAAAGAAGGCAAAATCGCTTTCTTTGTGCTAAGGCTTCAGAGCCATACTCATTGGTGCCCCATTCATTAATGCCAACTCCAACTGCTGATTTAAGAAATACTTGACAAGTAGTAGAATAACCCACCACATCAGAATACATTTAGCAAGAGAATAAATCTTATAATTCTCAAACTGCATATACTCAATGGTGGCACAGTCCAACTTTCTGGCAAGTGAGACTTCCAACATGAAAAAAAAAATTATTAAATTCAGAGCAAATAAAGACTTTAGTACTTTAGCACCCTTCTGATATAACCTCTTTTTTTTACTGATGAGGCCCACAGGCCTCTGCGGCTCTAAGGACTTGCCTAAGGTACTGCAGGCCAGCAGAAGGCAGAGCCTGCTGTGGAACCCAGCCTCCCATGTCACAACAGAGCTCCTACCTCTACTCCCCACTGCTTCACATTAGAGATCAAGTAAGAAATCTAATATGCAAAAATGAGTTGGAATTTTTCAGATTAGTCACAATTTGGCAATTGAAAAAAGAATAAAACGTTCTAATGTTACATAGTTGAGGAAAGCCACACTTTGCAGAGGAAAAGACCTTGAAATGTGAGCCATTCGATGTCTATTCCAGGCATAACTTGGCTAATAATTTTCTGCATTGACTTAGATCAATTCAAATAATGTAAAATGAAGGGAGAGAATAATATTCTTAAAGGCCCCTAACATGCTCTGGTTCTTTGATTCTAGAGTTGGGAGAAAGTTCACTGGACACCCTAAACACAGGTCAAAAGCTATAAAGCCTTGTTCTAACCCTCTAGCTGAGACCCTCCCCTTAAGGAAAACAATTAAACCATCCTACCACCTGGTTTATTACTTGTTTCATAGAGAACCATAAATTTCCTTGCCTCTTGGTCTTTGCTGAATACCCTCTTCATTTCCATCAATGTGAGAGTTCATATTTCCTTCAAGGCCCAACTTGAGCCCCAGCTACTCCAGAGAGCATCTGCCTACTCCTTTGTAATCTCTTTTTTCTCACCATCTGTTCGTTTGGTCCTTAGCCACTTGGCACTTGGTGTTGGTGAATAACCTCTGTCCTAAACTAGATCAAAGTCCACTCTCCACAGGAAACGACTAGACCTATTTTTATACTTTGTGCAATAGCCTACACATAGCAGGTGCCTAATAAATATTTGTTGTTGATCATGAAGACGACAAAAGTTCCCAAGGGTGATAAATCAAGGAAATGGTAGAAAGTAAGTTACTGCATGGGAGGAGGTACATACATGAAGATAGGCATCATAGAGCTGTAAAAATTCACTAGAAACTGGATGAAGGGGAATGAAGGAAGAAGATGTGCATCAGGTTTCTTAGTATTGGTATTATATTCCTTTCTTACCTATCATCCTAATGTATAATTCAGGAGAATTCACTAAAATCTGGAATTATTCTTATAGTTTATCCAAATTACCTTTTGCCTGCCCTAGCAAAAGAGGCAAAATAATTTGAATCGTCTAGTTAGTCTAGAAAGTCTCTCTGGTTCTAAATATCCCCAAAATCTATACGTATTTTTAAGAAGGAACTGAACTACTTTCCCAGGGTAAATTTTTTTTTCTTCATCTAACCAAAGTGCAGCAGTTTGAGAGTATTCTGCCCTAATAGTTCCTAATCCTGGTGGATGAAAGAATCACCTTAGAAACACTTGAAAACATACATGGACCCCACTGACAGAGTTCAGATACAGTCTTCCTTGGGTGAGGGGGTGGCATGTGAATAAATACTATTTTAAGTGTCCCAGGTAATCCTGATGTATGGCATGTTTGAAAAAGACTGGCCAATATCACACAGTTTCCGCCTCTCAAGTTTGCTAGACTGGAGAAGTTCTCATTTCATGACTTTCTTTTCTCCTGGTTTTGCTGTACAGGAGGAATTCTCACTTAATTACCCAGCTATGAATGTTGGCTTCAATCACTCCTTATCAGAAAACATTTACACAGCTTCCCTGTGAGGTTTTTCTCCCAGTTGGCAGGTTTCTAAGGTTAAGGAGATCTTGACCAGCACAAACTTGGAAAGATGCCACCTGATAATCTCCTCCTTCTCTGCTACACATTAGTCATAACTTAAAACTGATCTACAAAACTTTTAAGTATGTCTTATTGGCCACTCCTTTGACAACTAAGTAGGCTATGACTCCAGCCTCTCATGAGTCTAATCTCTCCAAAAAACTGTAACTTCTAGAAAGAAACACATACTAAATTAGAGCTGCAACAGCAAACCACTGGAGTTGTAAGATCTTTCTGAGATAACTGTGATATAATCCTGACTACACAGCAGCAGTAGAGAGAAATAATGAAGAGAAGTACTTTGCTGTCAACACATCTGGTTTCAGGCACCAGGTATCAGTGATGGTCTTGAACAAGTGACTTGACTTCTCAACCCCTTGTGTCTTTATCTAGAGAAGAGATCATTTTAACCCATCTCAGAGAGCTGTCATCAGGATTAATAAGCTGGTCCATGAATACTCAGTAAATGTTATTTTTTAATTTTCTCTGTCAGAAATTTATTAATTTTGCTAAGTTCAATCAGAATGAGAATCCTAATATTTTAGTATCTGCTATATTATGCAATTTTCCTTAAATCAAGCAAGGTAGACTTTTGCCTATGAACTCTAACTATTTCTATGATTTATAATTTGTACACCATTTAAGCTTTCATGGTTTATTTGTGGAAAAATAAATTAAAATTTCTTACTGTTTACAAGCTTTTTTTTTTTTAGTAATGGCAATACATTAAAAACTTTAAAGGTTAAATAAAGGCATTTCGTGTATTGAATAATTTGATCAAAGATTTCATTCAATTGATTTTGAACAAAATATAACCCAAATTTAGCATACTCAGTTACAAAAATGTCAATGTGATTTTAGTTGGTATGCAAAGAGCTTCTGCAATGTTTCAAACATTCCTAAAATCCAATTTATGGACAGCAAAGAGAGAAAGCATATAGTACCATGCTAAACGTTTTCATTTTTATACTCAACATTAATTGCCTTTGTATACCAGGTATTCTAACTTTGTATGTACAGAATATTTATAAATTGTAATAGTTACAATTTTCATATCAATTGGTAGACTTTAACAATTGGTAGACTACCAGATTGTTTGGACATAATTACAAATTATATAAACACGCAACTAATTCCAAGTAATTATTTGCTCCATAGGCTTCTGATTATAACAAGGCCATTCTGAGGATGATTTAGTCCTCTACCGACATGTGTAGTGGTGTTATGGCAAAAATCAATCATCTCATCACTATATTTTTATTTTTAACTGAATCTACAACAGCAATTACAATAGTGTCAAGTGTTTCAACAGAATGAACTTCCAAATATTTACCTCTATTCCATCTATAATAATAAAAGCATAATATGCAAATCAATCAAAGGGCCAAACAGCAGAATGACCATCCGGATGTCTTCCAGACCATCTTCCAGACAACGCAGGGGCTGCAAGGGCTGGCCAAGGCAGCCATGCATGCAAAGGCCTACTCTTGCATGCATTTCGTGCATCAGGCCTCTAGTAAGTTAAATAAAAATAAGCAAACCATTACTGGAATTAGCTTAATTGATATTTTTCTATTGGAAGCAACTGGTGATACTGGTATAAAATTTGCACCATTTAATATTTGCAAAAAGTCTTCTCCTGCTGATGGAGTTCATATATTATCAAGTTTTTCTGCTTCACTTTTTGCACAAATAAGTTTGAAATAAATGAGCTAAATTAATTTAGGAAAACAGCCATTTATTCTAAATAACAGTGCAGGCTTCACAGACTGGTAATAAAAGCACTTTCCACAGCTCTGTTAAATCTTCTTAGCATAGCTAAGAATTTCTGAAATAGCTTCTGATGCCCCTCAGCAGATTGGTGTCTTTGGTTTTCATGAGGTTACTGATATCACTACCTTAGTGGGTAGTAATTATAAATAAACATTTTCCACACATTTCTCATTCATTACCAGTTGCTTGAGAAATGGATATTTTCATTTCACCAGACTTAAAATGAATGCGTCTAGTGGGTTTATTGAAATGTTTTAAATAAACTTATTGTAAAACAATAACAAAATGACAACTTAAACTGAACCTCAGACTTCTGGGATATCTTACTGGGCAGTCCTTTGACACCTACATAGAAATTACATTTTCAGGCTTTCATGAATCTAATCCCCAAAATTAATTTTCCATTTCACTTGATTTCCACAAAGAAATAGCAACTAGCCGAAACCAGTTGGCTCAGTGGATAGAGCGTCAGCCTGTGGAATGAAAGTTCCCAGGTTCGATTCCGGTCAAGGGCATGTACCTGGGTTGCGGGCACATCCCCAGTAGGGGGTGTGCAGGAGGCAGCTGATCGATGTTTCTCTCTTATCGATGTTTCTAACTCTCTCTCTCCCTTCCTCTCTGTAAAAAAATCAATAAAATATATTTTAAAAAAGGAAAAAAAAGACATATCAACCAAAGAAGAATGGAAACAATGAACCATTCAGGTTGTAGGAACTTTTTCTGATAACTCTGAAATAATTCTGACTATCTGGATAGAATAAATATTTAGGTATAGAATTGTACCATACCAAGAAGACAAAATCACTATCGCAGAAGTATTCAGATTTCTCTCTATGCACTATGACAGGACTGCTCAACCTCTGTTTCCCACACATATTTCATATACCCCTCATGTGTAATTTGCTCTGTTTCCCACTGCCCTGGAATACCGATGGCCTGCAAGTATGTACAATTTGCGTGCCCGGGCCTCAGCCCAACTAGCTGGGAAACCACGTGGCCAGCAGGGACAGCAGCATCAAGAATTTCTTCCACTTCGCTTAGCATAATGCTCTCCAGCTCCATCCATGCTGTTGCAAATGGTAAGAATTCCTCCTTTTTCACATCAGTGTAGTATTCCATTGGGTAGATGTACTACAGCTTTTTACTCACTCACCTGTTGATGGACATTTAGGCTGTTTCCAAATCATAGCTATGGTAAATTATGCTGCTATGAACATAGGGATGCATATATCCTTTCTGATTGGTGTTTCTAGTGTCTTGTGATATATTCCTAGAAGTGGGATCACTGGGTCAAATGGGAGTTCCATTTTTAGTTTTTTGAGGAAACTCCATACTGTTCTCCACCGGGGCTGCACCAGTCTGCATTCCCACCAGCAGTGCATGAGGGTTCCTTTTTCTCCGCATCCTAGCCAGCACTTGTCGTTTGTTGATTTGTTGATGATAGCCATTCTGACAGGTGTGAGATGAAACCGCATTGTCATTTTGATTTGCATCTCATGTATGATTAGTGACTTTGAGCATGTTTTCATATGTCTATTGGCCTTCCTTATGTCCTCTTTCGAGAAGTATCTATTTAGGTTCATTGCCCATTTTTTGATTGGGTTATTTTCCTTTTGTTAAGTTGTATGAGTTCCCTGTAAATGTTGGAGATTACACCCTTATCAGTGATAACATTGGCAATTATGTTCTCCCATGCAGTGGGCTTTCTTGTTGTTTTGTTGATGGTTTCTTTTGCTGTACAGAAGCTTTTTATTTTGATGTAGTCCCATGTGTTTATTTTCTCTTTAGTTTCCATTGCCCTAGGAACTGTACTGGTGAAGATATTGCTTTGGCATATGTCTGAGATTTTGCTGCCTGTGGATTCCTCTAAGATTTTTATGGTTTCCCATCTTATGTTTAAGTCCTTTATCCATTTTGAGTTTATTTTTGTGTATGGTGAAAGTTGGTCACATGATCTCACTCATTTGTGGAATATAATGAACAACATAAACTGATGAACAAAAACAGATCCAGAGTCAGAGAAGCATTGATCAGAAGGCTGTCACACCTCAGAGGGAAGGTAGGGTAGGGAGGAGGTAAGGGGTAGAGGTCAACCAAAGGACTTGTATGCATGCATATAAGCCTAATCAATGGACACAGACACCAGGGGGGTAAGGGCATGAGTGAGGGGCTGGGGGAGCAATTGGGGGGTAAGGACAGATATGTAATACCTGAATTAATAAAGAAAAAAATAAATTAAAAATATCATAAATGTTATTAAAAAATAATTACAAACCAGTATGAAAGTATTCTAATATTTCAACAAAAGAATGTCTTCCTCTTATGCTTTCATTCAGAGACAAACTGTTTATTACAATATACTCAGAAAGAGTGGGAAAACTTTAAATGTTTCCTTTCAACTTTGCCAATACATTGTTTTTGATAAAGCAAAAGATAAATAAATAAATAAAAGAATGTCTTCCATCACAGCTTAAGCAGAAGCCCTTAGCTCTCCCTATCTACTTATGCCCAGGAGTGCTCTTTAAAAAAAAAAAAAAAATCAGAGATCATGATGTCATTGAAAGGGAGGTTTTACTTACCCCCTGTTTCTGAAAGAGCTTTGGGAAAGAAGCAGGTCCTCCCTAGTTGTCTTTCAGAATTAATCATATTTTAAAGGGAGAACTCCGTCCACATGAGAAATGCATCTCATGCACTGCTGAATGAGACTGCGGTAGAACCCAACCTGGTTTATGTTTAATATAACATTAGTAACACTTAGTTAAAAAATAAAATAAATACTAGATAAACACTAACCCGGACAAAATGCCAAGGCATGAGGCATAAATCAGGACTGCCCTTGGGAAACGGGGACTATGGTAACCCTACCCTTTACATACATATTTTGTCACATGTAGCAGCTTATTCCTAAAGAGGAAAACTGTCAGTTTCCATGTGCCAAGAAGAGAGAAAAATCAGATTCTCACATCTGATTAGATAGTTAAATATACCAACATCCTCAGAATCAGCCTTCCTTCCCTAATCTTTACTATGACTCAAGAATAAAGTTAATTTTTTAAAACAGTCATCCTAAAATCTTAATTTTAACAATATTTGATCCATAAAATTCATTAAGAGAAACTGGGATGAAATGATCAAGTTTCTCTCTGGGTGTTTATGTGTATGTGTCTCCATAGGGTTAACTTGACAGTTTTCCCAGTATAAATTTTTTAAATTCCCACCAGTAATATCCTTGGAAACTTAAGTTAGCTCAATGTATTATAAGAAGAAAAGCTCCTTGTGAGAAACGTTTGTTCTACAGAAAGAAACTCCATCCCATAACAAAAAATGTTATAAAATATAATACACTCATGCTAATATTTTTGTCTTAAAATTCCTTTCTTTAAATTTAAATTTTTAAAAAAATATATTTTATTGATTTTTTACAGAGAGGAAGGGAGAGGAATAGAGAGTTAGAAACATCGATGAGAGAGAAACATCAGTCAGTTGCTTCCTGCACACCTCCCACTGGGGATGTGCCCACAACCAAGGTACGTGCCCTTGACCGGAATTGAACCTGGAACCTTTCAGTCTGCAGGCCGACACTCTATCCACTGAGCCAAACCAGTTTTGGCTAAATTTAAATTCTTTACTGTTTAAAGTATTACATATTTCTCCCTTTTCCCCCATTGACCTCTCCCACGTCACTCCCACCTGCCAGCACATGCCCTCACCCCCCTACTGTCTGTGTTCATTGGTTATACTTATATGCATGCATACAAATCCTTTAGTTGATCTCTTACCCCCTCCCATACACACACACCCTCCCCTGCCTTCCCTCTGAGGTTTGACAGTCTGTTCGATGCTTCTGTGTCTCTGGATCTATTTTTGTTCATCAGTTTACTTTGTTCATTATATTCCACAAATGAGTGAGGTCATGTGATATTTATCTTTCTCTTACTGGCTTATTTCACTTAGCATAATGCTCTCCAGGTCAATCCATGCTGTTGCGAACAGTAAGAGTTCATTCCTTTTTACAGCAGCATAGTATTCCATTGTGTAGATGTACCACAGCTTTTTTTTAAAATATATTTTTATTGATTTCAGAGAGGAAGAGAGAGGGATAGAGAGTTAGAAACATCGATGAGAAAGAAACATCAATCAACTGCCTCCTGCACACCCCTTACTGGGGATGTGTCCGCAACCAAGGTACATGCCCTTGACCGGAATCGAACCCGGGACCCTTCAGTCCACAGGCCGATGCTCTATCCACTGAGCCAAACCGGTCAGGGCGTACCACAGCTTTTTAATCCACTCATCTGCTAATGGGCACTTAGGCTGTTTCCAAATCTTAGCAATTGTAAATTGTGCTGCCATGAACACAGGGGTGCATATATCCTTTCTGATTGGTCTTTCTGATTTCCTGGGATATAGCCTTAGAAGTGGGATTACTGGGTCAAATGGGAGTTCCATTTTTATCATGCTAATTCTTAAACCCAGAAAAATTACTGGAACATTCTCTTGATTTTTTGAGGGAGATATTTTATTTTACATAACCTATAAGAAGACATTATTTATCATTAAGAGGAAAATAAAATATAGTAAGATCTCATTAGTCTGTCCATGTGATGTTATACATCCTGGCATTTTCCAGAAAAATAAATGCAACTATGTACAGAGTGGGGCAAATAGATTTACAGTCGTAAGTACATGAAACAAAGTTTATTCTTGTATTATTTATTAACTAGACACCCGGTGCATGAAAATTCATGCCCTGGAAGGGGGGTCTCTCAGCCCAGCCTGCCCCTTCTCCCAGTCTGGGAGCCCTCAGGAGCAGGAGGCAACCCGGTGATGAGGGGAAGGCGATGCTCCCATCACACCTCTGCTGCTGCCACTGCTGGCAGCACAAGCCTCAGCGGCCCTGGTTACCTGAACCTTGGGTGGCCCTGTGCACCTGGGCAGCCGACATCAAAGGCTTTCCTGTGCCTCGAGCCAGCCCTGGATGGCTGGGGGCTGAGGGGACTGGGGGACTCCAGAGGCAGGCGCCCGGAGCGGCCGGACTTGTCAGGGGCTGGCCCTGCCGCGCCACACGCCTGCTGACCTAGCAGGGCTGAGGAGACTGGGTGCTGCCATCTTGTGGCTGTGGGCGCCACCATCTTTGAAGGCATGACAGTCAATTAGCATACTCCCTCCTTATTGGTTGTGGGTGCCGCATCTTTGTGAGGGTGTGACGGTCAATTAGCATGTTCCCTCTTTATTAGATAGGATGATTGTATTATTTTCCATATGAACTATAAGCCTACTTTTGCTCCATCCTGTATCCAAATCTTAATCATTGCATGATGTTACACTATAAAATAAATACACCAAACATAGTTCAGTCTTCTCTTAATGACATGAGATAACCATTCTGTTAAGGTTAGCAGCATCTCTTCCTAAAATGATGACCCAGGTAATTTAGTGTCATATTTTCTTCTGTCAAGTTATTTCTCAGCTGGTGTTAGCTTTTCCTTGTTGCTGTTCTCCTGGAGGACCTGGGATTCTAATTTCTTTTCACAAGTATCTGGTTAGGCTACAGCATTAGTGCTTTGTTATTCCTATGAAGAGAAGTTCTTAAGTTTTATAGTAGATGCTCTGTCCACTCTTTGACTTAAGTGTTCACAGCTTTGTCATTGGTAGTTACTGTCAGAAATCTGACCTGCTGTGTGGGAAGTTATGATATCAGTATATTTTAGCCAATGGTCTCTCCATAACATTTTTATTCCTATGAAGAAGTGAAAGTATTCTGCACCTTGTTTTTAAGTGCTTTATGTTCCTTACTTAATCAATCCTCTCCAAAACTCTATGTGAAGAGTTAGTGGTAATGTTTTTAAGTCAGACAGCAAGGAACTAGTAGAGCTGGGATTCAAACCCAAGGCAGGCCAAGTGCAAGCCAATTCTCTTTCCACCAGGTTGTGCCACTTCATTCAACAGATTTCTCTATTCTCTTGTCATCTCTCTACACCCTCCCCTTTGAAATCTTGTAGGTAAGATATCAGATATAAAAGTGACAGGTCCGAAGGAGGGGGTTGGTGTGAGTAAGGGGAAGAGATCAACCAAGGAACTTGTGTGCATGCATATGACACAGACAACAGGGGGGCGGGGCATGAATGGGGGATGGAGGATAATGGGGGAATAAAGACACATGTAAAAATAATAATAATAATAATAATAATAATAATAAAATAAAAATAGAAAAGAAATTGTGAGGTAACCTGAACCCCAAGAACGCCTGAGAACATCTTTCTTGCCATGCTAGCAGTCATCAGCTGTACGGTAATATTACCTGGGGCAAATGGGGAAGTATTTTGGACTTATGTTCATGACCCTTCACGGGTAAGAGCCCAAACGTGGGCTGATCCCCCGCCTAATGTAGTCACCAATAATACCAAACACCTTGGTCATCCAGGAGGACCATGGGTGGGGCAAGAAAGTATAATTACACAGGGGTCACCACCCAGATTCCCTTTTGTATGACACAAAATCAAACCACTGCTCCTTTGTGTGTAAAATTAAAGAGAGGTTTCTGGCTTGCATGGACACCAAAGGAAGGGACTATCACTACTTGCTCCTGGGAGAGGTGCAGAAAATGTAACTAAGACCTTGTCTATACAAAAAGACATTGACAACCAGTTTGAAATGGAATTGCCATGGCCTAGAGCAAAGAATATCCTTATATGATATTACTCTACAATGTCATTATAATTTTTTCCAGATTTGTATTACCCCCATTACTTATAATAGTACCTCGCACCCTTAGGAATCAATAAAAATAATCATCTTTTTAATGCTTGGAGACAAAGGTAACACATCTCTTGATGTTTTAGAATTACAACAGCATAAGGTACAATTATCCCAAACAAACTTACAAACTAATTCTTTGAATGTCTGGAAGCAATTTAAAAAGGACATGAAAGCATTTAATCCCTTCCACTGTGTAGAGGGCCCCCTGGGAAGGCACCTGAGCATTCTATATTGGCCCCTCTTGCCCTTTTGGCCAAGAGGGACCCTCTTCTCACAATCCAATTGCCCACTGCTGTTGCCTTTGCCTGAGCTTTCTGTTCATGCTGAGATTGAAGCCTCGCGGTGGCTGGTACCATGGATCTGTCTCTCACCCAGTGGGGTGAGCTGAGCCCTCACTGGAAAAGAAACCTGGGTTCCCCAAGATATGTGATCAGTGCAGGGGCCCCGCCAGCAGGCAAAGAGATCCCAAGGCAGGTGCTGAGCGAGGAGGCCACAGGGGAATAGGCTACCAAGGAGACAGAACTGAACCTCACATCACCCTGCTTGGCCCCAGAGGATGGCTGGTTAGCCAGAGATGGGTAAGATTCCTCAGGGAAGGAACAACCTAAGACAGGCAGCGTCACATAGGGGCCATCAGGAGAGAACTTGGGGGTCAACAGAGGTGGGGAACAGACCCTCACCCCCCAACTTTGCAGGGGCCTGAACCCTCACTGCTTCTGAGGGAGGTCTCCTGCCCCCATGGCTGCTTCGCTTCCCATACCCAGCTCAAATCGGGACCCAGGTAACAGACAGAGACTTGGCCGACAGCAGCTGCCCTCTCGCTGCAACAAGAGTTGTTTGAACTGTCTTGTACCCATGGTTTGGGGAAGTGGGTTTTTGATATCTAAATCCAGCCTAGCACCAGGAATGCTCAGGGCCTACTCAAGAAGGCAAATAATCCTTTCCACTAATACTTAGAGGGTAAAATAAGATTGTTGTTAGAGTATTAAATTTGACAGTAAAATAGTAGTCAAGTTCTCAGACTAATTTAAATTGGCTAATTGAAATAAGCTAATATTCTAGAAAAATTAATGGTACTGGACAAAAAGCTATTCCTAAAGTGTTAACTAAAATTTTTATTGGTAGTTCATCTCATGGTAAAATTGCGTAACATGTAATGAACCTAAAGCAGTCATATTTTAGTACAAAAAATTAAAATTTAAAAGCTATCAAGACTACATTATAAAATGTCCAAAAGCCTCCTAATATTTAAATCAAAAAAGGAGAGACAGTAGAAGAATATCATGTAAGGAAAAATATCCTGTAAGTAAATTACATCTAGAAAGTTTTTACTTTAGAAAATTAACTTTCATTTGTAAGGCTAACAGCAAGACACCCATGAAAAACACACATGGTGTCAAACCAAGCCAAAGGAAAATTGTTAGGGCAAAAAGTGAAAAAGGATCCCAAGTCAAATTTATAGAAAAGATTCCTTCATTAACTTTTGGTCGAGAATATGTTTGTATATTTTCAGAAAACAACTCCAAGACCATGTGGATTCCTGCAACAGAGAGGAATTGACAGGACTGCTCCAGCAATGAAGACAGAAGAGAAACAGTCCAGAGATGGAAGACGCTGATGACGCCTTGCCATACTAGCAGTCAGCAGCTGTGTGTCGCTGCAGGTTGCCCAGGACCAAACCAGAGAGGGTCGACCTGCATTACCACCACTTGTCCACCAGCCAGAACTGAAATATCATTGCTGACATGTACATATAAGGAATTGTTTAACATTGAAACTGGGACTCAAAAGAACTGTTGGCCCAGAAAGAAACTCGCTACAGACTGATTCATTTGCCTCTCAGCATAACAATTATTGCTAGTCTCATTTTCGGTTCTTGTAAGTGTATTTCTAGTATCACATGATCTCACTCATCTAGGGGAAACAATGACCAACATAAACTGATGAACAAAAACAGACCCAGAGATAGGGAAGCATTGATCAGACTGTCAAACCTCAGAGGGAAGGTAGGGGAGGGTGGGGGTAAAGGGGAGAGATCAACCAAAGGACTTGTATGCATGCATATAAGCCTAACCAGTCATCACAGACAACAGGGGGTGGGGGCATGCATGGGGAGGGGTTTGGGATGGGAATGGGGGGATGAGGACAAATATGTGATAACCTTAACCAATAAAGAAATTAAAAAAAAAAAGAGTGTCAGACTCAGCAGCCCTTGTATTTATAATGTCTGAGGGCTCCTCCTGCTATTTCAGTTCTAATAAAATTATCACAAATTCCAAGTTAAAAAAAATAAATAAATAAATAAAAATTTTAAAAAAATAAAAGTGATAGGTCACGATAAAATATTAAATTGCCATCAGGTTGAAAGCTATTTAATTACCAATTCATTTAATACTTTTGAAATCAGACTTATTTTAAAAACTCTTTGCAAGTTGATCTTTCAGGGAGCTTAGGGCCTTCTTACTTTCCTAATTAATTGAAATGCTGGCAGGAATAGTTTTAGTTTTGATGTTGGTTTGGGCTTTGGAGTATATGGAGAATGAACTATTCTAAGATCCCCAGAAGCCTAGCAAAGGGCAACAGCCAAAACACCATTTTGAAATGTCCCATTAATAACCACCCTGGAACGAACAACCAAGGCTCCCATGGGTAAGGAGCATGAGCGGATGGTCTACCTGATGACAGAGGTGTGGCTGACACATCCAATGATGGATATGCATAATTAAAGCCAGGATGGTGGCAACCCAGGAGTTGGGTTAGGCCAGGTCACTGACACCCATGAACACTACTTCTTGTTGGGCCAGGTTTTGAATCACACTCTCCCAAGTTCCCTTTGATTTCATATATCATGATCACTAAAATAAAATATTATATCACCCCAAAATACTCTAAATTCTTGGTACATATGCCACACCAGACAATTCCAAAAGCAGAGTCAGGGTTCTGAGGCCTGCTAGGGACATTTTTCCTGGAGAACATGCTTATTTTCCTTGTGCCCTATTTGTTTTGTTTCTGTTATAAATCTTCAGATGCTATTTCTGCACATTTTATTTAGAGAGAGTATATTTCTCTTATATGAAACAATTTTACTTCAGTCAAATAAGGAGTTATAACTGTGAGTTCCAGTTAAATAAATAAAAATATAAGCCTCTAAAATTTTATTACATACATACTTTCAGTAGGTTTGAATTTTTCTTTGCACAGCCACACTAAATCATATACAAATAAAATATTTGGAACTCTAGGAGAATCCAAGATGGTGGCGTAGGTAAACACCTAAACTGCTGCCTCACACAACAATTTCAAAACTTACAACTAAAAGACAAAACGTCTATCACCCAGAACCACGGGAAAGCTGGCTGAGTGGAAGTTCTACAACTAGAAGGAAAGAGAAAAGAGCATTGAGACGTGCACAAGCACTGAAAAGCTGAGGTACGGAGGCGCGTGATCTGGGCTGGCGGCAGGCGTTGCTTTTTTCAACCCAAAGGGAGACAAGCCCCCGATTACTCTGAAATACAGTTTCTGGGAAGATGCGGGGGACCCAAACTCCTACGGGGAGAAGCTGGATTGTCTAACACCGGGTCAGAAAATGAGGAGGGCCTGCTTGCAGAGCTGCGCGCAAGAATAATTGTTTACTGCGCTGGGGCTAGGGACGCAGTGGGAGACACAGAGCCGGCTAACTAGCAGCCATTGCTGTTTGCCACGCCCTAGCCTAGTGACGCCCTGAGACCCCGCCCCACACAACCTACAAACCCACCCAAGCTCCAAGCAGCAGCGTTAGCATAAGGGGTGTACCAAGAGCGTCCACATCAGGTGATTGGGGAGGCTGAGCTACTGCCCCCTATAGGTCACCTACCACACAAAGCCACTCCATCAACACAGGGAAGCAGCCAAAATGCAGAAACAAAGAAACATGTCACGAATGAAAGAAAAGGAGGAAAGCAAACTACTAGACGACATAGAGTTCAGAACCACATTTACAAGGTTACTCAAGAATCTTCTAAAAACTGCCGAGAAACTTGATGACACTTCTGAGGAGCTTAGTGAAACCTTCAAGTACCTTAATGAGAATGCCAAAAAAATGGAAAAGGACCAGTCAGAAATGAAGCATACACTGTCTAAAATAAAGAATATACAGAAACTCAACTGTAGATCAACATACCCCAAGAATCAAACCAAAGATCTGAAATATGAGGAAAAAAAAAACACCCAACCAGAAAAACAAAAAGAAAAAAGAATCCAAAAATATGAAGATAGTGTAAGGAGCCTCTAGGACAACTTTAAGCGTACCAACATCCGAATTTTTGGGGTGCCAGAAGAAGAGAGAGAGCAAAATACTGAAAACCTATTAGAAGAAATAATGACAGAAAACTTTCCCTACCTGGTGAAAGAAATAGACTTACAAGTTCAGGAAGCGCACAGAACCCCAAACGAAAGTAATCCAAAGAGGACCACACCAAGACACATCATAATTAAAATGCCAAGGGCAAAAGACAAAGAGAGAATCTTGAAAGCGGCAAGAGAAAAACAGTTAGTTACCTACAAGGGAGTACCCATACGACTGTCAGCTGATTTCTCAGCAGAAACTATGCAGGCCAGAAGGGAGTGGCAAGAAATATTCAAATTGATGAACAGCAAGAACCTACAACCAAGATTACTCTACCCAGCAAAGCTATCATTCAGAGTTGAAGGTCAGATAAAGAGCTTCAAAGACAAGAAAAAGCTAAAGGAGTTCATCACCACCAAACCAGGATTACATGAAATGCTGAAGGGTATTCTTTAAGAAGAGGAAGAAGAAGAAAAAGGTAAAGATAAAAATTATGAACAACAAAATGACATCAAATACATACTTACCAACAAGTGAATCTAAAAATCAAGTAAATAAAAAATCTGAAGAACAGAAAAAAAAAAATTTGGAACTCTAAAAGAAAGCATTTAGATAATACCTCCTAGTTGTATACACTCCATCGTTTTGAAATACTTTGATAATCTTTTAAGTATTATTTAATACTCTGTGGAAGAAGTGCATTTGAGAAAAGGAGGGAAAATTAAGAAGCTCCCAAGAAGTCAGGGAACAAGTCAATTTCTGTGATTGTCAGGAACTAGAGCTCCTCCACCTTTAACTCTGATGTTCTCACTCTACACAACTAAGCAGATTCACCCCAAAGAGGGCAGCCTGCCACAAACACTCAGGAAACAGTAAAGCTCTTATGACATTTTATCACCTGGATAGTCTGTGGAAACTGGCAGGTCTTAGAGACAGACCAACTATCAGACACGCAAGGATCAAATTAAAGAGTGTACAACAAGTCCCGCCTTGTATTCTTGTTTTTCCCTTAGAAACAACATTTGCTCAACTCAGCTGCACTGAAGCTTGAATTTCATGAGTACAAATTGATTTAATACATCTTTCATCATGTGCAGTGTAAATACTTCCAAAAGGTAGAGCAGCCATAAAGACCTCAGAGTGAATGAACATTATTAAAGATTACAATTGACCTTTAAACAATGTTAGTTTGAACTTTGTGGGACTATATGGACACAGATTTTTTTGCAATTGAGCCACTGAGTTCAACTGACCCACACGTTGTCCCAGCAGCAGGGAGTTTGGCTATATTATACGTGCATTTTCCACTTTGAGGACAGTTAATACCCCTATAACATGAGTTATTCAAGGATCAACTCCAGTTAACAAATCACCTAAGAAGACTCAAAAGGGATTGGACAGAGGAGTATATATGAGGTTCTTAGTGGCAGAGATACAGACTGGTAGTCAGATGAACAACCAATAACGCCATGTACTGATGGGGTTGAGTGTCCCTCTAGGTAACCAGAAAGTTGAAGAAATATACTAATGTGTCCATAAGGGAATTCTAAAAGAAGAGAAAGGGTCTAAAAGGAAAACAATAAAAAAGTTTAAAGCAAACCTCATTCCCTGTCAATAATATAGTCTGGGTTTTGGCCTCTATACTAAATATAGGATTTTAACACAAAATTAATCAGAGGAGACCTATATCACAGCAAATCTTTACCAAGAAAGATATGTGATACCTCCTAAACCTATTTTCTTTGCCTTCCCAATACATGTCACTGAACTGATTACTCGTGAGAATTTTGTTAAATCGTGCTATGCTGTTTAAAGCAAGATGTGAATATTACTTAAACAACAAGTTGATGGCTAATGCCAAATCCAACATACCAAGGCCAGAATTGTGTCTGCTCTACTGTCACAAGTGCTAAAAATAAAAATGTGATATTGTACCTAGAATTGCTGTGACCAAGTGCATGCTTCTTTACAAAGTATTTTTCCAATTTGTTGACAAGGAAAGTCAACTGGAAGACATTCATACTCAGAAATGCATTTTATTGCATGGGGAAATGGCGTGTGTGTGGAGCGTCTACTGGCCTCTGGGAAAAGTGAAAACTCCTTAGAAGAACTTAAAAAGACCTATCCAGCCTTTTACCTGCTTCTCTTTTTAGCACCAGCCTTCCTTCCACTTTCTGTAATTCAGCCATTTGCTTATTGCTATTCCTTAAGCTAGTCATGTTTTAAACTATGCCAAGAATAGGTCTCTTCCTTCTAATGTCATTCTTTACATAGTCAACTCCTAATCATCCTCAGGTCATAGCTTGGGCAACATTTGTTCAGGGAAACCTCCCAAACAAGGTCCCTTCAGTAGTTCAGTGTTCTCAGAGCAACACAGTCATCTCATTTCATTGTAATGTTGGTGTTGATTTTCCTGACTAACGTAAGCTAGGTCAGTGGTCAGCAAATTCATTAGTCAACAGAGTGGCAAACTGCAGCTCGTGAGCTGCAGTTTGCCGACCACAGAGCTAGGTGAAGGCAAGGACCAAGTCTGTGTTGTTTTCCATCATAGGTCCCCATAATTAGAATGGTTCTTAGCATGTACTTGGCATGACAAAAATTATTCATTGAATAAGTACATTTCTTTCTTGTGCAACATATATTGACTGAGCACCTACTAGATGTCACATATCATTCAAGATGCATCATAATAATAAGACAGTCAATCACATCTATCCTCATAGAGCTTAAATATTAGTGGGAACAGCAGACATTAAACATAATAAGCAAGTAAACTATAAGTAATGTTAGAAGGTGAGGAGCACCATAGAGAAAAATATAGAGCAGGGTGAAGGAATAGGAGTAACCAAGGAAAAGAGGCTGCAATTTTAAATAATATTAAATAAGACATGGCAGGCATAACTGAGAAGGTGGCCATTTAAACACAGGTCTTTAAAGAGTGAAACTTTCAGAGCAGCAAAGAATACAACATTTGTGTCATTTTATAAAAATACTAGGAGGATATCAAGGCACAAAGATCTGCAGCCTTTATAAATGGTGGAAAAGAACTCAGTGGGACTCTTTCCCTTCCCCACGTGGGAGACTGTGCTGTGAGATTCTTTCCCTTTCCCCACATGGAAGCCTATAATTGTTCTTCAATAAATTTCTACCTTTGCCATACAAAAAAAGTAAGACTAGGAGAAGTCTTCAGGATGGCTCAAATGAGTATAACATAGAGAAAAATGGAAACAAAACCACATATACAATCTTGGTAGCAATAGATCAAGTGTGAATTAAGGCAGGACTGCGCCAGGAGTGGGAGCAGACATGAAGGCATGAGTGACAGAGGCAGAACTATCAGGACTTGATGATTTGGATGAAGAGGGAGAGGAAATTGTCAAAGATGGTGCTGAAGTTTTGAGCTAAGTTCACTAAAAGAATGATGGTTTACTCATAGATGTATAGAAGTAAAAGTCAAGAGGAAAAACTGGTTTAGGAGAAGGGAAAGAAGATAATGAGTTTATGTTTATATATTTCTACATGAAGATCCTGTTGACAAACCCCAATGGATATTTCTACAAGCCAGATAGAAGTATGGAACGGGAACTTGATAGAAAATTGTGGGATTGAGATAAATATGTGGGAGTTATTGGTACAAAGGTGAACATTGAATCATGGGGGCATATGAAATGAACAGAAAAAAGAGAGCAGAAAGAAGAACAGAAATAGATGGGAGGCAAAAGCTTGAAGCATATCCGCATTTAAATAATAGAAAAAGAAACCGACAATGAAATGAGACAGAATGGTCCATAGAAACAGGAACAGAATCAAGATGGTGCCTGGCCAGAGAGCTGAGAGAGGGGAGTGTCAAGAAAGACAAAAAGTGGCTTGAGAGAGTCTGTGTTGGGAATGAAAAAGTCAAGAACAGTGTATAAAAAGATTAGCTTTAGTGGAGGCATGTGGCGATGCTGAAGTGCCAGAGGGTCAGGAATAAGAAAGGGGAGGCACTTTTCTCCAGATGGCTGGTAGTAAAAGGGGTGAAAATAGGAGTGTTAATTGAAAGGGTTAGGGATTCAAAGAAAAGTTTCTGTGATTGTTTCAAGGTGGGAAAGATAAAAATATGTTTATAGAAAGGAAATGAAAGAAATAAAGACGTAATTGAAGAAGAGGGAGAGAAAATACTGGAGAGACCCTGTAAGAGCTGTTAGCTTTGATTTCCAGCCTCTCACTCAGAGAGAAATGCAAAGTGAAAATACAGGTAAAACATGATTTGGATAAGAGGACTTTATGACAATCTATGTGAAAGTGAAAAAAAATCAATAAAAGCATACTGAAGCCCTGTTACATGTGTTACATGGGGATACATACATGTGTAAAAATAGTCTCTCCCCTTAAAGGAGTAAGAGGTTCATATGATAGATGCTTACCACAGTACAAAGTACAAAGATGGAACTAAGGTGGACAGAGTAAGAGCTAAATGTGAAATGTGGTTGTCTCAAAGTTCAAACCTGGGATACCATGTTGAGAGGTTGTTCTCATTTCTGTTTTAGTAAGTGGTTACCATTGCAGGGGTGGGCAACCTTTTTTCTGCCAAGGGCCATTTGGATATTTACAATATCATTGATGGGCCACACAAAATTATCAACTTAAAAATTAGCCTCCTATATTTGGTCAAACATTTAATTAACTCACCCCTAATGCCTTGGCAGGGCCAGACCCAATGATTTTGCAGGCCTTATCTGGTCCGTGGGCTGGATATTCCCCACCCCTGCTTAGAGTCATATTTCTAGTCTTGTGTCCAGGAAACACACAGGATAGAGGGGCCTTCCTTAACCCCCCTCCCTCCATATGTGAAACCAACTTTGGAAAACTGCAGGAGCTTTGGAAAGAAGTGGAAACTATGTACCAAAATTACATTTACAGCACTTAGTAAACTTCAGTAAGTGATTTCTTACCATGAATGTGGCACCGTGTGAATGAATCTACGTTTCTAACAAACCGTGGCCTCACTTATGAGAAGAGGATAGCTGAGCAGACTCAGTTGGAAAGAATATTATTCACTAATTTTGGAGGGGTCAAATGAAGAACTTACCACAGGTTCTTAGGGTCAGGAATAAGGAAATAATATTTGTACAATTTTAAAGCATTGTTTTTCCTTTGTTTTAATTTTAACAAAATTACTTTGTTTTAATGACCACCGACATTATAAAACAGGTAAAATGACCAAAACAGAATATTATCAATCCATTGTTACCAATAACAATTAAGCAGTAAACTATATTAAAGCATTTGATCAATTTAAAATGTAATCAGACACAAAATGATAATTTAAAACACACAGGGAAGAAGGGAGGGAAGGAAGACATTTAAATAAAGACTCAGAGAGGAAAAAGAATTTTAATTAAATATCTCAGTTTTATGAAAAGTAAATATTTTCCCTTTTCTCTCTGAACATGATAGTTTAGTAAGTTGAAACTTTTTAACAATTTAATTATCCAAACTACTTTCTTCTGAAGTCTCTACATTACTACATGTTTGAGTGTCCAAATTGTTTAGCATATTTCATGATTGCTTTTGTTGCAAATAATTAAAATAGTCTTTGAAGACTAAGTACAGTTATTTGGAATTTTTATGCAAAAATAAAAAAAACACAGAAAAAGTACACAAGTGTCCTAAACTGCAATATTATGCACAGATGGCCACAATCCACCCAGCAGGAGAAATCGGGGAGATGATTTTCCATACTACCAGTCCGTTTCTACCCAACGAAAATAAAACCTGAAAGTCAACTGCCACCCTGGATCCACCAACAGGAATATAAATTTAAGTGTTAATGAGACAGATACAGTGCATTTCCTGGAGATTAAGGGAAGTCTGGAGAAAGTAGAGGATTCTGGGGGTCTTAACTACATATGGTCAATCATTCTGAGAAAATATCATACCACACATTTTTCTTTTTTAATTACTCTACAAAGAAAGAGACATTCACAAACAAACTACTCCCAAAGTCATTTTCTAAATCAGTGGATCCAGGACCAGCAGCGCCAGCATCAGCTAGAAGGTTATTAGAAATGCAAATTCTTGAGCTGTTCCCCAGGCCCACTAAGTCAGGTATTCTGGGCATGGGACACAGCAACATCTGTTTTAACAACCCTCCAGGTGATTTTAATGCATCCCACAAACTGAGAGCCACCATCCTAGGAAAATTGCCAATTTATAAATGTATTAAATTACCCTGATTACCCTGACATAGGGATCTAGAAACCCATCTCTTACTTTCAGGAAGCAGCCAGTTTAGACTGAATTCCAAACCAGTCAGACCACTGACTGCCTAAGTCACAGGAAACTATGTTAAGGACACAAGGAGATCCAGACAGAGGGAAAGAGGGCCAGAAAAGGAAAGTGAGGAAGGGCAAGGAGGCTGGGGAGACTGGAAACGGGTGCCCTTGGTCAATTTCCATCTCCCCAAAAGGGCAGGGACCAAATCATGCATGGTCATCCCAGAACCAAAATGGTCCAACAGTAGATGCTCAATAAAGTTTTTCAGACCAAATATAAATAGAGGAGACAATTCTGTTTCATGTTCACAGTGGGCAATATTTAAGCATGTACATAAATCACACTCTGTACATAGTTTGGTTATAAAGTGTATTAGCTTTTTAAAAACTGCTTTTCCGTTGTGGTGTCCCTTAGCCAATGAATGTTGGTTTCTATGTAATATGCTTGAAATTCACAAGCCTTGTATGACATACGTAAAAATCAGATTCTGCATATACTCAGACTTAACCATACAAACACTCTTCTTCAACACAATAGTAAACTAAATTTTACTTAGGATAGAATCTGGAGGAAGTAGGGAAAGGAGCAGGAATTACTGCAGGATTGAAGACCTCCCAGCCCAAAGGAGGCAAAGATGGTGGAGGCATGTGCCTCTGTTAAAGGACAGACCTCAGTGAACAGCAGGGGGCCTGATAAAGGGAGAACACAGGACAGATGCTCTTGCCCCCTGCAGGGCCCAAGTGCTTCGTCCCTCCCAGCCAGCTGCTCAGACATCTATGACTCCCCTAAGCTCACTCTGAGGCAGAGGTAGTGCCCACATCCAATCCAACCTCAAATTCTTTCCTAGTTTACGGTGGTCTTTCCTGCAGGGCCACAGAGAAAGTGCTGAAACCTATCACTCCACGGGGGTGAGCAGGGCAGGATGGGTGGTTTAGACACGTCCCAAACCCATTGAAATATTAGGAGAGCAAAATTAGAGAAAACTGAGTCCTATGACTCCTGGAGGCCATGCAGAATCCTGTCCTCTTTAATCCTCCCCCAAAGCCTTTTATCACCACTTTTATGGAGATGTAGGTCTACGCCAAAAGTTTTCATTAGGAACATTCTTAAGAAACATCCTTGATGGCCACCTCTGACCTGTTCATTAACTACCAGGCCAGTGCCTGATTAGTGTGTCAGAAATGTTTATTATCTTCTGGTTCGGAAAAGACAGGGGAGATTAAGAAGGTTCCCGCCTTGGCGTGAGGCTCCACATCTGCAATGGGCTTAAAATAGTACGGAAATGGCAGGATAAGTTCCTAGCACAGTTCAACCGACAATTAACGAAAAGACCCCCAGACAGATTAAGAGATATTTATTTTCTTTTAAATGGAGTCATCTGAGAAGTTATATGACTAAATAACTTGTTATCTCTAATAAACAGTTATCAGGGCTTGCTAATAGTTGTTTTCTAATGGTACTGAAAGTTGACGCTCGTCCCATGGAACCATGACAACAATCGCTTGTTTTGTAAAGGGATTTAAGGATAGATGTTTCAGTTCTAACCACAAACTTAAATTCTAAAGCTGTTACAATTAGAGAAGTGAGCAGCATTTTTCAAATGAAAAGAAAAATTAATCCGTAGACAGATAAAAAGTATAGGATGGTCTACAGGGGAAAATAGAGTTATATGAGTATCCACTTGTTAAGGCGTTTTCCCCTTTTTAAATGATTTCTTGCAAACCACATCTTACATATCCCTCTACTACCAGGAGAAAAAAAATGAGGTGTTAAGATAAAAATTTACTGTGAACAAAGGAGTGCTTGCCAGAAGAGCTAAAACTGTGCTTTTCAGATTTCAGAGAACTGTGACAGTGTTCATCAATCCAATAGTCCAGACTCATTAGTTTGCTTCTCAAACTTCATTGTGTATATAGATTATGTGCTGAAGCACAGCTTGCTGGGCCCGGCCCCCGGGGTCCCAATTCATTACACCTGGGTGGGGTTCCAGCATTTGTATTTTTAATAATCTCAGGGGTGATGTGGCACTCCGATGTATGGGCCCCCTTTTGAGCATCACAGGACCTAGACCCTGATAACTGGGCATTTTGAGAAGAGAAGCTGTGGTCCAAGTTATACTGCCAGGAGCATCTGTATCTCTCTCCATAATATAATCATGACGTTGAAAAAGTGACGGTGCAGATGAGCTCCGGAGACACAGATGCTTTCTTCGCTCCCTCTTTCACCAGGAGCTGGTCAGCATGCACACACGAGGTTGTCTTGAGCAGCAATGCACTGGACACACATTTCCAGAGGTCCGTTCTATGTCAGTCAACACTCATTCTAAGGAACCCAGGAAAGCATGCTGACAACTGACAGATGCCTTTAATATAACACAGAAGTCAGATAGGAACAGCCTCCCCCAGCAGACAGTCATGTGACCCAGGGTCCCGCCACCCCCTCCTCAACCTCTTCAGGAGAAGAGAAGTAAATGGGAGTAATGATTTATTGAGCTACGTCTACAAAATCTGGGACTCCTGGTAGTATTTTGTACAAACAGGAAATATAAAGAATGTGCACATTAAAGTAGTGTGGTTAGTTAAATTCTTCAAATTGAAGTTATCACCTAGCAGTTTATGGTAGCCCTGGAACCAAAGAGAATACACGTGTCCCTGGCATATTAATACCTGATAATCTGATTAAATTATTTATATGCGATGGCACCACTGGAGATTTCTTAGAACCTGGTGATTCAAGTTCAATTTTAAAAGGTATTAGATGGAAGCTATGTGAGGGGTAGAGCGGGAAATTTCTGTACCTTCTGTTCAATTTTGCTGTAAATCTAGACCTGCTCTAAACAATAAAACCTATTAAAATATTTTAAAGCTATTAGTTTAAACACAAAAATGATTAACATTATGACTTCCTTTTCTAAGCAAGCCACTACCTTACATTACTTAAATTAGTCATTTGAAATCCACATCTTCCTTATAATGCATGTAATGTTATGAAGATTCATGGCGGTGTGGAGGGGAGACCAGCTATAGCATAGGGCTTGTCCCTTTGTCATAAGCTTTCTTACTCTCATGTAGTCTACCTAAATTTTGAGGCCAAAGACTTGTTTCAGGAATCCCAGGTTGCAGCAGAATGCTAGCCTGAGCTGTCAGTAAGTATTGAAAGTAAAGGACCATTTTAAAAATATCTGCTTGTACTCAGTACCACTGGACCATAAAGGAAGTTCCCAGAATATTCTGCTAAGAACATTCACAGTGAATATCTGTGTGTGTGTGTGCATGCGTGAGCTCACTACCCATACATACATCAGCAAAGGGACTCAATGCTTATCCATTCATTTAGCAAACATACATTCTCATCTACTTCAGTCTCTATGGATTCTGTGATTCAAAAGGCAGACTCTGGAGACAGACTGCTTAGGTTCAAACCTGAGCCCCACCCCTCATTAGTGGTATGGCACTGGATAGGTTTCTACACCTCAATTTCTTCTACAAAATGTGGATGATAAATGTACCTATCTGTATTAGCTATGTATAATACTCCTGCACCTGGGCTACAATCCCATTTGAAGGTTTGCCTGGAGGAGGGGGAGATCTGCTTCCAGACTCGGTCACATGGCTGTTGGCTGGCCTCAGTCCCTCTGCACAGGGCTCTTTCTCAACAGCTACTTTTCCCCAGAGCCAGTGACGCAAAGGAGAATAAGAGGAGAGTACTCTGGATAAAAGGAACAATCTTTTTCCATAACCTCCCACTGGAAGTGACACCTCCTCAGTTCTGTGATATCCTATTTGTTAAAAATTAGTCACTATCTAGCCAGAGTGGCTCAGTGGTTGAGCGGTGACCTATAAACCAGGAGATCATGGATCAATTCCTGTTCAGGGCACATGCCCAGTCGGTTGGCGTGCAAAAGGCAACCTATCAATGATTCTCTCTCATCATTGATGTTTCTATCTCTCCCTCTCCCTTCCTCTCTGGAATCAATACAAATATATATTTAAAAAAGAATCACTAAATCCTGTTCACACTCAAGGTCATGAATACCAGTCTCGGGGACTACCTTAGAAGCTGCCTATCACAGCCCTCTCTCTGACCCCCAATGATTCATGTCCTTTCCACGTGGAAAATACACTTCACCCCTTTCCAGGTCCACAAAACTTTCACCTAATGACAGAATCAATTCAAGCCCAGAATTTTATCTAAATCAGGGCCAGGTGCAGATGTAGTCCTGAGCACAGCTCTTCAAATGTAGATGTGAGACTAAAGAGAAAGTTTCCTCTCCACACACATCCAAAATGCAGTGGTGAGGCAAGCATAAGATGACCACTGTCCACACTCTTATTCAAAAGGGGGATAACTTGGAGGCACGGGGGTCACTGGTCCGTAGGAATTCTAATATAACCTGAAAAAAAAAATTGAGAGTGTTGTAATTGGGTCTCAAGGCCTGAGAATAATTCTCCATGGCTCTCAGCTACATCCCCCGGGCTGTTCGCTCTACTCTGAGTCATCTTTCCTTTTATTACTGGAAGGCAGCACGTGTGTGCAGCTGAACAGCTTACCCATCCCGATTCCTGCCAGTAGAATTCTGAGGATTCAAAGGCTTTTCTTTGTTCTGCCTAGTCTCTGTTCCGCTCAGTTCAAGCTTCCATGTTTCACATATGTAACTGTTATAAGTCCTTAGTGAGCCTCCTGTGGCTCTGAGTTCACTCCCTGAGACAAAAGCCACACCTACAAATCTCTTCCAAGTTAGTCCTTTTCTAACGTTGGGCTGATACTGAGATGGCTAAGAGACAACTACCTTAAATTTCCCAGAGGATCTATTGTTTCATGGAGAAGATGTGTTAGGTATACCCTTGATTTCTTTCAAGAGCCTTCCATGTAGCTGAGTCCACTGAGGCAAGGCTACAACCTTTTATCTTTCTGAAGTCTTAACAAAAGGTTTACGGTCACACCCTCAGCTTCATCTTTAGACTATGTTTTCCTGACCTGTGACTGATCTTTGCTCAGAAGCCATTTCTTTCTTTCTTTCTTTTTTTTTTTTTAGAAGCCATTTCTTAACTGGAACATCATGTGCTATTGAAAGAGATTGGGAATTTTCAAAACCATCAAGTACTGACTCCTTTTTGCTTATTCCCAATTTATTTCTCTCCTCTCACAGTTTATTATTATCAAGAAGAAATGAGGCAGCATCTTCAACATTTTACTTGTATAGTATATATTCTCTATCCCCTGCCATATTCCACTAGAAAACAATCACTATTCATTAGAAGGCAGTCGCTAAATACAGCCCCTAGTTAAGGGGAGGGATCTCAACAAGGACATAAATGTAGAGGAAGGGATTATTGAAGACATTCTTTGAAAAAAAAAATATATATACACACATATATAATTGATTTCAGAGAGAAATGGAGAGGGAAAGAGAGATATAAACATCAATGATGAGAGAGATCATTGATTGGCTGCTTCTTGCACACCCCCCACTGGGGATCGAGCCCACAACTCCAGGCATGTGCCCTTGACCGGAATTGAACCCAGGACCCTTCAGTCCACAATCTGACGCTCTATCCACTGAGCCAAACCAGTTAGGGCATATTGGAGACATTCTTAAAGGTTGTCTGCCTACAACACTATCTCGAAGTCTCTATAAAGGTTAATTGAGTTAAAACAAAGATGCTTAAGCTCAGCTGGCATGGCTCAATGGTTGAACATTGACCTATGACCCAGGAGGTCATGGTTTGATTCCTGGTCAGGGCACATGCCTGAGTTGTGGGCTCCATCCCCAGTAGAGGGATTGTAGGAGGCAGCCAATCAATGATTCTCTATCATTGATGTTTCTATGCCTCTCTTCCTCTCCCTTCCTCTCTGAAATCAATAAAAAATTTATTTTAAGAAAATAATGCTTAAGACAGTACATAGTAAGTGCTCTATAAGTGGACTGTTATTCATACTATTACTATTATTATGATGACCATCTTAAGTAGGGTTCAGCAAACTCTGTAAAGGGCCAGTTAGTAAACATTTTAGGTTTTGCAGGGCACATATAGTCTGTTGCATATTCTTCTTTGTGTGCATGTGTGTGTTTTTTAATAATGCTTTAAAATTATAAAATCCATTATTAGTTTGAGAGCTGCACAAAAGGAGGTCAGAGGCAGCATTTAACCCATGGGCCATAGTTCGCTAATTCCTGATATCAAGGCACAATTCTGAAGCAACAAAGAGACTGCTATTATACCGCATGCGATTATGTTATATGGCATGCCATTACCTGTGCACTGATCTGACAGGTATGATGCCATTTAGCAAAGGGACATTACTTCACATGCCAGAGAAAGGCAGCCCAGCCGGTTCCTGAAAGGAATGCCACAGTCTTCCCTTGCCAATACAACTTTAATGGGAACAAGTAAAGAAACAGAACCATATAAACTATATTGGAATTTGGGAAGTTGAATATAATTACCTAAGTTGAAATCTAGCCAGCACAGGGGGTGGGGTGGGGGAATGTCAGGCAACCTATTAGACTCAAGACAAAATATGAACATGATTTCATGTTCAGTTATAAAAACAGGACTTCCAACAAAAATGCTTGCAGCCCACATCGTTAGACCTGTATGTGACTTTGGTGCCAAACCCCAGAGAAGAGTGAGAGGTGTCGCAGGTAGGACTCCGTGCGTCGTGGGAGACTGAGCTCCACTTTCCTTGATGGTCTATCCTGTAAGGCCTAAATGTGATTTTTCCCAACTGGCTCTTCCAATTTTAGGGGATTATAAAATAAACTGTCAGCATTGAAACTAAGCAGGTGTTAAAAGCAGGGCCTAGAAAAGCAGGATACTCCCCCTGCTGGATTTAGGAACATGTTCCAAAGCAAGAAAACCTGGAGTTTCTACCTATCATTCAAAACCACCATGAAGAACTCTGTGTCTTTTAAACAATCATCACCCCCTTATATCTTACTTTTAACTTTGCAAAGAGCAACATTAACAAGGTATTGGGCAAGAATATCATTTGTAAATGGTAGCTTGCTCTAACAGAGATGAAAAATAGGTTTTATCTTTTGTGTCAAGTCTGATGGACTGGCAGTCACTGTGTTATCAAAATTTCTGAGCCCATACTCATGCTTAATCAAAAAAAAAAAAAAGAGGATATAAAGTACCATGATCAATTAGTAACATCGTCCAGGGGCAGGGGAGGATGGAATAGTGTACACATGTCGGGTGTCTGCTATCCAACTAGTATACAAAATGCAAAAGTGCACTGTTATGATTTCCTCCAGCATGTTCATATTTAAATTCATGAAAAAAATTACTGTTTCAATCACGAACTCTACTACAAAGCCAGCTTTCACAGTTTGAGTATATCAATTTAAATTTGACACATAATACCGATCATTTAAACTCAAGAGACCACATCCTAGTGGCTATCAAGCAATCTGAAATTAATTTTAACATCATAATTAACAACACAAATCATGAGGTACTTTTCGTACATGGCACCTCTATGGGACATGGGACAATTATCTCATGAAATCTTTACAAGTACAACTGGGGCCCAGCCAGTGTTGCTCACGGTTCAATTCTCAGTCAGGGCACATGCCTGGGTTATGGGCTCAATCCCCAGTGTGAAGCATGCAGGAGGCAGTCAATTAATGATTCTGTCTCACCATTTCTCTCTCTCTCCCTCTCTCCCTTCTTCTCTGAAATCAATAAAACATATATTTAAACACACACACACACACACACACACACACACACACACACACACACACAACTGGGTCTCTTCTGGAGTAGTTTTATCCCAGAATTTTTATTCCAGTTTATAATTACTCACTATGTGTTAAGAGTTGTAAAGGGAGTCAGGGATGGGAAGGAAGATATAACAGCAATACTATGCACATCAGGTTCTCTGCTGTCTTGCAAATGTTGTTGGGAGACACTATTTACCCAAAGGCCTCTTTGTTCCATGATTCTAAAAATCTCATAAGTATAAGAGAGCTTAAGCTATGCCATGCCATACCATGTAGCCCGTCTTGCAGAAGGAAGACTGATACTGAAACTATGACAAGAGTTACCTGTGTCTGCTGACATCAAAAATAGGAACTCACTGATGCAAAAGGCCAGGACAAGGACAGAAACTCTCTCCTCACTCCACCTAAGGTCTTGCAAACACCCCCCATCTCTCCCCCGCCCTGAGGGCTGGGTACTCTGGTATTCACAGGGACATGAGTCCTGGACTCAGTGGGGAACAACTGCCTTTTTACTTCCACTAGACAGATGACGCAGCCATCAGCATGGATGCACATCCACTGTGCCTCTTTGGACTCCTCTCTGTGTTTAACCCACACCAAGAAAATGCCTGCCTATTCAAATAGTTGCAGAATTTACTAGATTATATAATTATCAGGCACTGTTCACCTGGCATACAAAGCAATGCAGAAGGGATTAGATCTATCATAGTAGCTAAAAACTAAAAAAGCTAACTATTCACCCACTGTACTTTTTGAAGAGATAAGAGAATATTCTACAAAATAACTTCATTGGTGGCTGCAAAGGACAATAGTTCTCAAGTTCAAACTCTCATTAGAATCTCGTTAGGGAAATACTGAGGAACAAGTCCTCCCTTACCTGATCTTCTGATTGAAATCCTAGTGAAGCATCCATCTTATATAAAAACTGCTGTTTGAAATTTTAACCCTGCTATTTGGCTTCTGTAAATGCTTGCAATAAGGACAATGAGACTACTCCCACTTCAGAGAGGCCAATAAACCTTCCCTGGACAAAATTATCAGTGCTGGCACCAGGCCAGGCCTTTGGTTGAGGTCTCAAGGCCCCAGCACATAGGTGCTCTTTAAGAACTTGCAAAGGGGGCCAGAAACACCCCATATTTCGGAGACAAAGAAGGTAAAAACATATAAATAGGGAAAGTTCGTTCCTCCATGTTGGGGTCCAGAATTTGAGAGACATTTTCCTCTGGGCCCGCACATAATAAATGTAACTCCATCTCTCTAAGCGTTGCTTGGTTCTTCTCTGGTTTTCTGTAATATTATGTGTTTCTAATGTGTAGCCTGTGTTGAGAAGAACAGCCCGGTCCTATGGGAAAATTCTCAGTCAGGCAGCCCTCAGTTCTTACCCTGCATCACTACTTAAACAGCAGGATGTTAGAAATATTAAACTATCTGAGACTGTTTTGTCGACTGTAAAATGGGAACCATACCCTTTTGCTGGGTCACAGTGAGGCTCTCAGCAACAATACATGTTGAGTGGATGACAAGTACCTTGAGCCACCAGCAGTTTGGACTAAATGGCACTACATAAAATGTGCTCTAGGATCAACATGCCTCTGCTCCTTAGCTAATGCCCAAGCTTTGAGGGAACCCAAGGCGGTGGCAGGAATAGGGAGAAAAGAGGGCTATTAGTAGAAGCTAAACTTTAATTCAATGCATCAACATGAAATCATCATTATCATGTAAATCCCGCACTTTCCTCTAAAAAATTCCACAGGCTCTTTACTCTCCTTTGGGTAGATTCCTCCCAGCAAAGAGAGTGAGACAACAGGAACACAGACACATCTGGGTTCTAAGCTTCACTGGCATGTGGACTACAGCACACTGCTGCTTTTCTCCCACCTCCCTTCATTCAGTCTATAAATTGGAACCTTCATACCTAACCCATGTGGATGCTGTGAAGATTAAATTAAATAACAGCTCAGCATACTCTCTGCACATATGAAACATTCACTGTACACTGCTTCTCTTATTCTTTCTGTGACCACCTACAGGCTGTTCCCGATGTCTACACTCCAGATTGATTTTATCTTGGTTTTTCTTGATGCTCACTATACTTGGGTTTGTTTATTAAAAACTAGAGGCCCAGTGCATGAAATTCATGCACTGGGGGTTCCTCAGCCCAGCCTGCACCCTCTCCAATCCGGGACTCCTCAGGGGATGTCCGACTGTCAGTTTAGGCTCGATCACATCCCTCTCACAATCCAGAACTGCTCACCTGCCTGCTTGATGGTTTTGAAAATTCCCAATCTCTTTCAATAGCACATGATGTTCCAGTTAAGAAATGGCTTCTAAAAAAAAAGAAAGAAAGAAAGAAATGGCTTCTGAGCAAAGATCAATCATAGGTCAGGAAAACATAGTCTAAAGATGAAGCTGAGGGTGTGACCGTAAACCTTTTGTTAAGACTTCAGAAAGATAAAAGGTTGTAGCCTTGCCTCAGTGGACTCAGCTACATGGAAGGCTCTTGAAACTTGATTTTGAAACTGCTCACAATCCAGAACTGCTCACCTGCCTGATCGCCCCTAACTGCCCCCACCGCCAGCCTAATCACCCTTAACCGCCTCTGCCTGCCAGCCTGGTCGCCCCCAACCCCCCCCCCCCCGCCAACCTGGTTGCCCCCAACTGCCCTCCCTGCTGGCCTGGTCGCCCCCAACTTCCCCTCCCCCCACTCCGCCGGCCTGGTCACCCCCAACTGCCACCCCTGCCAGCCTGGTTGCCCCACGCAGCCTGCTGTTCGGTCATCTATCTGGTTGTTTTAGTCATGATGGCCCCTGGTCTTTTATATATTAGGATATTAATAGAGAAGGGAAGGCACTACAGAGTGAGTGATTTTTCTACAAGCTCCACACACTCCTAGAAATTACTCCGAAAATCAGAGAAAATGGCTCTGAGGTATTTGGGTACATCAGCTAACTTCATTCTGGATGACTCAGACTCAAGCTGTCCATTGCCTTGGCCTCCCTGCTATTCCTCTGCAAGAAATTCCCCCTGATCTCACATGATCCTCCAGCATTAACAGCTTTTGCTGAGGAACCTACTGTTCAAACAATTTTGCATGCTGAGGAACCTACTGTTCAAACAATTTTGCATGCAGAGATGACTGTGTTAGTATCTCAGCCTGCTGTTTTGGGGGCCTGTCACAGATACCCAACTTGCCTTAAAACTGTTGAGTTCTGAATACATGATGTATGAGCCCTCAGTGAATTCATCTTCACTAGGATATTTTAATGTTTTATAGTTGGAATAATTTTAGTTTAGGTTCTGAGTTCTCTCACCAGAGGATTTAAATAGATGCCCTTTAGGAAATACTCTGAGTGAACAAGAACCATTGCTATGCTTACATTTCCTAAATAAGCAAGGCTTCCATTCCCAAGTTGTGCTTTGATTTGACTGTAAGTCCATTCTGTGAAGTTATTGAAACAGTACTAGCTTTTTACATGACACTAGGTTTCAGGTTCTGCATGTGATTTATTAGCACCACATCATGCCAATGAAGCCCTGGTCCTACTTAGAAGTGGCATCCTGGAAGTGATTGGCAAGTGGTGGCACACAGCCCTGTAGGATCAGGTCCTGAGGTTCAGGAGAGGCAACAGCATAAACAGAATGCAAAAAAAAAAAAAAAAGTGTGTGTATATATATGTGTGTGTGTATATATATATATATATATATATGTGCAAGTGACTGGGACAACAGAATGACCAGAACGAATGGTCGCTATGATACGCACTGCAGAGACCAATGGGCCCAAATGGGGCCCTGATTGGCACGCCCCTCCCCCCAGCCGGCCCAGCCCCTGATCAGCCCCCTTACCCTGATCTTGGGTGGGGCCAGCCTACCAACCTTCCACGTCTCCTCCCTCCTGCCAGCCCGATTGGCCCCATCAGGGTGAGCTGGACAGACCCCACCCAGCACCAATTTGTGTGCCAGGCCTCTAGTATTTAATGAAATTCTTAATTGTAGAATTTGACCTTCACTGCAGTTTCACCAAATGTCCTTGAGTGACGGTAATTTGTAGCAGCTGACATAAGAAAGCTATTTAGAGGTGTGAGTTTTGAATGCTGGAGGAACATGCCCCTCTCCCCCTGTTTTTCTATTTTCCCTAACTATGGACTGATAAAAAGTGACCAATCAAACCCATGGCTTCTAATTCTTAACCATTTTATAAATGGAGAATTTACCTGTTGAGACCTAACGAGCAGTATCTCAGTAACTCTGTGCTCAGGTGGAAAGGTAAGTTCCCCTGCTAGAAAGGAATACTATGTTTTGTGCAGCTTTGATTAAATGCTTGCCTTCCAACTCTTACAATTAGAGTAACAGAAGCATAGAATTTTGCCATGGGAAGTGTTATGGACTGAGTGTTTGTGTCTCTCCCTCTGCCCAAAAGTCTACACATGAGACTTTAGACTTTGGAAGGTGATCAGGTCATGAGGGCAGAGCCCAATGAATGAAATTAGTGCCCTTATAAAAAATGTCCAGAGAGCTCTCACCTGCCTTCTAATGTGTGATGACACAATGAGAAGATGGCTGTCTACGAACCAGATCCTTCACCAGATACCAGATCTGCTGTGCCTTGATCCTGGACTTCACAGCCTCTAAACCAGGAGAAATAAATGTTTGGTGTTTAAGTCCCCCAGCCTATGATATTTGTGTTATATCAGCCTGGACACACTAAGAGACAAAGTGAAGGAGGTAACATTTAGTTCAATTCCATCATTTTTCAGATGGGAAAATTAAAGTGATATGACTAAAGATATAATTGCTTGTGGCACCAAAAGTAGGGACTGAAAACCAATTTTTTACTCAAGAAATTCCTCAGTGAAAGTTTTAGAATCCCTTTGCTTTTCGTTTGTTTTGAATTGGCTCTTTACCATTATAGAGGTCTTGATTTAAAAACTTACAAATTTTTGTTGCTCTTAAATTTTACTTTAACACTCAAGGTAAGACTGTACACATCTCCAACTCTCATGATGCATACATAAAAAATTATCAGCCATGGTCAGCCTACATTCTGATAAACACATTGTTTTGAAATCTAGATCTCCACCTGGCCATTAAAAGAAGCATCTGATCTGGAGTCAGAAGATTTGGGCTGGAATCAAAGTTCCAGCTGAGAGTCCATGAGCAGGCGCTGCCACCCAACTTTCAATTTCCTCAGAGGAAACCATCCCACTCTGCCTCACAGGCTCAGTTAAAATTTGAAATAGTATAATATATGGGAAAATGCAAATGCTTTTGCAAGCTACATATAAAATGCTGTACATGTATAACTGTTATTTAATTGTGACCATCATGGACAAATATTACTTTGTTACTATCATTACTTCTGGTCTTTCAATAAGTATAATGCCAGGTGATGAGGGGACAGGATGGATGGATTATGGAATAAAGCCCCTGAGAATCTAAGGGTAACAGAAACAAGAAAATGAAAAAATAAAAAGACGAAGAAGTATGTGCTGACATGAACTGGCGTGTAAGTACGTGGTGCTGGTGGTAGGGAGCTGGCTTGGATGTAAGATACCCATCTTGGATTCTAAGTCCTAACCATAGAGATACTTTTCTAAAAATGCCATCTCTGAGTAAAATTTATGTTATACACGTTAAGTTTCCTCTTATTCTTCTGTCCTTTCTTTCCAGGCACAGAAATTACAAGGAGGAGCAAGAAAAACAAAGCTCCCGCTTCATGACATTTGGTCAATCAACTGTGGAAGATGCTATGAAAGATCAAAGTATTCCACAGGTCTCTAAATCTCTTGGAGAAACCCACACCCCACATTTTCACTCTGAATACCCACCACAGACATTTGTAAGGGCTTTTGGGTCCAGTCTTCTGCCACCTGTCTCAGCATCTCCCATGAATCCATGACTACTCTCCTTCCTCATGCTTTTAAATTCCTTAGTTGGAATGCAAAGTTCATGTATGAAACTTGGGCTCTGGTACAAGCCTAACCCAGGGAAATGGGCGGAGGTATGTCGATTCCACTCACATGGGCTGTTTCCAGACCTACAGCTAATGCTTCATAAAAGAGAGATTTCAGTGATTCAATTTGCTGATCGCTTGCCTAGAGGCCATGACCTCAGTGTGTTTCTGGTTCCAAGTTCTGCAGATGTTCTTGATCCTGTTTGGAATGCACACACTAGAAACCCTGGAAAGCAGCAGCCTTTTCACAAAAGCAGCTCTGACTTGGTGGTCAGATGGGAGCCATCTGTTAGAAGGCACCACCCTTCCCAAAGCCACCCTTCTTACTTGCCATAAGGGCCTGCAGGTCAGAGATCTTGGGGAGACCCTTGAACGGTGGGGTTCTGACAAGCCAAGGCAAGCTTCCGGGAATGTGGTCCCATGGAGAGCACCTGCAATGCTGGGATGCTTGCCAGGGCAAACTTGTTTCTTTCTCTAGAAGGGAGCCTTCTTACCCTGATGGCTTAAAGATCCCAATGGGTATTTTATATTTCTGAGTGCTAACACTGGGGACATGTTTTCAAGAATGGCCTTTTTGTCTAAGAGGGAGACCTCTGCCAAAGCTACATACCTAAATCTCTCTTCAATTGCTGCCCCACCCTCATAATTCTAGGCTCCTTTCTCCAGATGACTCATGTGTTGTGTTGTGTCACGGAAAATACACTGGGCTGGAAGTCAAGAGTCTGGCTTTTGTGTTACTTGTGTGAGCTTGGGCAAGTCACAGAATTCCTTCTGGCCTCAGGTTTCCCATCTGTAAAATGAAAGAGTCAGGCTCAGTGAACTTTACTACTCCTTGGAGGTATAAAACACTGAATTTTAGAGGCCTTGTGATGTATGTTTCCTTTTTGACAGTGTCAGCTAGGTCCTGCACTCTGGCAGGCTCAGGACCTCTCTAGCAAAACAGTCAGGAGAGGGAGAAGGCTGATTTCCAGAGCCAGTGACTTCATTTAGACCTGCCTGTTGGAAATTGGGAGAATCCAAGTTCCAGCATGAGGGGCAGCTGCCTGCCATCTTTCGTCCTTCTCCCAGGGGCATGAAAGTGATCTCCTTCACCCCCTTCAGGGGGTAACTATACCCTTTCTCAGTACTGGGTGTAAACGTTATTTGTCTGTCCCACTCACTGACTCAATAAAAGTTTATATAAATTGTTGAACACTTTTCTGTTGAAATCCTTACATAACGCTTGACTGAGATGAGGATTATATTAGAACAATAATTTAGACAAAAGTTTAGGTATTATTTTTCATAAATATGACCTCCCAAATAATACCTTCAATTTAAGTTCATAGTTAGAAAAGATCTTTTCTGACTTGTTTCTTTTTTGTCCCCAAATCAAACATTAACTCTAGGCTATCTATAAACCCTTGAGAACTTTCCAGCAATTTCATGTCATTTTTCAGCAGTTTTTTTTTTCTCATTATTATGTTTAGGCATGCTTTTACCATTCATAAGACATCTGACACTATGTTATAAAAAAATGTTAGGGTTTTCATTTTGTACATGTTCCATGCCTTCAAGAACCCACTAAAGAAATCATAAAATAATCTAAACAAATGTAAGACACAAAAGTAACTACATATCAAGATACAATGATCGCATAAAATTCTTGAGCAAAGTTAATTGTACGTTATTACGTATGACATATAAAGTTGAAAGAATCTTGGTACAGTGCAAAGTGGTGTTTGGATCTGGTAATTATACAGAGAATACCCTCAGGTCTAGGATTACGCTGACCAAATGCAACAAATCTAGACCTGGGAGTCCTATTTGGCAAAGCTTGCTCTCCACCCACTCTGTTGGAGTGGTGTGCATTTCCTGGGCTGAGGAAGCAGAGAAGCAGACTGGAGATATCCAGGGGTTTCCTCTTCCATCGCATCCCATGGAACGGACACCTCTCCTTAGCAGATGTTATATTTTGGCCTCAGAGCTTACTCACTGCAGTTTACCATTACTTGCTCGCAGTTCTAGTTCTGAGGGAAACCGGTACAAGTCCTCACAGTCTGACTAAAATACTTAACAGAATTAGACTACTTGTTGCTTAAGCCTTTATTTGGATGTCATCCTTTTCCATAAAATTAATTCCCCAAGGGTTTACTAATGCTTTAGTAAAAATCTCTCTAGACGTTAAGGCATATAATATTATATGCAAATGATTATGTACGGGTATGTGTGCAGTGAGAAAACTTTCTGCTAACATGCTGTTATCCCTTTATTTTTCTGGCAAATTTTCTACATAAGGCTCAGAGCTAATCCCTAATGCTTTACTTTAAGAGTCTGCCTTAACAATTGTGTTAAATCTCAGAGCTGCTTGAGCTTCCTCCGAGAAACCTGGCAAATTGTGGGACAGAGCTTTAAAAAAACAGGCCAGTGGACAATGATTGGTGTTCTGAATTGCCCCCTTGGGTAGTTTAACCACACACAGTATCCATCCTGGAATGAGAGAGAGAATTATACTTAGTTTGAGTTTAAATTTCCCATATAATTGATGCACAGGTCGAAAGTTTCTCCTGAAGAATGTGGAGTTCAGAGAAAAAGAAATGTTTATATCATCTCTTTTATTTTCTACATGCTCGGAGAAAGAGAATAGTGCATTTAAAGGAAATTGGCAATGTTTGTGTTGAATACTTGTATTTGCCAGGGTGGACTTTAAGAACAAGCATAGCCTAGCTAGCGTGGGTCAGTGGTTGAGCGTCAACCCATGAACCATGAAGTCTCCAGTTCAATTCCTGGTTGGGCACATGCCTGGGTTGCAAACTCGATCCCCAGTGGGGGACCTGCAGGAAGCAGTCAATCCATGTGTCTCTCTCATGGATGTTTCTGTCCCTCTATCATTCTCCCTTTCTCTCTCTAAATCAATAAAAACATGTTTTTTAAAAAAAAAAAATAACAAGCAGAATTGTTTGGTGACCTTCCACCTTATGTTCATATGGGCCATTAAGTTAGAACATTTCCTTAGAATTTAAACTCAGTCTTACGCGTTGCTGCTCAACCTTATTTCCTATACCACTAGCCTCAGTGGCTAGTTATAAAGTCTTAGCCACTTAGAAATCTAAAACTCATTCTCTGAATTGTTCTCGTTAAATACAATCACCAGACCTAAAGTCACATAATTTTTTAAACTAAATCACCCGTCAAAAAAAAAAAAAAAAAAAACAGACAAAAAGGATTTTCTCATATCTAGATGATACTAGGTTTTTCACTAGGAAGAAGTTCTTGCAAATTCACTCAAACAGCAAACAGCAATTAAGTTGTTCCTAACTGACTCTTTGCCAGGCCCCATGCAAGATACTCAGCCTGTAACAGGGAGTAAGACAGGAAGCTTACACTCTGACACGAGGCAGAGATGGGTTCTAAGTGTTCACAATGCAGTGTGCCAAGGTTTACATGAGGCTAGAGAAAGGATCCTGCAGTCAGGTCAGGGTGCTGACAGAGAGACCTCCTGAATGAGGTGATGAAAACACTGAGTCGTAAATGAAGAGAACGATGAATGAGGAATGGGAAAGAATATTCTGAGCATCACTGCAAAGTAAAGGAGGAAGAAAAAGAGAATGAATAAAAAAACTGCATGAGTGAACTGTCTGAGTGGACAGATTTGGTGACACAACGAGGACATGAGTGACCACGTGAATGATACTCTAACAACAACGTAAAAGGAGCTGGAGTGTAGCTCTGTGGGGGAGAGCTGACATCAAGGACCTGAAGCTGGGGTAGTCATCAGTGCTGCTCACCAATATGCAGACCTCTCTCTCCCTGTGGACACAGCAAGGCTGTCTTCCTGGCTCTCAGTAGTTCGAGGCGGCCATATGGCTAGTTAAGCCACGAGTTGTGAGCACAGGTGCCCCTTCCGGACCAGAACACTTAATTGCTGAGGTGGGATCCTCCAGAGCTCTCTTTCCCTCTGGTGAACAATCACCCACCCTCCAGGTGGAGATGCCCAGGCCACTCGAGTCCCTGAGTGGACAATGAGCACATCCCCACTGCAAACCTGAGTTGTTCTTGGTAGATAAAGCATCTGTGTGTGCTCAACTTCTGAGTCTGCAGGTTGTTGATACCATGGAGTAACCAACAACCAAAATAAAGCCTTCCTAAGGTATTCAAGATGAGAGTGACAAACACTGTGCTGCGCAAGAACCCCAGCTGTGCTGAGAAGCTTGCATCTTATGTTGAGAGCACTAGAACCCTTTAAAGCAGTGGTTCTCAACCTTTCTAATGCCGCGACCCTTTAATACAGTTCCTCATGTTGTGGTGACCCCCAACCATAAAATTATTTTCATTGCTACTTCATAACTGTAATTTTGCTACTGTTATGAAACATAATGTAAATATCTGTGTTTTCCGATGGTCTTAGGCTCTACAGCAGCAGTTCTCAACCTGTGGGTCTTAGGTTAGCAGGGTCGCCTAAGACCATCAGAAAACACAGATATTTACATTATGATTCATTGACAGTAGCAAAATTACAGTTATGAAGTAGCAACAAAAATAATTTTATGGTTGGGGGTCACCACAACATGAAGAACTGTATTAAAGGGTCATGGCATTAGAAAGGTTGAGAACCACTGCTTTAAAGGGATTTAAGGAAGGTTTTAATAAAATTTGCATGTTCATATCGATCACTCTGACTGCAAAGTCTTGGAGTGGGCAACATGAAAATCTCTAATTTCTGAAGACCATCTCTTCCAGACCTATCTTCTTTTATTTATTTTTTATTGATTTTATAGAGAGAGGTGGGGAAGAGGAAGAGGGAGGGAGGGAAGGAGGGGGGAAGAGGAGGGAGGGAGGGAGAGAGAGGGGGAGGGGGGGGGAGAGGGAGAGAGAGAGAGAGAGAGAGAGAGAGAGAGACATCGATTTGCTGACCAATGATTGAATTTGCAACCTTGGTGTATTGGAATGAGGCTCTAACCAACTGAGCTACCTGGCCAGGGTCCAGACTTATTTTCTAAGAATTGACAAAGCAGTGACTTATCTCAGAAAACTTGAAAAGCTCTATGGAGACATCTAAAAATATGTTAAAAATCTCATGTCTGACATAACCTAACTTACAATGAACGGAAATTACATATCCATTTTTCCATATCTTCATAATCTTTCTGATAAGAGCAAAACATACTTCTCTGAATTTTCAGCTAAAGAATGAGGCAGATTTCTTTGAAATCTGATTGCTGTAGAGTCTATGTAAGATGGTTTGAGGCCAAATTATTATGGAAAGAGCAAGTAAATTGAGCCAGCATACTTCATAATTTTCCTTCATTAGCAAGTTCTGCAGGCTTCACTGAATTTAATGAAAGGACTCCCATGTAAATCAAGTCTATTCTCCCATGGGGGAAATTTTTAAAAATTCTCTCGGACCTAAGTATGACGGAGCGTGTCAACATTCAAACGTCAGAACATTAGCTTAATTAAACTCCTCTCCGGTTTCCCCTTCACTTCTGTGAATGTGTTTAAATCTTTAGGACCAAAATTCTCTCCATTGCTCGGGCTCCCTAGGCAGTGGTTACACGGGCTAATGGCATAAACCATAGACTCTGGGGCTCATCTAATTCACCTGCCTCATTTGACAAATAAGGTGACTGAGGTGGCAAATTATGCTGAACATCTTCAGAAAACGTGGAAGAAGAAATGTCTTAGTCTTTCTACCTTCACTCTGACATCAACACAGTATATACCATCAGTTTTTGTTTTGTACTAAAAATCACGTTAATGGATTTGACAATATGACACTTGGAAAGGTAGAATTCTAAATTAATAAACGAAAACATAAAGCTTCAAAATTATAAATTAGTCAACATATATAAACAAGTGCTAAAGGCATGTGTTTCTGATCCAATTCGTGGCTATTTATCAGAGAGAAGCACCAAGAGCAGCATTTTTCCAACTGGGTTCCATGAAGCCAATGTCCCATGAGGCGGTGCTGTGTTTTTCATGTAACAGGGTTTCTAGGGTCAAATGAGTTTCAGGAACTGGGCTTACACTCTGCTCAAGACATTATCTTTAGTGTTTATTCTGATCTCCTCTTTCAAGGAAATGCTTGGCAAAATTAACCTTAAGCTCACAGCTCTGAAATGTTAGCACTGAAGCCTACGAAACATTTGAAAATGAGGCATTTGTTTTCATTTTTCTGTCATTTAAAGAAATAGTCACTTTTAGAATTATATCCAAATGTTAAAAAGCACATGACAATGCTGTTACAGCAAATCTAGACAAATGCCCTAATGACTCAACAGTAAACCAAAGCAAATTAAGTAGCCTTCAATTTCTGCTCAAGATAAAGTAATAAGCTCTGAAACTCCCATTCACTTGGTGCCCAGGTCCTAAGTGAGGTAGTTATAATGTTGTCATCATGGTATAAGCATACAGCTAAGAAAATAGTTGACATAATCTCAGAATTTGCTTCTGGTCATGAGAACATGTAGAATGTGAGAGCCAGGGGGAGCCTTATGTAAGTCAAAATCATCCACACCCCTTGCTTTACAGTTGAAGAAACTGAGGCCAAGCCCTAGCCAGTTTGGGTCGGTGGATAGAGCATCAGCCAGCAGACTGAAGGGTCAAGGGTTCAGTTCTGGTCAGGGGCACATGCCTGGGTTGCAGGCTTGATCCTCAGTAAGGGGTGTGCAGGAGGCAGCCAATCCATGGTTCTCTCTCATCATTGATGTTTCTATCTCCCTCTCCCTCTCCCTTCCTCTCTGAAATCAATATACACTGAGTGGCCAGATTATTATGATCTCTGAACGCATAATAATGTGGCCACTCAGGGTGTGTGTGTGTGTGTGTGTATTAGAGGCCTGGTGCACAAATTCGTGCATGGGTGGGGTCCGGCCAGCCTGGCCAGGGGGAGGGGACATGGGCGGTTGGCCAGCCGGCCTGCCTGCTGGTTGAGCTCCTGGTCGAGGGGACAATTTGCACATTAGCCTTTTATTATATAGGTTATATACTGAGTGGCCAGATTATTATGCGTTCAGAGATCATAATAATCTGGCCACTCGGTATATATTTTTTAAAAAAGAAGAAACTGAGCCCAAGAGAGGCTCTGAGATATATCTAAGGATATCTATATATATAAAAGCGTAAGTGATCATCAGTTGACCAGTTGCTATTACGCGCACTGACTACCAGGGGCAGACACTCAACGCAGGAGCTTCCCACTGGTGGTCAGTGCACTCCCACAGCGGGAGCACTGCTCAGCTGACTGACAAGCACTGACACCGGGCTCATGGCTGGTGAGCGCCGCTATGGTGGTGTGAGCCTCTCTCACCTCTGCAGTAATGCTACCGAGTGGCAGCAGCAGGCACAGCGGTGGCAGGATGAGTGGGAGTGGCATGGCGCCTGGCCTTGGCTCGGGCTCCTCCCTAGTCGCCTGCCACTTCACACACTACTACATCCCTTGGGGGATGTTGGACTGCCGGATCGGGCCAAAACCAGCCTTCCAACATTCCCCAAGGGGTCCCAGATTGCAAGAGGGCACAAGCAGGCTGAGGGACCCCACCTGTGCATGAATCTGTGCACTGGGCCTCTAGTTTTTATATAAAGCAGTAATTTGGTTTTATATTTGCATTTGTTCATTTTTTTTTTAACTCACATATTAATGTACCAAACATCTTGTGAGTTCCAGGGCATGTATCAAATGCTGGAAACACTAAGATGAACACAAAAAGTTCCCACCTTAGACATCCATGATCAGTGTGCTGGAGCCAACTGCTCCCAGCCCAGAAGGGCCAATACTAAATTCTCAGGGATTCTGTGAGCCAATTATGAAACACAGCCATTATTAATTTATATAAACTTGCACTTATTTAAGTTATTTGATATTAAAGGTACCATGCACTCAAACACAGTACTTCCTAACTGTCTTACTATATTTCTATGCTGGAGGTTATATACCCTAGTGTGTGTGTAGAATAGAAACTCATTAAAAGAATGCTCTGGGACTTCACTTCCCAAGTCCACACTCAGCAACATCACGTTGTTAGCGTGAAGTCAGTGGAGCATTTACACTATGGAAATTTGCAAATGCTACAAATTAGCAATTGTTTTTCCTAAGAGGTGGCTGGCTGTTCCATATTTACCACCTCACCACTGCGTTCAACTAATACATGGAGAGCACTTTACTGTGGTGTGTAGTTTACAGGACTAGGAGTTCACATTTTCATAATCCCACATACTCTTCCAAGTCTGTGAGACAGATTTTAGGACCTGTAGAAGACAGACTTGTGCAAATCTTACTAGTAATACCAAAAAAAAAATCACTATGTCACAAGGCAAACTAAGCAGAAAGCAATGAATTCTGTGTGGCAGCTAAGAGAGTGCAAAAGAGGCTGTGTGATTTGGATTTAGGAAATTCACCTAAAGACGAGGCGATAGCTGAAGATCCAAGGAAACTAAAGACAAGTTGGTTTCCAGTATATTCCTGTCTTTGTACTCTTTATCCTATATATTCCATATTCCTATCACTCATTTGTTGTATGACTGTGTACCAGACGTGAAAAAAAGGATTTGGTATTATTTAAAGGTTAAGAGCTATTTGGTTTGTCATTTAAATAGCCATCTTCATGCAGTAGGTTATTGCTTCCTTAACTCCAAGGGAGACAGGATAAGTATGGAGGTTAAATGACAGCAATGGTTGAAGCTGTAAAGATGGGGTTTCACTAAGCTACGTATCCTTGACCAAGGCACTTTTTCTCTGTGTACTTTTTCTTTTTAAATCTGTAAAATGAAAACAAAATCTGCTTTTCTGAAAATTAAATATGATTATGTAAAGCACGTGGCTCATCGTGGGTCCTCAATAAATGCTACCTCACCCTTCCGTTTCTTCCTACAGCTACGGTTGACCTTTCCCGGCAACTTCTCTAGTGAGCTGTGCGGGCCTTTGGGGTATTCTCTCTGCCTCAGCCTTTTAGTCTTCCAGGTATGCTTTTCCCCTGGCTATCTTTCCCCTTCAGTTACCAGTCAAGGGTCACGTCCCCACACACTAAATTCAGGTATTCTTGCTCTTTGCCTCATAATGGTGTAATTTCCCATCATTAAAAACAGATAAAAAATATGAACACAAAAATGGCAATAACTGCATATCTATCAACAATTGAATCTAAAAATCAAAATAAAAGCAATAATTCTAATGAACAAAATAAACTGGTGAATGAAATAGAATCAGAGGCATGGAAACATGGAACAGATTGTTGAATCTCAGAGGGAAGTGGGTAGGGGGATGGGAGGAGATTAACCAAAGTTCTTACATGCATACATGCATTACATATGGACACAATAAATAGGGTGGTGAAGACCTGGGTCAGGAACTGGGCAGAGGAGAGCAAGTGGAGAGGAGGGGGGGAGAGGTACATCCATAATACTCTCAACAATAAAGATTTTTTAAAATAATAATAAATGAAAATAAAATATGCAGATTAAAAAAATAAAAGAATAAAGACCAAACGTCATTATCACCACCTGCATTCATCTATATGCTCCATGAGGTCAAGAACTATGCCTATCTTACCTGCCATTGCATATAAAGGGCCCAGCACAGTGCTCAGGGCTTAGCACATAGTAGGTGCTTTAAAAATATATGCTATGTGAATAAATGCTCTTATTAGAAATTTTTAGACAGTTGGTTACATTTGGTACAACTCTTCAATTTTGGGGCACCCAAGTTTCTATTTTTATTCTCCTTTAGTCAATGCTTTTGTAAGTTCTTTTGTCTCAATATTTCTTCTTCTAACAAATGTTACTGATTTCCCACATTTTCCACACAAAAAAAATGTAAGTGCTATGTAATCCACCAGATGGGCCATTCTATAGCCCCTCTGAGATAAATGAACATCAAAATTCCCTATTTGTGATAAGAAGGGTGTCGAAAAATCCTAGGACTTCAGGTGAGTAAATGTGGCCTCCAACTGGCACATATCCTATGGGTTTGAGATAACTGAGTATCATAGAAACCTGTGTGGCACATGTGCAGTGTACCTCTGTGCACCTTTCCACTCCCCCCTTGGCATGGGGCAGGTCCCCTGCCCTGCTTCCCATCTTGTGTGTCTTTTGTGAGGTTCACACCAAGGTGTAAAGTGGCCCTGAGCCACCTGTGAGAGTCCCCTCACCACTTACAGCAAAAGCTTCCAACTTACAGTCTGTGGAAGCAGCCAACATCTACAGCAAAGCCCCTGCAGACAGCACCCTTTCCCTTCACCCTCTCCTTCTTGTCCTTCCTCCACATTCCCTGTTTAACATTTCTGATCCTTCAGAGTTTTTCCTGCTCCCTCCAAATCCTTCCCATATTGTAAAATCATTTCATTTGTATGTAAAACCCTTTTATTCCTAGTTGAAATAAAACATTGCCTCAGTGGTTAAACTAGAACTGCCTTTCTTTAAAACATTAGTGAATTCAATGATCCCTATGAACCCTTCCTTTAGTATATTGTGATTACATTAACACTCATTAAAAGAAATATTTCTTTTGAGGTGTCCAAATATTGACATTTTGCAGCTTAATTGTTTTAAACTGCTATTGGAATTCTTCTCTCAGTCTTTAATGTTTGACTCTTTCAGGCCATGAAGTGGGGATACATTGTGAGTGGAAAAACCTAAGTGTATTTAAATTAAATAAAACCTGACCCTAAAAGAACCTCATTTCTAAATAAAGAGAATCTGCTTTTTACATACATTTTCTTTCATATGGTAAAGCTGGATTGCACAGAAGGCCCATTCTCCCTCCTAATCCTGTTATGAAGAAGGAAGGTAGTTTAAAATACTCCGAATGCTGATGCTTAAGTACATCTGTCCGCCACACCACGATACATCAAAGAAAGGTCATGATGTTATATGACGTTTAGAACTGAGATTCCCATCAGATTTGCTACAAGAGCAGAAACAGGGTCAGACTTTTATCATCAAGCATCCATACTACAATCCAAATGGTGAGTCTTTGGGTGTTTCCAATGTGCTGACTCGGACTGCAGTAAAACAACGGGCTGTGCTGCTGGGAAAGAGATGCAGACATGTATACGCAGAGAGCATGCACATATGTGCACCATCTTTGGAACTGGCGGGGCAGATCTCTTTGGCTACACTCACAGAAACAAATGGAGCATTGATATTTGTAGGTGTTATGGTATCTTCTCTCTTAAGAATCTGCAACCTACCTCACGCACTTTTAGAAAATCCTTGGGTGAAACACATTTATATTTACTAGCCTCAGGCTTCTTTACATTCAGTTGTTGCAGCAGGTCACAAGGGCAGGACAACAAGTTGGTTGGCTAGACCCAAGGATGAGTCTAGAAGCTAATGTCAAGATGAGCTCACAGAGTATGTGATGATAAGCAATTGAGAAAACAGATGAGCAGGTACTGAAGATCAAAGGTAGAGAGTAGGTCAAAAGTCAGAGTTAATGCCAAGTGGATAGAATGTGGACACACAAAGAATCTGGGTTTTAGTCCAACTCTGCCATTCGCTAGTTATCTGGCTATGCTAAGTCATTTAAGTCTTCTGCACTGTGAGCCACTCCCTCAGGAAATAGAGATAACAGTATATACTGAGGAGTGCAGTTTTAATTTTAATAAAAATTAAAATACTAATTATAGTTAACACTTATAGAATCCTTTGTGTTTTATATGAATGAATTTATTTAATCACCTCAGTAACACTAGAAGGCAAATACTGTTATCATCCTCAGGTCACATCCCTGGTGTATGGTAGAGCTGGGACTCACAGGGTCCAGTGTACTCTTAAACATGAGACCATGTATATTATAACACAACTCACTAATGCTCTGCTCATATATACTTACAATAATAATAATAACAATAATAATAACCACTATAAAGTAATTACTAGATGCCAAAGACAATACTCAATGTTTTAATTTTGTCACGACCCTTTGAGATAGTTTTTGAAAAAAATTTATTTTATTGATTTTTTACAGAGGAAGGGAGAGGAATAGAAAGTTAGAAACATCGATGAGAGAGCAACATCAATGAGCTGCCTCCTGCACACCTCCTACTGGGGAGGTACCCACAACCAAGGTACATGCCCTTGACCGGAATCGAACCTGGGACCCTTCAGTCCACAGGCTGACGCTCTATCCATTGAGCCAAACCGGTTAGGACTGAGATAGTTTTTAATGTCTCCATTCAACAAGTGAGGGTACTGAAACTCAGAGTAATTAAATAATTTTCCAAAGGTCACCCAGTTATTAAGTTTTGGAACCAAACTTTGAATCCAGGTTTTCTTTTAATTCTAAACAACATCTAGTCCCCATTTCAACAATCCATATAAGCCTCCCTTAACATCCTCATCCTCCTACTCACGTAATTCCGTATGACACCTATTCTTATGCCCTGACCTTTAGTATCAGATGTCATCTCTTCTATTTAAAGCCAACACTCCATCCTCTTTCTCTGATCTTTAAGTATCACTTTCCCTCTGCATCATCAATTTCTTCTTCTCTACTGACTTCATCCTCACAGTGCATAAAAGTACAGCCTTCACTCCACAATCCTCTCCAGCTGTGAGTCAACTTGCCTTTGTTCCTTCTCATCTACACCTCTTTGCACAGTAGCCTCCATTTCCTGTCAACCTCCTTACCTTCAATTCACTCCTAGGTCACCACATCTGGTTTCCACCTGCCCTGTTCTACTCAAACTTGCCCTCTCCCAGCTCCCCACTGGCTTTCTACCTACCAAATCCAACAGGCATTTCCCAAGCTTCATCCCATTGGCCCTCTCTAGTATGTCCCTCACTGGCCCTGTAACCGTGTCCCAAAGATTCTACCTCCAACCTCCCCTCCCTCAAATTCTTCCTCCACACAATTGCCACAGTTCCTTTTACACACATGTTGTTTCTCACCTCCCTGCCTCTCCTCTAGCTATTCTCTCCCGAATGCCCTTCCCACCTTTGTACCATTCCATCTACCACAGACAACTTTGTTAAATTCTAGATGAGATATTCTTTTCTTCCTGGCAACCTCTTCAGAATCAGCCCATCCTAAGATTAGATGCACCTTCTCAGCGTTCCCATAGAAGTAGCTTTGTACAGGTTCTTAAAATTACCTCTTCCTACACTCCACTCCACACCGACTTTAAGCTCCTTGGGGATAGGGACTCTTATTCACCTTGGACCAGTTCCAGTCTCATCTTCTCAGTGGGGACAAGATAGTGTGATTGGGCCATAATTCCTGTTTTGGCAATTGAATTCCTTGATCTTTGAAAAGGGACTATTTCTCCTATGTATCTCATGATATGTGTATGAAATCTTTTCATCTTTAGACTCATTATTACACACTCACATTCAAATCTACTCCTTTCATCATGTTATGTTTTTTCAGTAAATGCCAGTTTTCCTTCAGCTGTCTTTCTATTCTAAAGGCCAGCTTGGTGGCTGCCTGACATCTTGTAGGCCTCCATGGCTAGCCACTGCCTTCGCTCCATTGATGCACATCCTCTCTCTCCTGGCAATAGCATCTTGAAACTGCCCATCCCTCCACCCGCACCGAGTGTAGTCTAGTGAGACTGTCAATCCAGCTTTCCCATCTCTCTCGGGTCTATGGATAGGATTTTGTTCCAAGCCAATCAGACAGTCATTCCCTGAAATTTAAACTTCAGAAAGAGTGATAGAAAAGCTGCGGGTGGTTAAAGAAGAGATTTGTCTGAAGTCCTTGCCACCTGAATTCCCCTGAGATGTTCTGACCCAGGTCATCTCCAAAGCCAGATCCTTACACGTTTGCACCCATTTCATTGATCAACACCATAGCCTTCCAATGCGTTCCTTCTTTGTTCAAGATAACAAACGTTTATTTCTGTCTCTTAGAAACAACCAGCACTAAGTGAGACATAGGTATCCAACAAATATTTACTGGATGGATGATGATGAATGGCTATTTGAACCAAAGGAATGTTTTTCCCAAGTTAAAAGGGAGCTGTAAATTCCTAGGAGCATAATAGTTTGGGAGCAAGTACATACCCCAGAAGAAAAGATGATACACATACAAGACCCCTGAGACAGGCAGCAAGAGGACCTAAGTCACATTATTTTTCTTTTAGTAAATGCCAGTTTTCCTTTAGCTGTCTTTCTATTCTAAAGGCCGGCTTGGTGCTGCCTGACATATTGTGTTCCAAGACAATCACTCCCTGGAATTTAAACTTCGGAAAGAGTGGTAGAAAAGCTGTGGGTGACAAAAGGGTCTTGGCTCAGAGGAGAGGTGCCCTTCCCCTTCCTCTGATTCTGAGTCCAGAGAAGAGATACTTTAACCTAAAGAAAAGAGCAGATGAGGGTGACCTTGATTTTTATTAGAGAAAGAGATAATTATGTAAAGAGAGGAACACAGGTGTTTTCAGGAGACAAGAAACATATCTGAAATGGTGTCTGGGCAGAGCACTGCATAATGAAAGCTGATGAGGACGACTGGGCAGCTTGAAGACAAACACCAATATGTGGTGGTACATTTTTCCATTGCAGGCATCACAAAAATCTACAGTGACTAACAAGAGTCTTTGTAATAACTAGCGAAAGTTTTCTCTGAGGAAAGTAAAGCTGTTCTCTTGGTATATTTCTTTGGGAGTTATCACAATTTATAGCTAACCTGTTAGATCCTACAGAGATAAACATTTACTGTGTCCCCTGCTACAACAGAGTTCACGTTCTAGTCTCTTGTCCCAGTTAGTAGAAGACACAAGGACTTAGGCATAACTCATATTTTAGATGGTAGCAAAAAACATAAATGGATCACTTCTCCTAGCTCAAAGCTATGTATACAGTATGTGTATTATCTTTGTGTTCATTATTACAGTCACATATTCAAGCTTACTGCTTTTATCTTTTTTCTTTTTTGCACTATCTAGTCAATGTTGCTTTTTTTTCATCATACATAATAAAGATGCTATGCAGGGCAAAAAAAAAGCAGAATGTTTTCCCCAAAGAGAGGGCTTTTCAGATGTGCTCTGTAATTTGTCATCCAGAGGAAAGAGTGTATCATCGCTGCTTTAAAAAAGTAAATGAATTACATCGCCTTGATGCACAGCAGGCCCGCAGATTTCATGAAGCCTTTGTATGAAACATGTGCTTTGCTTTCTGGTGTCTCCTCTCCGATTATTCGAGGCATCCAGGAGATGAAACAGGCAGGAAAGCAGCAGACGTCACAGCCACGGCCTGCTAGGTCACCTCATTCATAAGATCCAGAATCAGAACTCTACCTCCTACACCGGAAATTAAGTACTTATAATGAACCCACCACCCCTTCTCAGTCAGACTTTCTAAGACTTTGCCCCTTATTACCACTTCCTTTTCCAAAGCACTTCCTTCCCCAGATGACCTGGGAATATCAGATTATTATTAAGAGGAAAAAATACATAGCGCAGCATCCTCTGATGTTACTGAAATTCTCGCAGCAAACAGAAGACACTTCCTTCTGTTTCCTTTCTTTCAAGATAGGCCACTCCATGAACGTAGCTTTATCTGCGAGTCCATGACCAGGTGTACGTTTTTCTTGGTTTCATGGACCAGCCTGGGTTACTTTGCTGGCAAGCCACTCAGGTTTCCTCAGCCTTCCCTCTGTACCTAGCTTTGTCCCCCAACCTCCTGATTCCCTTATCATTTTCTGAAGTGTGTATGCTAGCCATATTCTTTCCAGCTTTTCTCATTTTTACTAGTTGTTTAGTGCTATGCCTTGCCTTTTCTGGAGATATTGGTCTCCATTAATAAATGGCCCAGTACTTGAATTCCCACAAGTGGAGGTCTGTGTGGATGTGGGTTGGCCTATGTTTGTAAGCATACATGCATATATTAAATAACTATTCTTTTAATAACTATCTGCTTCCACTCATTGGGTCACATTGACTTTTTTAGCTTGTTAAGAATGGAAAGGCTAAGACTATCTGAGATGTTTAAGTGGTCCAATTTTTATTAATGGTGAATACTATTTTTATCATTAATGGAGAATACCATGGGGCTAGTCATTCCAAGTAACATGAAGGCATAGCTGTCAGTGTGGCATTTTCAGTAGGGAATAGTAATTGGAGGCAGCAACTAACATGCAGCATCAGGAACTGGAAAACAAGAGATCTGGAATAAAAGATGTGATTTTTCCATGTATGGATGAAAAAACAAGGGGGTTATAGGGAAAGTAACCTCACATGGTGGTCTGATCATAAATTCCTACCTGGGTAGGTCATGGTGGGTAATCACGCTCCAGGCATGTGATTTTTTTTTTTAGTATTGGGTTATCTTCACCTTAAGCAAGTCCTGTCCATTGTTTTTGTGCATCTAGGTTAACACACCTTTGAAATAAGCCATGAGCACCCTCAGGAGAGCACAAAATCTTAACTGTCCTGTAATCCTGTGATGCAATCCCTGCCTTGCTTTCTCCCACCTCCATGTAATCTTCCTTGCATTGCCTCCCTATCTTCAAATGCACAAAAGAAACTGTAGAACTGTTATCCTCTGGAGCCATGGTCAACAAACTGTGGCTCGTGAGCCACATGCAGTTCTTTGGTCCCTTGAGTGAGGCTCTTCCTCAAAATACCACGGCCTGGGCGAGTCTCTTTTGAAGAAGTGGCATTAGAAGAAGTTTAAGTTTAAAAAATTTGGCTCTCAAAAGAAATTTCAATTGTTGTACTGCTGATATTTGGCTCTGTTGACTAATGAGTTTGCCGACCACTGCTCTGGAGCATTTGAAATCTTGCTCCCCAGCACATGTCATCAGTTTGGCTCAAATGAACTCTTAATAAAAATACTCTACAGGTTTCTTATGTCGACACATGAGTCTCAACTTTATGGAAAATCTGTTTTCTTAAAATAATACTACCATTTGTGACTTGCTAGCCTATACCATGCATTACACATAAGATCTTCAGAAGAACCCTTGAAGGTAGGTATTAGTACTTTTTTGCAGAACTGCTCTTTCATTCAAGGGTCAGGACTTGTTTTTAAAGCTCCCTGTAACACAGATCTCACTGAGTTGAGGACTCCGCTGAGAAATATTTTTTTCTTTTCAAATGGATTCTTATCTTGAATAAAAGTAGAGCCACTTACAGAGAATTAGCAAGTAATACACATCACCAGCATATGTGTAAATAAGATTTCCAATGAATTAATTTCCTGACTAGACTATTTAGGAGGGACAAATGTTCTCATTTATAATCTGGCAATGTATTCTCTCACCCATGTATATGACACAAAAATTCTTCATCACAGCCAATATCGGTCCATTCTTTATTCAACAAGATAATTGGGCTCTATAAAATTGAAACCGACACGCTAGCTTGTTACAGTTAAAATCAGAATGCAAGAAAAGGCCCTTAACACAAACCTGCACATTCTAACTGGGGAACCTATTTTTAGACCCATTGGCTTCTTTTTTTTCTTTCATACTCGGTGCAAGTTTCAGCTAGACTCTAAACTGATTGGGAGAAATCCAACTCTGTATGCTCCTTCTCCATATGCTAATGGCACCACTGGAATGCAGAGCTGCCCTGAGAGGCTCACTATCAAAGGGTCAATTTTTAGGCAAAATGCCTGCTCACATGAAAGCTTGTGAAGGTTCTTTATCTGAAGTTGCAAGGAGTCTAATCAGAAGGCAGCCTAAATGGTTATCTCCAGTGAAGTGGAATTATGTGTATATTGTTTGTAAATAAGAGAATATTCACCATCCTTCTCTGGCTCGTGTTACCAAAAAGATACGAAAACCCAATGTCACATCACCCCAGTGGGTGATTATTTTATTTACCAGAGAAAATGCAACAGGGGTGGTGGCGAGAGGGGCCCACAGGGAATGAGATGCGGAGCTCAGATCCAGGAGGATAAAGCAGAGGAGATGGGTGGGGGCAGTGAGGGAGGGAAAGGAACAGAAAACGCTGGGTGAAAGGGGGTTGGCAGCAACAAGCAGCTGAAAGAACTTTGGGACTCACTATGGAAAACAATACCCTGAACATTAACAATATTAAGTAGCACTGTGATGACCTTCCAGAACCATGGTGCAGCATGTTGTCTAGCTCTCCAAGAATTAATTTGGCCTTGCCCAATGATCCCTGTGTTTAATCTTCACCTCAGTGCTCATTCTGAACAAGTAACAAAAGAGGCGGTTACTTCTTTGTGGTGCAATCAGTATCATCTCCACCCTAAACTAAAAGGGTCTCTGCTATCCCCACACCCATCTTGTCTAACATCTTGGTTTGTGAGCCAGGGAAGTAAAAGCAATCCAGTGAAAAACAAGGCAAGGTCTGTGCTCATCACCATGATTAATTCGGTGCTTGGTCCCTTGATGAAGGCTGGGGGCGCTGCAGTGGGTGGTGAGTGGGAAAGGGTCCCGAAACACAGTGGGAAACTTGCACAAGACTTTGTTAAAAAAGAAAAAAAAAAACTCTTTGGAAACAGGTAATTGAGAATATGATAATTTGATATAGATGAGACTAATGTTTACCCATAAGAAAGGGAGTGATAAAATTATTAGCAGTCCAGAAAGGCTGATGTTTACTCAGTAATAACAACCCACATTTTTTGAGCACTTACTTCAGGCTGGGCACTATTTTGAGGCACTTCAGTCCTCACTCCAGCCCGTGACTTAGCTGCTTACTATGTCATTTCAGAGATGAGGAAACTGAGGCAGAAACGGGTTAAATCAGTGCCCAACGTCCAAAAGGTGGAGAGCCAGTATTGAAACTTGGATCATCTAATTCCAGAAATGGCACCTCTACCTACTGTGCTATCCATAATAGAGTATGTTTAAGTTTTTAGCACTCCAACTCCTAGTATATAAATACTGCTAATTATAAATGCATATCTTCCATTTAGTTAAGAACTCCTGACAAGGCCTTCTCATGAATGCCTTCTATAAAGAAACAATTTGACAAGGAATTAGCAGAATAAAATGTTAGAATTAGAACACATTACGGCCATTTTTTAAATAATAAACCTGAAGTTACTTAAAATTTTTTATCCTCAGTCTTTTCATTCCTGTAGACCAAACTATTCCACATCAATCTAAAACAAAATGGTTTTGTGATACTACTATAATATTTAAGCACTTAACTTCCTTTTGCTAAAAAAAAAAAAAAAAAAAAAAAATGCCAGTTCTACCTCACTGAGTGTTTGGCTCATTTGAACTCTTCACTTCAACCTGTTTGCCTTCCGTCTTACCAGCTGCCCCTCTTTTGCCAGCACAGAGGGCACAGCTTCTTCTCAACAGGCAGTATCTGGTCAGAGCAGATATTCAAAGATATCTAAAGAATACCCTTCTGTGTCCCATGCCTCGGGCAGACCTAACAGAGAGTGACTTGGGCACGATGTTTCTCATCTCCTCTTGCCCTATCTTCAGGAAGAAAAGTTGGGAAAGAAGCCGAATGCAAGGTATAGCTAAAAAAAAAAAAAAAAGAGGCCCTGCTGGCCCTTCACTTCCGCCTCCCTTCTCTGTTAAGTAAGGAAGACTCTGGAGGGAGAGGGGCTTGCAATTCCCTAGGCAGTGCTAAGCAACACATTCTGGCTGTCAGAAAGAATCTCTGGTATAGAAAAGAGACAAACATCAACAGATTACATTCCTCTTTAAAAATGGTGAATCTCTTTCTCCAAGTGTGCCTTCAGCTGAAGGGAATTTTGGTCCTGTAAAGGGCGAGGTCCCCTCTATTTCCTTTTTAATTGTGTAATCTCTCAAGGATTTCACTTGCATAGAGAAAATGCTGATACGTCGACTTTAATAAATCACTTTCAAACATTTAAGCAAACATCTCCGTCTACCTCGAAGAGCCCAGGCCTGGACTTCAGAGGAACGTGAAAAATGAGGGATGTGAATGAACTCTCTTTTGAGCCTTGACCCCGAATTTACCGCTGACCTGAGAGTTTGGATGTAATCTCCCTGCTTTGTTAACTTTATCTTAAATACAGGGAAGTTCACTTTCATACTCTGGGTATAAGTGCTGGAAATTAGTATTTGTGAATTACGTTGCAGTCACGGAAGAAGGATGAAACAACAGTGAAAGTGAACACATCAAAAATCTAATAAATGTATTTTTGAATTGCCCTGAACGACCTAATTATTACCAGTCCACATGAAAATGACATAGAAGCTATTTTCTAATTGCTCTTTCATCAGTGTCACTTTAAATGACTACTGCCATGGTTTCTCTGTCAACGTGTTAAATGATCTATGATACTGACCCCACAGTGAGTAAAAGAAAAAAGACAGAAAAGCTGAGACAGATGCTGCACAAATATACCCAACCAGCCACTACTCAGTCCTTGTGCGGGAACACAGCCACCCTAGCTGTTTATAGTCAGCATCCCTTGGACTTGGCCGGAGTAGCTGTGCAAATTGGTTAGTGCCTTTGATGGACCAGTGGCTAAATATTTTGAGTATCACCCCTGCCAACCATATAAAATGACAACAATTTTCTAGAAATTTTAAAGGCTATTTCTGCCATGGTGGAGAAATAATCAAGTGAGGAAGCACAGCAAAAAATATCACGGTTGGACTAAAAATGGAAACCAAAAAATACCAAATTTAAAAAATTCATCCAAACATAAGTTGTTTTTTGAAGACCTCTCTGAGCTCTCAAAAGCAGACAAAGATAAGATAATCATGTGTGATTCCTACTAACAGGTTTTAAGAAATATCTTAGATACAACCATTCTTCAACAGTGGCATATCCATATCCCACAGACATGGATGCACCATTCTAACCATGAAGTGGAAGAGAGAAAAACTTGAAAATACACAACAAATTTTGCAGAAAGTCATAGTCAATTTCATTAATAAACATGAGGAGGCCAAGAACACTTGGATTTAGAAAACTTCAAGAATAACACACCCCAAATTACCACCATTAATAAGCACCACTATGTAATTCCTGCCAGAAAATTAACTAAGAGAAAGGCTAATGGTGACCAAGTTAAAATTGCTGACAGTGATGGAATCTTGTCATTTGTCATTAGATTGGAACAGATTTCCCCAAAATGGAAATTTATGACCAATACACATGAATGTAACACATTTCCAATAGCCAAAGAATTTCTATTTGAACAGTACTCTGAGCTACGACAAGCTCCAATTATATTATTTATGGACAATCTGAAAAGCATGAACTTCAGTCATTACTTCCCCAGAGTCTTGCAGGTAACCATTTATTCTTAGAAAATACACATGGAGAAAAATCTTTAAAATGAAAGAGAAATAATCCATGACCAAATATGTGATTTAACTTGCTGAATAGGAACGAGTGTCACACTTTCCCCTAACTTCATAAAAGGCCAGATGTGTGCTACACCCTTCTGCATGATTTCATAATTCGTACAACTCCACCCGACGAGATAACCTCCCCACATTTTTATGATCTTTCTTCCTTTCCCTCGAGAACCTCTATGTAAATCTCTGGAGAAACAAGTCCCGTGCTGGGAAGAATGTATAATTTGCCTCTGTCATCTTCTGAATATAGCACTAGTATAGAAGATATTACTTACAGCCATTAGTTGGCCATTCACTTTAGTAAACTTATCATCATATGTAAATTCCAATAAATATTCCTCTCCCTACTTGCCATTTTCCATTCCATTTGATTTTTCAAATTCAGTAATGGGCTGTGTATAATGGGGGATAACAGCAAGGATAACATAACCAGTAGGACTTTTGGAATTGCACAAACCTTGCCTTCACTCCCTATTTGTGTGACTTCTCAGTCTATAAATCATAAAATATGAGAAAGTAACATGTAGTACCCACAGGTTAAAGAAACCAAGGACTAATATTTTTTCTGGACATGAACAAAGTTAGCAAAACCACTGCTCGTGAAAATTTTTTGAATAATTTAAGAAAAAGGGGGAGAGCTGAGATTAAACCATATAAATGACATTAAATGTATTTTACAAGCATCAAATACTAGAAGGCACTCTTTTTTTTCTTTTTTCTTAAACACATGAGAATTACAGACAACACAGCAGGTAGAGATAAACTTTCCCAGGATGCTGGTCCCCAGGAAGGTGCCCACTCCAGCCATTACCTCTGACCCTCCACCCCCACCTCTCCACAGGGTCTGCTACATAACCAGGGAAGGATAACCTACAACAGAGTGCAGGATAGGCATCTTTCTTGCTGCTTTCTATGCCCACTCTGTTCATCTTGTGAGCACGTGGGACCTCTGGCCATAGAAAGGGCAAGAAAGAACATCAGTTCATGGGATGGAAGCTGGGCAAAGGAAGGAATCATAACAACTGGACCTCTCCTGGTATGAAAGATCAAGCACAGAGCCCTTGGCAGTTGTGGGGTAAAGGGGGTAGAAATGGTGTGGAGAGAGGTGATATAGGGCATTGGGGATGTAAAGGCCTGTCAATGCTCCCATGGAAGCACCTCTAAGAGTAAGCAAGTAATTAATTAGACCAGCTATCACTTAGTCAAGGAAGTTACATGAAAGGAAAACATGCATGTGAAATCCTGAAGTTACATGAAAAGAAAATATGCATGTGAAATCATATTCAGGAGTACCTGAATATGAAAGCATCTGGCGGAGGAGAAACACTTAATGAACGTCACGTGTACTCCCCCGCCTCCAATACGCCCAGGTTTACACTGTGGTATCTGTGAAACTAACTAGCAGAACTCACACAAGTATGTATGTATGTGCCCAGAGTAGAAAGGACAACTGCAAAACTCAAATGTAATGATGAACACTTTCTCAGCTTTCCTACCAGAGAAAAACTATATTAGTAAAATCCAAGAGTTTCAGGTTGCTCCTTACATTCTTCATTAAGGTACTCAGGCAGTGCAGTAGGAAATTGGGCCATCTAGAGAGGGATCCTGGGAGATATGTGTGGGTCATAACCATTCACCCCTTCGTAGACTTGGATTTTTCAAAGTCTGAGGAAAGGTTAAAGTATTTGCAACTTAGATCTCAGCAGCAGCTCAGCTGGCTCCTGAGGTAGTCACTCCATTGCCCCTGAATCAGTCAGAGGCTTAGAACCTCTTTACCAGGGACTTCTCAGACCCACCTGCCTATGTATATAACCATGTAACACTTACCATTGCTTTTATAAGAATGTTCTATTTCTGTGTATTTACGTAGATGGTCATGGCAAGGCGAAAGGTTTGCAATGATGTCGCCACTGTTCCAGACCAGTCGCAGTCAGGAAGCTATTAACCCTCTCTGAACTTCAGTTTCCACATAATTTAAACAGGCATCATAATGTTGTAAGCATAAAATGTACTCAACTAACTCCTAGCACAGTGGGATAGACTAAGCACATGGAATTCCATATGCACTTTGACTATGCTCTGTACTATATACTAGAATGAGTCTTGGCAAAATGTTTAATGAAGCTAAGTATTTGGGATTTTCCATCAAAAGTTATTGTTTCCTTGACTGCAATGTATTATCATCTACTTTGTTGCTGAGATTTTCGATAAAAGGTCCTAACCATAAAGTCTATGCTTCTTTCTACCCACAGCCTTCCTACCAGCTAAAGTTGGTGTAGCAGTTAAGATCCAAAGTGCCCGAGAGTGAAGAACTGATGTCATAGTTTGAGACAGAAATAATACAATTACCAGTCTTTGGATAATGTGTAAAACAAGTATTATCAAGAGATAATGCCCAGTAATTGTGATCCCTTGTTGGTGTAGCATAGATTGTTAAGTGTTGTCCCAGGCACCAAAAAGTCATTGGCTCAATTCCTGATTGGGCACATGCCCAGGTTTGGGTTTAATCTCCAGTAGGTGATATGCAGGAGGCAGCCGATGGATGTTTCTCTCTCCTCTCCTTTCCCCTCTCCCTAAAATCAATAAAAATATATATTTTTAAAAAGAAATAAGTGACTTTGGCTGGTCACTTATGGCTGGTGGCTCAATTGGTTGGAGCATCATCCCATACACCAAAAGGTCTTTGGTCTGATTCCGGTCAGGTTTGATCCCCAGTTAAGGCTCATGCGGGAGGCAACCAACTGATGTTTCTCTCTCACATTCATCTTTCTGTCTGTCCCTTCCTCTCTCTAAAATCAACAAAAATAATGGTGGGGAGGGAGCGGGATCGGGGTGGAGGGGGTAAATGGGGGAGAAAAAGGGGACATCTGTAATACTTTCAACAATAAAGATAAATTTTTAAAAAAATAAGCAATGGTTAAAACCATTACTCAATATTTCCATTTAAAAAATAATTTGGTACCCAGCCGGTGTGGTTCAGTGGTTGTGTGTTGACCCATGAAGCAGGAGGTCAAGGTTCAATTCCCAGACAGGGTACATGCCAGGTTGTGGAATAGATCTCCAGTATGGGATGTGCACAGGCAACTGATTGATGATTCTCTCTCATCTTTGATGTTTCTATCTCTCCCTCTCCCTTCCTCTCTAAAAGCAGTAAAAACATTAAAATTCTTTTAAAAATCATTTGGCTTTCTGGGTTCTTTTTGTTTGTGATAACATGGTTTACTAATTAAATGTAACAATCAGAAGGTTAAGTATAATGAGTTTAACTCAAGGTGAGGTCAATAAAATGTGTGCAGTGACATATTTTGATGCATAAATTTACTGCAAAGAATGTGAGAAAGATTCATAGATATTGAGGTTCCTCTTATGAAGTGATATATTTCAGGTCCACTGAGTCAGATAAATTAGCTATTGTTTTATGGCAATTGAGTTCATTGAGTAAACAAATTAAATAAACATAGAATGGAATGGAATGAATACAAACATTCCAATGATAAAGTATATAAACATTGGGGGATCAATGACGTGGGTTAAACAACATAAGTAGCCATGCACATAATCTCCCAAATAAAAGAGAACTTCCTTGGACTTTTAACTTTTTAAAAGCTCAAGCTTGTCACATAAGAAGCTTATGAACATATGACAGAAGATAATTTCTTTGTGCTATGTTAGCAACTTATAAGATGGCCACAGCTTTGAAAAAACAACAACTTAATAAACCTTAAATCTGAATGTCATTCTTGCTTGGTCCCCATAATCGTCTCCTATCCCAAAAAGGGTCCTGTCTACATAATTCTACTTTGCATTGAACAGATCTGTGTCTTAAATACAAATAGTTGTTTTGCCTTAATGTGAATTTATATTCAGAAATTGCTTGTTCTCACATCAAGAAAATTTTTACATTGATCTTGTACACTTGCATGCTAAAGAAAAAAATCAGGTACTCACTTTTTAAGTTAGAAAAAGGGTAAATATAACCACTATACCAGTAATACTCAACCTTTTTCATCTCATGACAGATAGACTAATTACTAAAATTCTGTGGTACACGACAAAAATATATTTTTGCCAATCTCACACACAAAAAAATAGATATAATTTTTATTCATTTACACCTGATTGCTCTTGTTGTGTTGTCTACTGTCATTTTTTTATTTGACAGTCTAAGAGAAAAGAGGTCAGTGCCCCTGAATAAGCAGTAAGGTATTGCATGTTATAAAAATTCTTGCAGTACACCAGTGTGCCAAGGTACACCTATGAAAAATTTCTGCACTATGCTGTAACCTGAAACCAATACAAGATAATATTGATTGTAATTAAAAAATAAAATTTAAAAAGGCAAACAAAATACAAATGGCCAATAAATATATTTTCAAATGACCACCCTTCCTAGAAATAAAAGAATACCTACTAAAATAAGTGTTTTGCCTATCAAATTGGCAAATATTTTAAAAATTGATGTTTTTTGTTGGTTAAGGTGCAAGAAAATGGGCACTCAAAGCTGGATGAAATGTAAACTGATGCATGATTATTGCAAAAAAAATTAAAGTGTGCATGGCTTTTAATTCTGCTTTTGAGAAATTTTAAGAAATTAATGTGAAAAAAAGTTTTAGTTATCAAAAAAATGTGACTTTTTAAATGATTTTGAATCAACACAATGATTTTTAAAACAACAAAAATGTGAAATAACTGAATACTCATTTACTAAATTATGGAAAAGCAATAAAAATGATATTGTGCAAATCTATGTTTGGCCTGAAAAGGTGTTCACAGAATATTAAGTGAATAAAGCCAAGTTACAAAACATTATATATGCTACAATCTATTTTTTGGTTTGTCTAACATACTACATACACAATATATCAAGACAAGAGTTTGCAACATCAGAGAGTTATCAATGATAGTGTATAGGAGGGTGAGTTTATGAGTGATTTTTATGTTTGCTTTGCTTTGTATTCTGATTTTTCTGTACTGGAAACAATTTTATTACACATAAGTTAATTTCAAATAAACCATTCATTTTCAGTGAGAGACATGTCACTCTCAATAGTATGAAAATTGGGTTTTGAAGTGTGTAAAAAACGCTACCCAACAAACTTAGTATTTAATTTCATAGAAGGGAAAGAGAGAGCAATTAGGAGAAAAAATGTCTAAAATACATTCCATAGTGGAAAATAATGAAAAACACCTGAGAAATTGAAGCACACCGACATGAAACTTTGTTACAAATATGCACATGAAGTATACAATCATAATCTATAATAATAAAAGGGTAATATATTAATTAGACTGGACGTCATTTCAGATGTCCTTCCTGAGGAGGCCGGGGTCGGAGGGAAGCCAGCCCAGGTCCCAGGTGCCTATGGGCAGCCAGAGGGAAGCAGCCCGGGTCCCGGGTGCCTCCCGGCAGCTGGAGGAGGGAAGCCCGGGTGCCGGGTGCTGGAGAGAAGCTGGTGCCAGCAGCCGGGGGAAGGAAGGCCTACTCTTGCACATGCATCAGGCCTCTAGTTTATAATAAAACAAAAATCATTATTCTAACATATATTTATTATACACATGATACATATATACATATATATGTGTGTGTATATATATTCTCTTCCTCTACCAAAAGGTAAAGATCTCACTGTTCATTGAAAGCAGTATCACACTCATGCTGACTTCAGCAAAAGTTAAATCATTAACGGATCTTAATGTCAAATTGGTTCCTGTTGGAAGGTGCAGTCAGATCTTTTACTTTACTAGGTGCATAGGTTAATAATGCAGATTTTATAATCAAAGAAAACATGATAATTTCAAGAGAAACATCATGTTTTATTCAAAGTAATGTCCATCGCTAACTGCACATTTCCCCCATCTTTCAGGTAATTTGTGGATACCGTCCCAATAGAACTTTTCTTGTTTTGAGACAAACAATTCAGAGACCCAATTTTCCTCTTCTTCATACATTTTGAAGTGCTGCTCAGAAAGTGCGTGTGCCATCGATCAGAATAAGTGGTCATCTGAAGGAGCAAGGTCTGGTGAATACAGTGGGTGGGTTAATACTTCCCAGGCAAGATCTTTTAACGTGTCTTTAACTGGTTTTGAAGTGTGTGATGGTCCGTCATCATGAAGCAAAATTAGTTTGCCGTCTTCTGGCACATTCTGGTCGTTTCACGATCAAAGCGTGGTTCAAATTGATTATTTGTTGTCGGTAGTGATCAGTATTAATGGTTTCACCTGGTTTTAGAAGCTCATAATACACCACACCTTCCTGATCCCACCAAACACAGAGCATTGTCTTCTTTCCGAAGCAGTTTGGCCTTGCAGTCGATGTTGATGGTTGACCTGGATCAACCCATGATTTTGTGCGTTTGGGATTCTCAAAATAAAACCACTTTTCATCACCAGTCACAATTCGATGCCAAAAAGACTTACTTTCATGCCACTGAAGCAACATTTTACTGATGACTTTTTGGTTTTCCATTTGTCTTTCGTTCAGTTGATGTGGCACCCATTTTCCTTCCTTTAAAATCTTTCCCATTGCTTGTAAATGATCGGAAATTGTTTGCTGAGCAACGTTTAATCTTTCTGCAAGTTGTTTTTGAGTTTGACATGCATTTTCATCCAAAAATGCTTATAATTGTTGGTCTTCAAACTTTTTTGGTTGACCTGGACGTTCTTTGTCTTTCACATGGAAATCATCACTTTTAAAGCATTTAAACCAGCGTTCACGAGTATCTTGAGATGGAGCATGTTCGCCATAAGCTTCCCGAAGTATATGTAACTTTCAGCAGCACTTTTCTTCAAAATAAAGTAATGCATTAAAACTTCCCACAAATGCTCCTTTTTTGGCATGAAATTTAACATTTTTAAGTATAAAAATATCTCTGATGTTAACACCTTCAGAAAATTTGACACATGAAGTTTTCTGTTTTTTTGTGTGTGTGTTTTTAAATATATTTTATTGATTTTTTCACAGAGAGGAAAGGAGAGGGATAGAGAGTTAGAAACATTGATGAGAGAGAAACATCAATTCAGCTGCCTCTTGCACACTCCCTACTGGGGATGTGCCCTCAACCAAAGTACATGCCCTTGACCGGAATCAAACCTGGGACCCTTCAGTCCATAGGCCGAGGCTCTATCCACTGAGTCAAACCGGTTAGGGCGACATATGAAGTTTTGAAGCTTGTTGTCAATACAACAAAATAGCATACATATCAAATCACATATATATCAACATATGTGTAACTCTATCTATTGAAAAAAATCTGCATTATTAACTGGTACACCTAATAAAGTGATGGCCATTTTCTTCAATGAATTGATTTTTTTTAAAGACTGATAAGGGATTTTATATAAAATAATTATATAACTCATAACACCTGGACTGGTGTGAACCCTTGTGATTTTTCACATCAGTGTAATAATCCCTAGGGAAATTTACGATAGATTTGGTTAGGGGCCATCTGATCTCTATTTCTTTATTAACTGGCTACTTACTCTTCATTATGGAAAAGAATAGTTATTAAGGTAAAATAAAAACTAATTATTTGAAATCCAGTGTTTCAAATACAGCAATGACGTCAATAGAGAGTAACATATGAACTCAGAATCAGGCCTCACTTTTAACAGGTTTGAACATGTCAGTCTGTCCAATTCAGTCAATATTTCTTATTTCACTTTCTGAAAGGAATCTTGAAGAATAAAACAATGCCAATAAAGCTTCACTTAACACTTTTCTTGCATCTGCCAACTCCCCGTTACAACCGCACATGGTTTCCCAGATGAAACGCAGCCATAAATGTCAGAATAGTGGAACTGGTGATTAACACCAGGCAACGCAAAGTCAAAAACCACAGAACTGAATTCAGAGCGCACTTTTGCAATTACTGTTTTAGTGGAACAAAACATACTTGTCACGGCCGTGTCGTTAAAAGAAAGATACAAAAATAAGGTGGGATCCTGGGTTGGGGGTCTCAGCACAGACAAGCAGGTACACCCTGGGCTGTCACAGAGATTAACATGAATGTAGGAGTTCTTGCAAGAGCCGCTTGCCTCAACTCTTTATGACTGGGTCTGCTCAACTCCATCAGTCAACAAACACATTTAGGGAACTTGATTCTACTGACCTTTGGAAACACTGGCTGACTTCTACAAGGGTCAGATGGTTAATCAATTCTTTCATGGCGAGCTTCTTCTACAGGAACAGGTGGTTTCATTGGCCAAGACAGGCCCTCCTTGCCCAGCCCTTTAAAAAGGCTGCTTACTAGCCTATTACAAACATGCTAAGTCTACAAGTCCAAAATGGTCCAGATAGTCCAAGCACCTCCTACATCCATAAATATTTCTTTTAAATCCTGATTGCTTTTGCTGTACAGATCAGATCCCCATGTCATGTTTCAACCTATTTAATATGACCATAGGGTCAGATTGCTGGGGCATTTAATCTTCGTTAGCCACCTTTTTGTTGCTGATAATCATTAGATGGTATTGACAGTTCTCTGTGCTCTGCCTCCTTGGCCTTCCAAAATAACTACAGTGTGGTGCTCACCAGCTGGGGCCCTGCCTTGAGGATGGGAAAACATGACATGGACGCAAGAAGAATCGCTAGCCTGCATTAACTGCCCTGGTGTACCCAACACTGCCATCACTTTCGATTTCTCAATGCAAGACAGTCCGTTTTTTGTCTGTCATCAAAGTTTGCAGAGACTCTGAAAACTCTAATAAAACACATAACATAAAAGAAGCTATTCTCATTAAGTCCAGGAAAGAGTATGAGTATCAAATATTCAAGGGATTAATGGGAACTGTTCCCCTAACAAGCTGTAAATCTGTACCTAATTTCAGGATTTCTATTATCTGACTCATAAAACACTAAAATGGCTATAACAAGAAAACCCAATTTGCTAAAGAAATAGCACACGTTTACATTTTAGCACATTTTTATTTACCTTTATAATCTCCCCCCAACCATACTAGTGTCAAATGAAGTATGAGGTAATGTTTGCAGCTAGTCAAGTCTTCAATTCCAGACATCTGTAATAAATTTTTTTAAGGCCAAGTACTGGTTCTGCATACACACCTGGAGTTTGAAATACGTTACTGTGCCGCAAGACCACACTCTCGGTTAGGGCTTGCTGGCACGGGCAAAGCGGAGGGCTCACCTGAAACCACGTAGGGACAATGAGCAGAATTTTAAATGTCTCTCCTTGTCAATCCTCTTTATATTCAACATAGTCTTAACTCGGCATGTATCTTATCTTTGAAAATTCCAGATGAAAGTAGAGAAGTCTAAAGGATGTTCATACACGATGATGGTAGATTTCGGATCATTCTTGCTTTCTGGTATTTGTTCACGGTGAGTTTTCCACTTATGTCTGGTGCCTTTTGACTTGGTTAAGTACTCAGAACTATTTCTTCTGGGTATCTCTTACCAAATTCCTGGTGTTAAAGCCATGTGGACACTTGAGCTAAATGAATGGTTCAGCCTTTTCAGGGATGGAGGAACTTTTATTGCCAAGAGCCATTTTGATATTTATAACATCATTGAGACTTATCAAGTTAAAAATCAGCCTATCTTTGGTCAAACATTTAATTAATTCACCCCTAATGCCCTGGTAGGGCCAGACCAAATGATTTGAGGGGCTTATACTGCCACGGGCCAGTCATTCCCCACCCCTGCTTTACATGGACAACTAGAGAGACAGGCAACTGAGGTTCCAAGGACAATAGTCAATGAAGCTTGGCAATTCAAGAAATGTGTCTCTCCTACTGACCAATTGACCTTAAGTTGAAATACTGGGAATGTGAGACTAGCATTCTAATATTCCTTAAAATACACCCATGAAAACCTCTCTGCACTCAAGAACTCAGAGCCTTTAAAGAATAGCCAAGGATCAACAAAACTGTGTGCTAGTAACTGATTAATTGTTGGCCAGTTGCTTTCCTGTGCTCTTCAATAGATGCTGAACAGACCTGGCTGCAACATGGAATGGAAGCTCTGGACACTGGCTTTACTTCTAGCTCCACTGAAGCCCCAGCTACACTTCCTCTATGACTGGAATGGGACTTTGGAATCCCAGAGATGTTAATTCCACCAAAATAAAAAAGCACTCGTCCTCATGTACAAGTATCAAAAAATTCTTTTTCTCAAGATATGGTAAGGACTCCACCTCCAGCACCCAATGGGGAAGATGATACCCCAATTTCTCTGATAACAGTTTGAATTGGCTTCTCCACCATAAAATAACAAAAAGATGATTTTCTCCTGACTAATGTTCATATTTAAGTAGTTAAAATGTATCCTTTGGACAGGCAGATTCAAGTATGCAGTTAGAAAAAAACCACTAAAACATAAGTAAATTTTATAAGATAAACTTGAATAGAAGCCCCATTTCAATTTGTAGAAATACTTAAGATTGGCCACACTTTAAAAACAGCCACTGACATGGAAAAATTACTTGAATAAATAAAGCCATATAAATATTTACCTTTCCAGTAACAGCACAAGTATCTTGTGGATTAACAATTTTTCTCTCTTTTTTAACTTTTATTCTCATAGGTTAACCTAATTTTGGACCAGTTCTAAGACTCCTGAGACTTATAATAAACTAGACTGTGTGTATACTAGATTTAGACGCCTACGTAAAGTCAGAGTTAAACCAGCATTGATAGTTATCGGGCATTTGGAGGCTAACAAGCCAAAACAAATTTAAGTCACTAATTTGGAGATCCCAAGGAATGTACTCTTGTCAGATGAGAAGACAAGGCACTATTCCCAGAAAAGAAGGTTATTTTAATGTTCAAAAGATACTTGACAGTTTGATGACTACATTTTTGCACCTTTACCCATTTCCCCAAATAATCAATTGTAGAAAATAGTTTTCTGATGGTATATTTTCATTTTCTCATACCTGACTGCTTTTCTCATACCTGACAGCCCTTCACAAACAGCCTGAAGGTCACATTTCAAAAAATCAAAGTCTTTGTATATATACAGAATTAGTTATTAATGTGTACATTTGCATATGTCCAAACAGATATACATGTACCATAACCAAAGCATGGCACATTTAAAACTGTACATATCATCCAATGTACTAATCGTTTTCTGTGCTCCAGGAACTGTACTAGGCATGCCAGATTTCACTTCAACCCTCAAACAGGCCAGACACATAAGCAGATAATATAACCATAGGTACACCCAGGCAACTGCAAAGATAGAATTAGGCATGTGGTATCAGTGGGACACAGAGGTACCCAATCCAATCTCAGGGGTGGAGAGGAGTGAAACCAGGGACAACATCCTGGAGAAGATGAAACAGGAGCTGAGATGTGAAAGGTGAGAAAGAGTATGTCGGTAGAGGAGGAGAATGTGATTCTCTGTACAGCCATGGCCAGGAAGGGAGGTCACTACAGTAGCCTGAACACTTGCACAGCTCAGAATCATGGCAGCATAAGATTAAAGGTGGTAAGGGAAAGGGGACAGGCTGTCTTGGAGGTCAATGCAGTTCACCACACGACCTGTATTCCATGCCCAGCTGATTTCCCCCTGAGGACAGTGAAAAGTCACTGATGGGTTTGAAACAGTAAAATGGCACAGATGCTCCTGTGAATACTTTGACCAGATAAAGAGGACATCACCATTCTCTAAGTAACAGCCACCAAGGCAGTCAGGATAAAGAGGAGAGGATGGTTTTGAGGGCTTGCTGAGCCCATGTAGAAAGGGTCTAAGATGACTCCCATGATTTTCGTAGATAAATGGTAGACTATTAATTGAAGTAGAACTCACTGGTGGCCTAAAATGGGAGCTGGAAAAGATGATGGAAACACATTCAATAAGAAAAACCAGTCTTAAAACCCAAATGGAAATGCATAGCAGGCATCTGAATACACTACTGGGAGATTAGCCAAGAGCTAGAGGCTCATGAAAGAGATCAGCACAGAAGTGCAGAGTAAGGCTCCTGGAGTGATATATTATTTCACTGTTTCTCTCGAGGTAGGTAGGTAAAAATTAAGGAAGGGCTTAAACCTAAACTTTAAAAGAAAGGTGCACCAGCACCAGATACAAGAATATTTGCAACTGAAACCAGTTAAACTTCAGTGGGCCTTAGAACTCATTGATATAAATGAGCAGCTAAAACACAGCCTGGCCTGATTGCTTGAGACTATGTGGTCTTGTTGTTGACTCTGCCTATAAACCATTTCTAGAACATATGAGAGAAATGTGGAAAAATTGTCTTCCTTTAATATATGCCTCCTTTTCCCCAGGAAAATGAAGAACCTAACATTTATAGTTACTTGTGTGTTGTCACACAGGATAAACCCTACGTCACTCAATTTTTGTGTATGAATCCACATACACATGTAGACATACATTCCCACACATGCTGTCTGCTGAAAATCCTAATTGTCTTTTGTTTTCATATGTTCCTTATTTCACCCTATATTCTAGAAGACTACGTGTTCTTTGATTATGTGTATCTATTCTGTGGAAACTCTAAGCAGATCCTTAGATTAACATGACCTTCCTCACCAAAAGACATTAGAGGAAATAGAAATCTAACAATATTCTATTTAAATAGTACTTGATAATATAATAGTGTGATATAACATAGTATGATCCTCTATTGTATTGTTTTATCGTTCTGAAGTACATATGCAAGAGTTTATGTGATTGTGCCTTTAATTCAACAAATAAAACTGGGGCCCTGACTGGACTTTATCAGAAATTATGTAAATTGTCCATGGGGTGAAGCATATATATTATTTCATAAGCCAATATACAGCATTGCGGCTTTTCATCTTACTGCTGTGCTACATGATTTTCATGATTTTACTTTTACAAAGAATTTCATTTTAGATTTTTAATACAGCATGTAATAAGGACATTTAACACCAACAAAAGTTTGCATATAGCTAAAATAACTTCTTTATAAAATTATTTTCTACTTTGTTACTATTACAAATATTAACCTTAGGAAATTCTATCAGTTATTAAAAACACTCTCTAATAACTTCTTAATGTGTAAATAAAAAACATACATTTTAGAACTAGGCGTTTTACTTCATTTAGTATATACTACTCAAGTATTTTTTCTGAACTCGTTCTTAGACAATAAACAGCATTTAATACTGTTTCATGTGCAGTGCCTTAGCTCTAAAAAAAAAAAAAAAAAAAAAAAAAGATGTGGAAAGGAAAGACCTTCAGTCCTTTTAAAGATTATTAATTTACTGACTTAATTCCTTTTTGTTTATGACAATACTAGGGGCCCAGTGCACAAATTCGTGAACCTTGAAAGGAACTATGGGCTGCCATAGGCACAGGGGTGGGTCTTGGCCCATTCCCCCATGCCCCCCGCCCGGCCCCTCCCACCGCGGCCCACATTCTCCTGTCTGCAGGCAGCCCTGCTCTCACCACCACTGCTCCCATGCACTTATGGTACCAGCCCTGCTTGCAGCTGCTGACAGCACCTGCTGCCCTGATCGTCCCTGGGGGAGGTGGAGAAGCCCTCAAGGGTGATAAGGGCCGGCAGCCGCCACTCCTCGCACCCACTGATGGCGCCGGGTGATTGGGACCAGCGCCGGCACCAGCAGTGGGTGCAAGTGGGGCAGGCGCTGGCAGCAGGTGCGAGCGCCAGGCAGGACCATGGTGTGCGGGAACAAAGAATTTTCAGTAACCAGCAGAGGCTCACTCCTATGACAGTGACTGGCACCCCGCCTTGGTCTGGTTCCCCTGCTCACCTGCTCCACCATCCCACCATGGGCAATGCCTGCCATGTTCCACACACGCCCCCTGATGGTCAGCGCATGTCATAGCCGGTTGTTCAGCTGTTCCAGTTGTTCCACTGGTCAGTCTATTTGCATATTAGCCTTTTATCATATAGGATGGTTGAATGGTGTGTCTGAAATCAGATACCTCATGAAGGTGAAGTCAGCCTGTCTCAGAGCTTCCTTCCACATAACTCAGTCTCATTTACCAGCGCAGAAATTGTTGTCACATGTCTTTTATGCTGAGGAAGAGTTAAAAACTATCCAAAAAATATCATCCCCTAACATCACTTCTTCTTCCTATCTCTTGAAAAGCTTACTTCTCCCGATAGAAGAAAGTTGATTTTAACTGGCAATGTAGTAAATACTCCATTTCTGTTCTATTTATTCTTTGATGTTCATGCAGAGTTAATGTCTATACAAATTATCAAAGTTAGGCTTAATATATACACATCAGGAAAATGTTTGTAGGCAGTGAGTAATATAATTCAGTAATATAATTCAATCAGGAGATAAGTGCCTAAAGCTATGGGTGGAGGAACCAAGTTTTATCATACAGAACTGAAGCAGGATTCAGAAACTCAGGAAGGAAATACACACAGAGAATACACACACACACTCTAGGAAAAGGACAGAACTGCTGGTGATACATGCCTTCTGAATCACCAGGGAGGTGTAGAATTGACATGTACAACACAATAGTGTAGGACAGAGACACGATGGACTCAGTACACGTAAGATTTGGAATCTTCAATGAAGTCAGATTAGTTTCAGAGAACCAAGAAGAGAGTAAGAGAAGATTCCTCCTCGAACAACCAAAGGTACATTAAACAAAAGTCTTTTCAACAAAAATTTCAGGCAGAGCAGTGCATAACATCTTGACCCCAGGTTATACACAAAAAAATGAGATATGACAGTTCACAAACAGTAAGTGAGCAAGGCCAATAGCAAACTACAGAACCAATTGTTGGCAGATACCAAGTCTGAATAGACTTCCCATTGTCCTAGAATGAATAAAAATAATAATAAAACTTGGGCAAAACAAGTAAAATTAGACAACATTCAGAGAAAATGTAGAATATGCACACATTTAAATATTATTTACTACAGGAACTAAAAAATATTTCAGAAAACCAGATGATGTCCTCAACAGGACACAAGAAGACCTCTATGAGTCAGGAACTGAAATCTATAAAAGAAGAAAAAGCCAAGATAAAAAAGTAAACTAGGATAAAGTAGGTAACAAGAAAACTAAAAATCCAATTGTAGATTTCTAATCTACATGGGAAGTACTTAACCTCCCTAAATCTCATTTTCATCATCAAGAAAAGGCAATATAGGAGGGAGACTTGTCTGGGGATTGTGAACACACAATATAGTGTACAGACAATATGTTGTGGAATTGTGCACTGAAACCTGCATAATTTTGTTAACCAATGTCACCCCAATAAAGTCAATAAAAAGGAAAAAAGAGAGAAAGTCAATGTAATACAGGGATGGGCAAAAGTAGGTGTACAGCTATAATATAAATAAATACTATAATAATTAATAAGAATACAAGAATAAACTGTGTACTCACAACTATAAATCTATTTTTGCCCCACCCTGTATGTTTAACTAATTGGATTGCTTTGAGGACTGTGTGTAAAGTGCTATGCAGACTGCCTAACTCATAGTAGTAGCTGAAGAATTAGTTGTCAATGTTATTATTACTAACTAGAGGCCCAGTGCACAACATCCATGCACTCAGGGGGAGGGGAGGGTCCCTCAGCCGGCCTGCACCCTTTCACAATCCGGGAGGCCTCAGGGGATTAGGCCCACTCCCCTCCAGGGACATCCTTATGGACATCCTTAACACTGCCGTGGAGGCAGGAGAGGCTCCCGCCATCACCACTGCACTCATCCGCCATGAGCTCAGCTTCTGGTTGAGCAGTACTCCCCCTGTGGGAGTACACTGAGCACAGGGGGCAGCTTTGGTGTTCAGCATCTGCCCCCTGGTGGTCAGTGCGCATCATAGCGACCAGTCATTCTGCAGTTTGGTCAATTTGCATATTACCCTTTTATATATAGGATATTATCCATCTTTAAAAAATTACAAATATACTAAGCAACTTAGAAACAAAACTAAATTAAGAATATATGAATAGTAAGTCACGGCAAATTGGTTTGGCAAAAGGACTGAAAGTAATTAACAATAGAATTATAAATAATGTGATAGTAGGAATCTACATTTGTATAAGCTGTCTAGAAAGAAATTTGGCACACACAAAAAAATCAAGTGCCTTAAAATAGAATATACAAGGAGTTCCCAAAAATTTCAATTCTAGGAATGAATAATATGTAAGTGACTTGTAATTTTTTGTTTCTTATGTCTACTGAAAATCTTAAAGAAAATGATCAACCCAGCAGCAATAAGCTTCCCTTAGTGGCTCTATTATGGTCCTGACATATCATTAACACTGAAAGTTGGGAGAACTATCTGAATTCAGTCAATCTGAATTTCAACAAAACGAATTTCAACGGATTGAAACCAACCAAAATACCTTTAACTCCATGAATGCATATTGATATTTAAAAATATTGGTCACTTTTAAAAGATGATAGAAAACTAAGTCATCATCTTGATAACTGCTAAATAAAATATTAAGCACTTTTTTTTTTTACATGAATGGTGCCACTATGTAATCAAATAAGAGGTGAGGGGAAATATCTCTTTAAGAAGTAATCTAAATAATAAATGAGAAAGAAATGCTAGAATTAGAACATCACCATTTGCAACCATCCAATGGATGAAGAGATATAAGCAGTAAGTATCAACATTTGCTAAAAATAAAAAACAGGAAGATGAGAGGTTATAGGCTACAAGTGACCAAGCCAACTCAAAAAGATAGCCCCAGAGTCTGGTCCAGTCTCTGGGTCTCGTGGCCAATTTGCATAAATACCAAGGTCAGAGGACCATGCTAGACCGTATCATGAATGAGCAATCAACAAAACCCAGGTGTGGAAAACTCTACTGGTCAAATGGCCCTGTTTTATAATGGAAAATTATAAGGAAAAGAATGAGGAGGGGTGAGGTAGTGTGGGAATAGGAGTGAGGAACAGTGGTATACAGATAAGAAGAAAATTAAAATGATAAGACTAAAAACTATATTATCAATGATACATATTTTGCACAATCACATTAAGGGGATCTTATATAATAAAGAGGTAATATGCAAATTGGCCATCACACCCTCGCACAAGATGGCCACCCCCATGTGGTCCCAAGATATCCGCCACAAGATGGCTGGCAGGGGAGGGCAGTTGTGGGCCATCAGGTCAGAAGGGCAGGGCAGTTTGGGGGGACCAGGCCTGCAGGGGAGGGCAGTTAGGGGTGACTGGGCCAGCAGGGGAGCAGTTAGGCATCGATCAGGCTGGCAGGGGAGTGGTTAGGGACAATCAGGCAGGCAGGCAGGCAATCGGGCCTAAACTAGCAGTTGGACATCCCCTGGGGGTCCCAGATTGGAGAGGGTGCAGGCTGGGCTGAGGGACACCCCAACCCCCCGGACCTCTGTGCATGAATTTCATGCACTGGGCCTCTAGTGAAACTATAAAAAGGAAAACAGAAGGAAGAAAAAATACTATGGAAAGGCAGAATAATGGTTACTTATTACAGAAGGAAAGGGGTAGTGACAAGAATGTGGCACATGGAAGAAGCTTCTGAGCATATGACAGAGTTTTATTTCCTGTCTTGGGTGGTGTTCACCTTATAACTCATTAAGGCATATATTTATTCCTGTGGTTTTCTGCATACATAGGGAAAAATGGGATGGCAGAGTTATAGTAAAAGGTTCAAACAAAACCAAAAAATCCTATATAATAAAAGCCTAATATGCAAATTGTCCCCTCGGGCAATTCGACCGGGAGTTTGATCTGGAGACCGGGAGTTCGACTGCGCTGACCACCAAGGGGCGACACAGAACATGCCTTGCATCAGCAACACACTGCGATCTCTCGCTGGCTACCTGTGGGCGGGGGGACAAAGGTGCAGTGAGAATGTGGGGTGTCCGCCAATCTTGCTCTCACTCCCCCTGCTATTCTCCCCCAGGATGCCAGGGCTCGCGCGCTGGGGAATCCCCCGTGCTCAGGTGCTACGTGCCCACGATGACCCTGCCCCAAACTCGTGCAGCATCTTCTGGGTGAGCCGGGCCGCAGCCGCCAGGACTGGAGGGGCCAGTCGGGCTCCCTGTGGGTTTGAGCAGGAGCTGGTCTGCAAGGCCAGCCGAGAGAGAGCTTGCTGCCCACCTGGGTTCCATGCAGCGTTGCTGGGTGGCCCAGAAGCCCATGCTGCACCCCGGCCCATGGCATCCAGCTGCTCTTACCGCATCTCTGCATGGAGACTCAGGCACTGTGACTCAGGCGTAGGGGGGCAGGCGGGGGCCCAGGGACCCAGGAGCTGCCCAGGGCCCAGAGGTCAGCTGGGGCCTGTTCTTCCATGCCAGACGCTTGTGCTTCAATCGCCAGCCATTCCTAGGGACTGCACCTGTGCATGAATTTCGTGCACCAGGCCTCTAGTTAGTCAATAAGTAAATAAATATCTTCCATCCATCATAGCACTCTGACATGGCAATGACTATCACTACTTACTTATTCTTTATCTTCCCTATAGGCTTGTTTCCCTTAAAGCAAGAACTGTGCTTTGAAGCGTTCATTTCATACTAGTGGCTCAGTGCACAAATTCATGCACACTGAAAGGAAATTAGAATAAATATTTTAATATCGCTATTTGCCCTTTCCCTATATAGAAATGTCAACCAAATTCATGATCGACAATGGCAGATGGAAACACACATGTGATTGGCGCCAGTGAGAGCTTTATATGTACCGAGCATGCGCGAGTCAACTTAGCCTTTTATAGATACAGAATAAACTTGCTTAATTAGACCTGCTTTCTGATTTAGCTAAACTTTTTTCAGCCCAGTGAAGCACCTCAACTTCTCTTTCAGGTAATTGTCAGCAACACAGCAGTAAATTTCATCACAAAGCAGGTTATTGTAGATCACACAGGGAGAACAAAGGGTAAAATACGTTAACTGCAGCAGTGTTTGACTATATTCTGGGCAGTGAGAAAATCTGGTCACTTTCAAGGTCCATCCTTTCTTGCTTCTTTTCAGTTGGGTCAAGTTTCTAAGCTTTCTAAATCTCCGTTTTCCAGCTAATGAAAAGAAAATAGGATTACACCAAGTCTCCTATCTACCTACTCCAGGACTTCTGTGAGGATCAAATGAGATGAGGGACGTGAAAACACTTCACAGACATTTGGTTAAAGTGTAAAATGTTTCCACGTGGCTATAAAGCAAGTCGTATTCCTGGGCTGACGAAACTGCAAGGAGGCTAGTAGCTAGGGAGGGGAAGCTGGGCATTGCTACATGACATCATTATCCAGACAGACACTTAATGTATTAGCCTTTTATATATATATTCAGAAGGCCTCCTGGATCCATCTCAATCTGGATCTAGCCTACAAACTCTTGATGGGCCTCTGCATTCCTAAAACGTGTATACTTTACAATAAATTTGTAACAATGTAACAAATAGCTTTTATTCCACTGAACTGATACTCGGTAATATGAGGTTCATTTTTCTTTTCACTAGTTCAAAATTTGGCAAGGTAAGAACAAAGCAAAGAAGCATGATTGGGCAAGCATCAATCCCTGGCCAGTAGATGCTCAGTCATCAGAAAAAAATCTGCTTGGCTTTGGCTTTGGGACATAGGACCAGCTCACCCAGAGCCTGGGATGTCTCAGCGTGCTGAGCAGATCAAACTATCTAGCATTCTCCTATCTTAGAGACACATCAACCACACATACTTGATGGGTAACTTGCATGCCCTTAAGGCCTCCACCTCTTACAGAATCAATTATTCAAGCCCCACTGAATTGAAAAATTCAGAAAATAATTGCTTTTAGTCATAGAAATTGTCAAAATCCTGAATACCCAATGTATCATGCATAATGGAATTTTCTTTAAAGATACCATAGCAATCTTTAATAGGACTCAGTTAGGTTTGTCTGTAATAATTAGATAAACTTGACATAATAAGTAGTGTGACTGCTTTAATATTTTTTAAACCAGGCTCTATACAGCACATCAGCTAGTAATTAACATTGGTAAAATATTTTTTATTCCACAATACTAGAAATATAGCATTTGATCAATGAAATATCAATATGCATGTCTTTATGGTCTATAATAATTCATTGCTATTTAATGTAAGTATAATCTCTAGGGATATAAAGCACAAAATATGCTAAATTTCAGTTGTATCATATTTCTTTTTTAAAAAAATAAATTACTCACTTTATTCTAGTATGAAATTTTCTCCTATGGAACTTGTCCTACTGGAATATTATACATAAAATATAAATTGAAAAAATGAAAATTACCAAAAGATTCTTAAAATTTTAAGTTTCACTTTATCTTTATTCCCATTAATTTCTAAGTTGTCCTATATATGTAATTATTATTATAAAAATGCCAAAAGGAAAAAAAAGGCTAGATCAGTGGTCAGCAAACTGCGGCTCGCGAGCCACATGCGGCTCGCAAGCGGCGGTTTGCCGCTCTGTTGACTAATGAGTTTGCTGACCACTGGGCTAGATGAACTGAATGCCTGAATTCTGTTTTTAAAGAAGAGCAGTATTTCTCCCAAAAAGAAAGTCACTGAATAAAATTTTTTAACTTTTTATTTTTAGATCATTGTAGAATCAAGCCATTGTAAGAAATAATACAGCGATATCCCATGTACCCATCACCCAATTTATCTTAATGGTAACATCTAACACAATGATAGTACAATATCACAACTACAATATTGACATTGATGCAATCCATGTATCCAGATTTCCACAGTATTACTCACACTCATTTGTGTGTATGTGTGTATTTAGTTCTATACAATTTTGTCATATGTGTATGTTCATGCATCCACCACTAGAGTCAAGATCTAGGAGACTTGCATCTCCACACAAGATCACTTGTGTGGTCCTTTTATAACCATACCACCTCCTGCCTCTCTCCCTCTCCCCAACCCCTGACAATTATTAGTCTGTCCTCCATCTCTACAAATTTGGCATTTCAAGAATCTTATATAAATGGAATCATACCATATGGCATATCGTGTTTAGAGTCTGGAGAATATATGGTTCCAGTAAATAGTTTTAAAGTTAATAAGCAAAAAATCTATGGAAAGAAGATACAGGGATGGCATTTTAACGAAAGGCACCCAGAGCATACGGTGTTATGTTGAGAGACCAACAAAATGTGTTCACTACCCCGAAAGAACTATTTTTCTACGCATAATGTGTCACTGGTAATTAACCTGGCCGGCTTTTTGATCAATTTTCTAAGTTCAAGGCAGTCAAACTCAGGGCATGTTTTCTCAGTTCTTCTCAGTTGTTTTAAACCACACTTTGTATAAGTTCGTTTAATTTGTATGCTGTATGTTCCACTAAACTAAAAAAATAACAATTTGTGTGACATAAGTCTATTAGCATGTTAAAGGCACAGCTAAATATGACTGAGGGGAATTGAGAAGTGTGAGCCAGCATGACTATTTCGGCTATCACTGAGGATTCCTTTCCTAAAATTTTGGCTCATAAACAGGAAAATAAGGAGATAGAGTATAGACTTCTGTTATTCCTGGGAAGATTTCAGCAATAAAATTGAGGGAAGCTACTAACAAGGATTTTGATAGACTAGAGGGATAAAGGGCCACAATAGTTAGTGTCCTTCAACTTGGATCTCAATCTGGATTACTTAGGTTTCCACAGTGAGGCAACTCCTGTTAAAGAGAGGGAGAACTCGTGCATCCTATCTCTTTACAATAAAAAAATGCAGACAATCAGAATATTATGACTTCCTAAAAATGCATTCATTTCATTTGTTTCCCTATTATTTTTCACATGGAACTTTTTCCACCTTTTAATCTCAATTTCAACAATACCACTGCCATATTTTATCCCTTAAACAAGAATTATCTATAAATCACTCTTTCTTTAAAGGACCTGTAGACATGCTCTAATCTTCCCCTTAAAATGTCCAAAGGGGCCCTGGCTGGGTAGCTCAGTTGGTTAGAGCATCATCCCAGTATGCCAAGGTTGCAGGTTCAATCAAATGCATAAATAAGTGGAACAACTTATTTGGTGACTTTTTCTCTCTCCCTTCCTCTCTCTCTCTCTCTTTCAAAATCAGTAAATTTTTTAAAAAAGAAAACAATTATTTTTTTAATTTCCAAAGTTGTACAGTCTAAAAAGCTAGGCTTCTTCTTTTATTTAATGATGTTTAAAAATACCATTTATCTAGGAGGATAGATGAATAAAATATGTGATAAAGCAAACAGCCAAAATGTTAAAAGGTTAAATTTGTAGAATCTATGCAGAAGTCTATGGGTTTTCACAGTACTTTCTTATATGTTTGAAATTGTTTATAATAAAAGGAAAAAATCTTCAGCTTCAAAAAGAAAGCTGGATAGAAACTGGAAATATCATAAATTTAAAACTAAAAAAATACTTTGATGGAATTGTTCAAATGGATCTCTTAATATCATTTACTTATTTCCAAGAATATTTTGCCAATGGGATTGCATGTTTCTATGCCCTGAAGGTCAGGGTAGAAGAAAGAAGAAAAAGTGAAAAAGAAGAACATGCCAGCTTAAAATATAACCATGCCTGTGCTATAGTTCAAATACTTACTAAATTGGTGGGTAGGGAAAGAGAGAGAAACACTTCATCTATTTCTACAATATTAATTAAATAATCACACAGAAAAGCCAAAATTAGCAAACCTTTAAGTAGAAGATGAAAAAAAATATGACATTAAATCATAGAAATGAAAAATAACATTAGTTATATAACTAAAAATCAAATGTTGTTTGGCAAAATCCTAGACACAAATTTAACTCTTCCTTTACCTTCCTTGACAACTTAAATATTCAAGATATTTAGAAAGCCTTTCAAGTTTACTTTTCACATTTTAAACTATGCATATAATTTTTGTTAGCACTTGAATGTTATAATGCACTATAGTAAGAATTATTTTATGTTAATATTCCCACAGACAGAAAACCTCAGAATAATTTAAAAAGGATTATTTTTATAAAGTCTCTAAAATTTGAACTATTTGTAAAGTACTTAACTCAATACTTTCAGGGTCCTGATAAAATAAAAACATTAAATTTCTGCCTAGTCAGAATTTTGTTTAGCCTTGATTTAAAATATGACAGTATTAATACCAAAATGATATGGTGTTGTTTTTTCTTCTCAACTACTTCCTGGAATTATGACAAACCCAAATTTCTTATGGAACTTACAAGGGTTATCTTTCTATAACAGTACACACTGTTTATAGCAGGCAAGATCTGATATGTTCTCAAATGTAATTGTCCTTCTTGCCTCATTGGCATGGCAGAAATGTGGGTTTGGGTTTAGTTTCTGGCTTTTGGTTTTGATACACAAATCCAATTCCTCAATCACCTTACTTGAACTGCCCTGGAATGTGTTACACACCAGGCATACAATGCCACAGAAATTGCAGCTAATTAATGCAATTAAGGACAAATAGAAGAAAAGAACATTTTGTCCAAAGTCCAATTAAGCCATTCTTCATCTAGGGATAAGCAAATCATTTTGGCTCAGGATCCAGCCCAAGACACTGTTAGCACTCCACAAATTTTACTTGGAAGCAAAACATCAGCTAAAGTAATCTTCCTGTAACAAAAATTAATGCGATAAACTTGCTCACAAAACTTGAGCTTTTGGAAAACAAGACTGCTAAGTATTTCCCAAGAAGGAGAGAATGTTTCTACAAATTGCTTCTTTTCCCTATTATCTCATCTGAATGTCTAGTGGAAAAACAAATCTTAACACCATTTATTGTGGCTCTATTGTCTGCCCTGTCTTTAATAGGAACTAGGTAGGGAGTTTTGTTTGAAAGGATGGCTTTCCCTCCGTAGTGAAATCTTCCTCATGCCTTCTTAAATAGCAGATGTGAATGGAAAGAGGAGAAAGGACTTGAGACAAAAAGGAAGAATGAAAGAAGAGACAGTTGTAAGGAGGATTAGAAAACAAAGCAGCGGGAGAAAACTGACACATCAACATAGTTTGGTAGGTGGTATATAGCAGTTTCCTGGGGCTGCCATCGTTACTGCAAACCGGGAGGCTTAAAACAACAGGAATTTATCCTCTCGTAGTCTTGGAGGCTAGAAGTCTGCAATCAAGGTGTTGGCAGGCCACATGCCCTCTGAAGGACGTAGGGGAGGATCCCTCCTTGTCCCTTCCTAGCTCCTGTCCCTTGGCTTGTAACTGCATTGCTCCTATCTCTGCCCCTTTCTTCTCAGTCATCCTCTCTGCGTCTCTTATTCCTCTAAAGACACCAGTCATTGGATTTAGGACCCACCCTCGTTCAGTATGATCTCATCCCAAATAAGGCCACATGCTAAGATTCTAGGTGGACATGAATTTGGGGGAACACTATTCAACTCACTACAGTGGGGAACCAAGGCCAAATCTGCATGACTGCTTCCCTTCCCTTGGAGACTGACCTTAGGACAGGCAAAAGTTAGGTTGGCAAGAGAGCAGCAGTGGGAGCAGTGAAGTGATGAGAAAGCTTGAGGATGGAGAAGTCAGGAGCCCCAAAGCTGTAAGGGCCATGGTGGCAGCCTTGCCCTGATGGTATTATCTATCAGAGTCCATTAGTGTCTAATGCACAAGGATCAACAATAATAACAAGGATGGGGTTAAAGAAAGAAGCAACAGCAGTATCCGGAAGGCCAAAAGGAGGTGAGGACAACCTTCTAAGGAGATTACAGGGTGCTACTCTATGCTCCCAGCATTTCTTAAACTGAGGGTATGTGTGCGAGCTTCTCTGTAACATTTCACTTATTGTTATATGTTTAAATATATATGTGTATTGTTTATATGTTGAAATATACATATACACACACACCACACACACACACACACACATATTTGATCTATGAATTTAAACCAATCCTTCTAATACTGGCTTTCTTGAGAATACTGGAGCATTTCTAAATTCTTTGTTTTCATTTTCATGAAAATAAATATAGGTTCTAGATCATCTGACAGTTATGCATGTTACTGGTATCAATTAAGGGAACTAAAGTGGGATGATTTTAATTATTGTAGGTGAATGATAAAAAGAAAAGCAGTCAACTCAGATTTAACTTTTATGTTGGAGCCAAGGGAGGGACAACGGCTCGTTGTGGCACTACAGAGGAGATTTTCCACAGTCCAGATACAGGAAGGGATCAGGAAACTGAGTCAGGCTGCAGACACAAAGGCCCGCTGCATCTAAACCTACCGAAACCATCACCGTCATCAGGTTTCCCATCATATGTTTGAAATTTTCTTTGCAATCTTCAAGTTATTTTATTTGCTTAAATCGCATAAAACTCATTAGAGTTTCTAATTGTTTTATATTAAAAGAAGAGCACACTGCTAACAATATTGCCAACTCTAGCAATACTACCAGTGACCTATCAGTACGAATTGTAGCAATCAGTTCAGCCAAACAAGCAAGATCAGAATTGAGTGTTCAAACTGTTTTTTTAAACATAGGTTAAAATGTATTCATGAAAAATGTAAATTTATGTTCAAAATAATATTTGATTTATGCAATATTAGTCTCATGTATAGCTGCAGATTTAAATTAAAAAATAAAATATTTAGACTTTCCATGGTGTGTGGTTGTCATTTGTAAGAACTTCAGCAAATACGTTTAAAGTTCTTTTCTCCTTTGAAAGCTTCAAAATTTTTTTAAAAATCCTAAAATAAAATTGAATAAATAAACATAAAATTAGAAGCCCACAAGACATTATAACCACAATCCTAAATTTAGAATTTTTCAGAAGACTCGTGCTTCAGCAAACCAAGCAAATTAAGAAAGCGAAAACCTTCCTTTACTTTGGCTGGTCCTAGTCCGGGACCCAAGAAGAGATGAGCCACTTTGGTGAGCAAACAGCCTCAAAGGTTGCCAAGGACTGGAGGGCCATAGGGAACAGGCCTACCTGTCACGTGAGAGGCGACTTCTGTGTTATTCTGAGAAAGCCATGGCATGCATATGCAAGGTGGCAGATTAAATCTTTTTATAACTTTCTGTCTCCATGATGAAAAAACATACACACATGACATAAAATATACAGATGGATATGTATATTTACCCATTCTTCATTACTTTTAACTGAGGCCATATCCTTTTGCATCTAACCCCTGGATGCCACTGACACACATCCTAAGAGGCCACAGGAGTTCAAGAGCAGCCCAGTACCCTCTCACCTTTGGCTTGACAGACTCCAGGGCCAGCACCACCAAATGGCTGGAGTGGAAGGAGAGGTAATTCAGGAAGTTTAGAGGAAATATGAACCTTTCCTGTACAGAGTGATTACCATTTGAAGTGAAAACCCTAAACAGACCTGTGACTGACTTTTTTCCCTTTCTAGACCCCTAGCCTTCTGCTTCCCCTGTTCTCAGGTTCTAACTCCCTTATTTATGCAAGAGAGGAAACGCTTCGTGGACACACTGAGGGACAGTCCAAACAACTGAGCACAGCTCCTTGCCATGCCTCCATAAGTCATACAATGTTATGCCCCCTGAGGTTTTTAAGGATAACTAGATTTGGAGCTTTTTTTTTTTAACTGAAAACATACATCATATAGACATAATAATGTGGGGTTGTTGTTTTCAAATTAAACAGTTCTGGAAAATACACAATGAATTATAAGTCTGCCTAATATCTCACTAAGTCCCTCTCCTTATGTCATTACTCTTAACTAACTTCTGATATATCTGAATTTATATAGATTTAAGAAAGATTAAAGACAGCTACAAATTCTTTGCTGTTCCACCATTGAGAGGTGGCACCCAATTCCTTGAATCTGAGATGGTCTTAGTGACTTCCACGATCAATAGAGGTAATGTTTGCAACCTCCAAGGCCAAGGCTGTAAGAAGCCTACCAGCTTCCACCTGGACCTTTTGGAATGCTTACTGTGGAGGAAGCCAGTTGCCTTGTAAGTCTTACTACCTAAGAATGCCACATGCTTGCACATGAAGATACCACTTGGAGAGAGATAAGAGAGACAGAGATGGGGGGGAGAGAACGAGAGAGAGAGAGAGAGAGACAAAGAGAGAGGGGGGGTTTCCCCCTGACTAGCCCCAGATATTCCAACTATCTCAGTCCAGGCACCAGACCTGGGACTGAAGAAGCCATAGTAAATATAGATGTGATGTGGAAAAGAAGCAAGGAGGAACCCAACCAAGAGCCAGATATATGGCTCATTCCAGCAATCCAACCATCTCCAGCCAATTCAAGCTACCTCACCTGAGACCCAGTTAGTCTCTAGCAGAAGTAACCATCCCCAGATGTATCCTGACCAAATTCCTCATGCACAAAGTCAAGAGCATAAAAAACACAAACAACAACAAAAAACTTGGTTGCTTTGACCCACTAAGACTTGAAGTGGTTTTGCATCAATAGATAACTAAAACAGCATCCTTCCAGAATTTTTCTATGCATATATAAGCACATCCTTTTTCTTTCTACATTTATTATTCTGAATCTGGAGAATGTTTTTTTCTAATTTTACATTTCTAAGTCAATGCATTCATGCTTTCTTAACATTGTTAAAGCTTGTGGACTATTTATTAACCAGTCCCATAATAAGGGACATTTAAATCATTTTCATTATTTTGCTTTTATGAACAATACTGAATGAACACCCTCATGAATAAATCTTTGTGTGTGTGTGTGTGTGTGTGTGTGTGTGTGTGTGTGTGTGTGTGTGTCGGACAAATTACTATAAGTGAAATGTCTAGATCAAAAGCACTTTGCTTTTGTAAAGCCAGTTTCGGATTCTCCCTTGGCAACTTCATCCTTTAATAAACAAGGCTGAGCTCAATTGCTGCCTTCTCTGTGAAATCTCCCAAGACTCACCAGGTAGGATGAATTTCTCCACTACCACAATATCCTTGAGCATCATAGATTTCAACAAATGAATATGAACCCCCCAAGAGTAATACTTTTGCCACAGTTGTCATGCAACCTCCCCATCAAGCAGAATGCCTTAAGCATGCTCTTGCAATAAAAGGTTAAAGAAAGAATGAATGAGTGAATGGATGAATGAATGAATGGACAAGTGCACTTGTGTCCATTATGACAAATGTACTGTGAACATCAATAGCAGCAGTAAGACCAAGCTGAACTTCTAGCCATGTGGCAACTTATCTGACAAGGCTTTGTCTCAAGACCAGCTCTGGTTTCTTGGCCAAACTGCCAATAGCTCATTATTTATAAAGAATACAATCTTAGTAGATGCTGAGATTCCAATATACATTTTTAAGGGAATTACTTAAGTTCATCAGGGATGGCCTAATATGTGGTGCTGAGGAGTTTCAGAGGAGACAGCTCACCGGATGGGAAGAGAAGGCCTGCGTACACAGGAAGGTTTAAAGACTTCAGATAAGAAGCATGTAGGAGAAACATGATGTACCCACTTATAATGTGTGCTCACACCATTCGTCCTGGAGACAAGGGGAGATAATAAAAAGTATGTCTCTTTCAATACTGTCATGATTTTCAGACTGTCAACAGAGCTCTAATATTTTGTCTTAGACTTTCTAATAGAGAATTCAGCAAAACTGCTGTATTCATTTATTCAGTCACTCAAACAAGTATTTATTAAAAGCCTACCTGTGCCAGTCATTGCTCTAGGTAGTGCAGATACAACAGTAAATAAAACAAAACCCCTGTCATAGACCTAAATTATAGTGTGGTGAGGCGGGAAAAGAACTAAAAAATAATGAAATGCCAGTTAATAACAAGAGCTATGAAGAAACTCAAAGTTTAATGAAGGAGAAAATGATGAGGTTAAAGTGATTACATATATATATATATATATATATATATATATATATATGAATGAATGAAACAAGAAAGCTAAGAGTAGGAGACAAACCCAGAATGAGGTCATGAGACCAGATCATAGTAGGGATGTACAGATCATCATAATGACCTTGGATGTTACACTAAGTCAGATAGCCTGTGAGAGACTTTGCACAAAGAGTACCATAATCTGATATGAAAGTAATAAAATACCTAACATTCTTCCACACTAATTAATAACACTCCTTCACATTGATAACAACCCATTAGAAAATATAAGGGGAAAAAATGTCCCATCTCAAACAACAAAAAGTATTAATAAAGCATTTAGGAAGAAATACAATTAAAGATATACAAGAGCCTCTGGAGAAAATTACAAATCTATATTGAAGAGCCTAGAAGACCTTATGATTAATTGGGAAATATAGCATCTTCAAGAATGGAAAAATGTAATATAATAAAGATGTCATTCATATAAACAGTGCAATTCCAATCAAAACAATATGAAAATGGGCAAATATTACCTAACAATAAACATGTAAATTGACTGTACCTCTGCTATGTCCACAGCCAATCAGAGTGAGTATGCAAATTAACCCAACAAAGATGGAAGTTAATTTGCATGCATACCTGGGTGAGGGGAGCGGGGCTTTAGGCTTGGGAAGGGGCCGAGCCTGCGACCAAACGCAGACCATCTGGAAGTCAGCGCTGGGTTGCCCAACTGCAGCCTGGCGACCCAGCACTGACTGCCCAAGTGGCTGAGACCCAGAAAGTGAGTCAGGGTCTGATCTGCAGCCTCAGTGGAAGCTATTGATCAGTGTACGTACCTCTCTCTCTCTCCCTCTTTCTTTCCCATCTTCTCCAGCAGCCAGGCTTTTCTTTCTCTCCCAGCCTCCCGGAGGCTGCTGTTAAGCCCCGCCTCTTTAATCAGGCCCAGCGATAGGCCTGGAGATGCTGACTGGCATAGGAACCAACCAATCAGAAACAAAGGTGGGAGCTGTGGGGAACCAAAGGCTGCCTAGGAGGCGGAGTTTCTGATGCTGACTGGCATAGAAACTGACCAGTAAGAACTAAAGGTGGGTGCTATGGGGAGCCAATGGCTGTCTAGGAGGTGGAGCTTTTGACACTGATTGGCATAGGAACTGACCAATGAGAACCAAATCTGGGTGCTGTGGGGAGCCAATGGCTGCCTAGGAGGTGAAGCTTTTGTTGCTGGCATAGGAACTGACCAATCAGAACCAAATTGGCCAGAAGAGGAGGGTAGTTGGGGGGACATCAGGCCTGCAGGAGAGGGCAGTTAGGGGTGATCAGGCTGGCAGGCAGGGGCAGTTAGGGGCAATCAGGCAGGCAGGCAGGTGAGCAGTTAGGAGACAGTGATCTCAGCTTATGAGAGGGATGTCTGACTGCCTGCTTATGCCCGATCCTGGGATCAGGCCTAAAATGGCAGTCGGACATCCTGGAAAGGGTCTCAAATTGGAGAGGGTGCAGGCTGAGTTGAGGGAACCCCCGCTCCGTGCACAAATTTCATGCACCAGGCCTCTAGTTTATAATAAAATTCAATTGAAAAAGTCAAGATCTGAATATAACTAAGACATTCAAAAGAAGAAAGGAGGAGGGAGAAGTGGAGGGCCGGGGATGGAAACTGTTTCCAAGTAACAAGACCTGTACATTATTGCATATTGAATTGTAGTAATTAAAACATGGTTGTGCCTATAGGGGGTCATTCAAAAAGATCAGTGCAGCAGAATAGATAGCCCAGACACAATCCTGTACTTGTATAAGAACTTGGGTATGTGAGAGAAGGCATCATAAATGGGAGAGAAACAATAGATGGTCGGTAAACTGCTGAAATAACTGAATTTTCCTGGGGAAAAAGAAATGAAACATCTATCTCACAGTAAAAACCTTGAACATTGTACCTTCATTTTATACATAAGGATGTCAGATACTAGAATGGCAGTGATTTATAGTGGAATAAAAGCCTACAATCATACAGATGTTTCTAAGTAGCTAGATGATCCCAAATAAGATGCTTAATCTACCTGAGCCTGTTTCCTCCCAGGTAAAATGGGGTAATAATACTGACCTTGTAGAGAGAATTGCCGATAATTAGCACAACCACATGTCCCAATTGCTATGGACATGACTACAGACAGTTGAAAGATCACAGTCATCAGATGCTTTGAAGCAGGGGTCCTCAAACTTTTTAAACAGGGGACCAGTTCACTGTCCCTCAGATCATTGGAGGGCCAGACTATAGTTAAAAAAAAAGACTATGAACGAATTCCTATGCGCACTGCGGGCCCGGCACAAGTCAGCTGCTAAGCAGGACAGGCAGCGGCACCCAGCGGGCCAGATAAATGTCCTCGGCAGGCCGCATGTGGCCCGCGGGCCTTAGTTTGAGGACCCCTGCAAGAGAGCAAATGCTAATGACCACCTGATTCCTCACACACTTTCTGGGAAAGAGCAAAGCTTTGGGAAGTTTACTGTCTTCAGTGAAATAGCTGACAACAGTGCGATTGCTATTGCAAATTTAGTTTAAAAGTTCATTATTGAAGATAAACGCATTTGTAAATACAAACAGATTTGGTGGAACATACCATCCTGGTAAAAATGTTTTCAGCAATACTCTTCATTTCAACAATAACTCTTCATTTCTTCCAGCCCACTGGTAACTTCTGTTCTACTTTTGGTCTCTATCAATTTGCCTATTATATACCTTACATAGGTGGTTAGAATCATAATATTTTTAATAAAGAAACATAAGCATTTACATATTTACATGTAGTACATATTACTATATTATTAAGTATTTAATATCACCCCTGATTCTACACTCAAAGCTCAGGATCTTTGAAAAATGAGGTCTGGCATATGTTTGATTCAGGATATTCTCCCCAGTGATGGGACAAATTTTTGAGATTGCATCAACTAAGAAAATTTATAGATTTTATATTGAAATTGTATAAAAAGTGCTCTCCTCAATTAGGTAATAAGTTACAAGTATTCAAAAACTAGATTAATGCTTGAAACCTTCTAAAGCACCCTGCCTAACTACCAGTATAGCACCAGCTGCTTAGGCTGGCAACCAAATCATGCATTTCTGTAACTACAAATTGAAAATTACAGACCTTGAGAGTTTCCATCTTGCTTAATGAGATAAGGAAAACAATAGAAAGATTTCCAAGAATCAACAGCTGAGAAATCACCTGTCTGAAATGTGTAGACCAAGAAAAAATATGTTTGGCTTCTCCCTTTTCTGATACAGAAAACAACATGGTCGGGCAAAGATCTACAGCTTCAAAATGGCATAAAGAAATGAAACTGTTATCTTTCCTAAGGGTCTGAAATTGGCACCAAAAATAACAACTCTTATTTTCAAAAAATCAGCATGAAAATCTGGAGCCACAGAGAGATGTTAATGGAATGATTCATCAAGAAAATTTAAAAATTGCCAAGAGAACAAAAAGAGCAATGTAGGCATAAGCAGTACTGTCCTTAAGAACTCTGAGTGCATATGAACAGTGCCACTGTTCAGATCACGGAAGTCAAAGGACAGGACAGGTTGCTATTTCTAATGCACACTCCCTCTTTGGCAGGCCCATCCTGCATTCCCAAAGGCCTGCCAGGCAGCTGTACGCGGATGCCCCCAGCAATTTCCAATTTCACAAGTAAACAACTAAACTCTTTATCTACCCCCCCGCAAAGAAATTGTTTTTTTCTTTCTCTACTCCTTTCTCAGTAAATTGCAGGCAATTTACATAAGCCACGTATCTCTTAGAGCAGTGGTCAGCAAACTCATTGGTCAACAGAGCCAAATATCAACAGCACAACGAATGAAATTTCTTTTGAGAGCCAAATTTTTTAAACTTAAACTTCTTCTAACGCCACTTGTTCAAAATAGACTCGCCCAGGCCGTGGTATTTTGTGGAAGAGCCACACTCAAGAGGCCAAAGAGCCGCGTGTGGCTCGCAAGCGGCAGTTTGCCGACCACGATCTTAGAGCCATCAGCTCATCAGCTGCTTCTCCTTCTCTACTTGGCTGCTGAATTCAATTTGCTGCCAAATCCTATTGCGAGAAATCTGTCCTTTACAGCCTACTGCTCAAGCCCTCATTAACTGTCACCCAGTTCTTTGGAATACTTATGCCAACTCATCTCCCCACTTGGAGTCTTTTGTCTTCTCAAGTCCATCTTCCAGATGGTCCAGGGGATACAATCTTATGAACAACTGAGATCACTTCATTATGCTAAAACACACACAAGCATGGAACAAACCCCAATAACTCTGGTCTAACATTAAACTCCTTATCAAGGTTTAAAGAGTTTTCTAGTCTAACCTACCACCCTGCCTATATCCTGTTCTTGGTCCTACTGCACTCTACATTTTAGTCACACTTATTATTTCAGGCTTTCCCCGCAACTCCACCGTACCCTTCTTTTTCATGCTTCCATGCCTCTATGCTATTCTCTACCAAAACCCTGGTTCTCCCCACTCCTCCACTCAGCCAAGATGACTCAAGTCCATTGTTACTTTCTCGCTGACACTCTCCCCTACTTCAGCCAACTTCATTACTCCCTCCTCCATGTGCCCACAGGGCTCAAAACATTTGATATGAGATTTTTCTTAGTGGAAGACATAGTGTTCCCCTGGGCAGGATGGCTTCCCCAAATTCTTTGTCCGTGAGAGTCGAAGAATGAATCCATGGAAGGAAGATGGTATAGCAAAGGTGGAAATTTATTGAAGAACAAGTACAGATTCCCATGTGGGGAGGGGGCGTTCCTTTCTCCCTCCTCTTCTACTCCCCCCCCTTTATAAAGGCTGCAGTTTTTGTGCCTCAATATCCCCTCTGATTGGTCAGTATTCCCCTTTGATTTGGTCACTACAGCAACTCCTGAGCTCAAAGGTCAAACCTCACATGGGACATGTGAGGCCCTCCTTCTTTATTTTGTAAATATAAACCTTTGGCTACTCCCAGTTCCCTTGTCTTATGGAAATGTAACTGCTGCCTCTCCCTTGGCTCTATAGCCCTGTGTTTCTTTCATGGACCCCCTTAATTTTAAAAATTCCCTAAATCTGTCTTTTTCACCCCTAAAAATTCCTATTTCACATTCATCATAGCAGATATAGTCTACTGCAATATAATTTATAGATTTATATGTGTCTGTCTTCCTCTGATTATGTACTTTCCAAGGGCAAGGTGATATATTATTCATATTTTTATCCCCAGTACTTAATATAGTAGGAGAATATGGTATGTGTCCAAATATATGTGCTCTAAGTAAGTAAATGAATGAATGATGCAGAACATAAACACCAAGTGAAAAAATAGAAATTCCAGCAAGATTCATTTTGAACAGTATAATCATGCTTTCATTAAATAAGCTAAAGCTTCCTTTGAGGTGGAAATTTATAAATCAATCAACCGTCATAAGTTATTGTTACCAGTCAAGTATATATTATTCTTTAAAGAGAATCTTGAAGATTTCTGAATGAGAGGAAATCATAATGATGTTAAAAAAATTAGTATAATTGACATTGGAGTTAGCATAGAACATAAATCAGAGTAAGCAAAGAAATAAAGGGCACCCAAGAAGTGACTAGCTAGATTAGAACCAAAAAACTAACTGGAAACCAAATGGAGATTATAGTTGTTCTTAAAAATCTAATGAAAGAAGGCTTTACAACTTTAAGTAATATCATGTTTATGCTGGGGGGAAAAAGATTCACTAGAAAAAAGGAAGGAACGAATTAAGAAATAAAATAAAAATGGTTTGGAGACATAGAATTTTATAGAGATTGAAGGAAAGCCAAGCAGTCTTTGTGAAACTAGATTACTAATCTATATACAGAAGGTACCAAGCACTACAAATGGAGAGTAAAAGTGGGAACTGATGGATATTTGTGAGGGGGGATGGGGGAAGGAAAGATTTGCAAGTTCAGTTCAGTGTGAAGCAAGCATAAGCATAAAGGATATTTTTTCCTTCCTCGCAGGAACTGAAGCATTAGGCAGAGAAGATGTTTGATAATTCGCCACGTGAATGGGTCTTCTCCATGTCCAGGTTAAGAAACCCAGGAAGACATTGGGGAAAACAATAGATGTGCCCATTGGAGTTAAAGGCTTCCTAATTTTAAAAAATGTGCTCTCAAAAGGTCACCATTCCCACAGTTCCTCAAAACAGCACTCCAAGTGAAGCCAGTCAACAAGGAAGGATCTTATCAGAGGAGGAGGACAAGCAACCTCTTCTAGTCCTCATTCAGCTTTTGTGAGGCAAGGGGGTTTCCCGATATCCAACTGACACCTTACCGCAATTTTCCAGTTTACAGTAAAGTCAAAGTTACGTCAAAGTTCATAGGAACACCTGCAGCTATTGGAACAAATTATAGGGAATCCTGACTCCAACTAAACCCGGAACAATGACCAAAGGAACTGAAGGAGTGAGAACCAGTTAAACACAAGGTCATGGAGATGACACTCCACCCTGGGCAGAAGGGTAGAGAGTAAAGATGCCCAGCTCAGCACCTGGAGGTATCCCTTTGAAACTGTTTCCACTTTCACATAAAGATTGAGGTAAACGTTATGAAATTTTCAAGAATCAAATTACATGAAATTCATGTTACTCAATACCCAAGAACCCATGTGAAACGAGTTTGCACATAAGGCCCTTGTGCCTGATGTCATTTTACAGGACTGTTATGCCTCCCTGACAGCAGCCCCACAGAATAGTTTAAATGCTCGACTTATGCACACACCCATCTAAATTAGAGATGAGTGCACACAACTACTAGCTGGATCCTATGAAAATCTCAAATTATAATTCAAACATTTGGGCTTTAACAAAAAACATTTTTCCCCAAGCATATTTTCCCTTGGTTTTTAAACCCATGTGTATTTTAAGAGAAAAGAAAATCCATCTGTTTCTGATTCATTTATGCCTAACTCATCAGGATATCACTGAAGAGTTATTGGGTGTCCACGTCACTTTCCCTACTCCTTAAACTTCTATTCTCTTCTTAAAAGTAAGCAGGTGCACCATGTCACAATTAAACTGTGTTTAAACTATAAAACACTATCATTTTTTATTCAAACCGCAAGATGCATGTTTTAAGAGAAAACATCCGGGTCTTCCTTTTTCCTCATTTCTAATTGTGTGATTTTGTTAGTAGAGGTACGTTTTTGTATTTTATTGTGAGATAAGAAAACATAATATGAACAACAACATACAGTATGCCAATTCTCAACAAACCTCGGTTGTCTTCATCTTTTAGTAGAAGAGAGACCCAAGTAGATATCAAAAATGGCACTTAAATCAACAATGAAACCAAGCCCCCCAACCTAAGAAGGGTTAATATTACCAAGGTTTTTAAAGTTTTTTTAAAAATAGGAATGTATTTTTTTGATAAAACAATGATACAGGTTGGAGATCTGTGTTCCTGATCAAGCCATCAAAACCCACTTAACTCTACGGGACCTAAGACTAGCACTAGCTATATCTAAGACAATTCAGAGCAGCACAGAGAGCATGTACTATGAAGTCAAAAAGGTCTGGGTTCCAATTTATCTCAACTCTTTACTGGTTGCTAATGAACACCTAGGTCACCTTCATCACCCCTAACATGGAATAAAGGCTCCTTGGAAGGGCTTTTGTGAGAGGTTTCAAGATAAACCCAACCTAGAGTCTAGCCCACAGCAATGTGCTTGTGTGGTTATCCCTCATTATCATCATTGGCAACAGCACTTTCGGGAAAATGCTTTCCCAGACAGGACTTGGCATGTCTAATCTGAGTAGTCCCAGGCTTTCTTCGGCAGCAGCCATGCAGAAGGCACAACGGAAGGCAGGCTGGCAAAGGTTACAGCTGCAGAGACAGCCAAAGCCAAGGATAGAGGCTCGCGGAGGGCCTGAGGAACAAGGAACTACCTATCACCCTGCTTCCTGCACGGCCAGCAGGTGTATAACGTGTCCATGGGAAATCTGTCGGTACCACCCAATCAAACGCAAGCTCTCAGACCAACAGTCACATGGAAAGCATCAAAACATAATTATAAATCTCACTGCCAGTACCACTGGCAGCTCCTCACTCTTCAAGGGAGTACTTTAAAGTTTATTTGTGGAAGGGGACTAATGCTGGCCAACTTCTAGCAAAAGTCCATCCATGCAGGCAGTGGCTAAGCTGGGGAGATATTTGGCAGTCAGCAGGGGTGGTACTTTCTGTGAGTCCTCTGCTTTTGGTAGAGCTGTTTGGTGGAAAATCTTAACTTGAAAGCTGGCAAAAAAAAAAACATGTAAGAAAAGGGAAAGACCTCAATACAATCTAGCAGGTATTTATGGCCTGAGTGCTGCCCCTGTCTACATTCCCAGATTACTAGGGCTAAAAAGGACCTCAGAGAGTAACTGGCTCCACATCCTTCCCTTTTCAGATGGAAACAAAGGCCACAGCAGATGAGGTTTGCCTGAGGTCGTACCGCCAGTCACGTGGTTGATCCAGCACCCAGCCTGTGTTCTTTCCCTCATAGGCCCTGGATGAGAGAAGACTTGTCATAACCATGGCCTCTGTCATCTGTGAATGTCTACTTATGTTAAGGGTACCTTCAGTCCTCTAAGTCTATGGTGCAATGTGAGTGAACTACACTAGTTAGAGATAAAAGAATCATAAAAATGAGTCACAGTGGTTTAAAAAAATGCAATGAGGATTTCAACTAATTTGTGGAATTGCAATAGTGAGAGATAACAAGTCTGTAAAATAACGTAAAGTTCAAGGTTCTTTATATGTAAACTAGAGGTTTGGTGCAAGAACTCGTGCACCAGTGGGATCCTGGCCATCATAAGGCTGAAACCAGCTCTCTGACATTGCCCGAGGGGTCCCAGATTGCCAGAGGGTGCAGGGCAGGCTGAGGGACGCCACCGGTGCACCATCAGGGTGGGGGAGGGATGCGGGGGGTTGGCCAGCCAGGGAGGGCCTGGAGGAGGGTCCAGGGCATGTCCAGCCCATCTTGCTCAGTCCTGATCAGCCAGCAGCAAGCTAACCTACCTGTCAGAGTGTATGCCCCCTGCTGGTCAGTGCATGTCATAGCAAGCAGTTGAGCGGCCTTAGCATACCATTAGCATATTACGCTTTGATTGGTTGAACAGCCAATCAGATGATTGGACAGTTATTAGGCTTTTATTAGGCATTTCACACAAAATTAGATTTTATTCAGCAAACAGCAAGGAAATTATGCTTAGAAAAACCACTTCCACATGCATATTTGTCCCCAAATTGGAGGAGTGGTAATGAGCATTAAATAAAGACATCGTTTTTATTTTGTTGTGATTTTTTAAAGAACAAAATATTAAATACAAAACCTTGAGGTGGGGCATGCCAGGCATGTTTAAGAAACAGCATGAAAGCTGATGTGGCTAGAGCACAGTAAGGGGGACCGGAGGGGAGAGGATTGGCACAGTGGCAGAGTTACAGGGCAGTATAAGCCATTTTGAAGCTGTAGCTTCTACTCTGAGATGAAAAGGAGTAAATGATGAGAGCATGGAAGGTTATTAAGTAGAGGAGTACCATGACCTGACCTAGGTTAACAGGATCACCAGGATGCTGTACTGAGCAGAGAGTAAGGTAGACAATAGCAGAAGCTGAAACCAATAGATAGTACTTTTCCAATAATCCAGACAAGGGGAAGGTCATTTGAACCAAGATGGTGACATTGAAGATATAAGAAGTGACTTTCTTCTGCACCTATAGAGGAGCTCAGAGCATTGCTAGTGAATTAGATATAAGGTGTAACAGAAACAAAGGAATCAAGAATAACCCCAATGCTTTTGGCCTGAGCAAAGGGAGGAAGTGTTGCCTTTCTATGAGATGGGGGATAACTACAGGAGAATCAGCATGGTTTGTTCTTGTTTGGTTTAGGGGGGATCAAGAAGTCAGTTTTGCATGTTTTGATTGAGATGCCTATTAAATATTCATGTAGGAATGCTAGTGAAGAGGTAAATATGTGAACTTAAGAGTTTAGGAAAGTTCTAAGCTAAAGATACAAATCTGACATCAGAGTCTAATTAGTACTTAAAACATGATACTGAGTAAGATTACCAAGGACTGAGTGTGGAGAAAACCAGAGTCTAAGAACTAATCCTTGAGGAGCAGGGGAGACAGAAGAGCCCCCTGCAATGCAGGAGGAAAGGAGAGCGTGGTATTCTGGAGGCCAAGCAACAGAAAATGTTACAAAAAGAGGGAATGCCATTTGTGCTAAGTGACAAGTCAAGTCACATGAGGACTGAAAACTGTCCATTGGATCTGATATTATGAAAGTTACTGATGGCCCTGATAAAAATGGTGTCAGAGGAGCAATGGTGTGAAAACTTGACTATACTGTATTCAAGAGAAATTAGAGCAAATATAGGAAACTCTTTAAAGAGTTTCAATGGATAAGAGAGTTGGAAGCTGGAGTGGTAAATGAAGGGGCAGTGATATCAAGGGAAAGCTTTTATGACAGCAGAGATAAGAGTATGTTTGTGGGCTGATGGCAAAAGTTCAGTATGCAAGGCAGGGAAGGAAGGGAGGAAGAGGACACAAAAAAGGAGGTAGGAATACTACAGCAATATCCTTGAAAAGGGAGCTGGGGATGAGATCTGGGACACCAAGTGGAAAGATTGGCCTTCGTTGGGGGAGTGGATGGTTTACTCATCATAACTGGAGAGAAGTCAAGTATGTGAACTAGGTGCAGATATCTGATAGTTTTCATTTTCTCAGGTAGGAATTTTGAATGGGAGTTTTGATCAGAGAATAGAAAGAAAACATTCCTTGGAGAGACAGAGTGCATGCACTAGGACAGTGGTCGGCAAACTGTGGCTCACGAGTCACATGCGGCTCGCGAGCCATGGTTTGCTGCTCTGTTGACTAATGAGTTTGCCGACCACTGTCATATACTACCCTTTACCTCTTTGCACACAATATGCCACACTTGCCTAATCCTCACAGCTTTCAACTACACGGTAACATTTAGTCTAGTCCAGTGGTCGGCAAACTCATTAGTCAACTCAGTGGCAAACTGCGGCTCGCGAGCCGCATGTGGCTCGCAAGCTGTGGTTTGCTGACCTCTGCACTAGGAGAATGTAGTATGATTGCTGAGCAGTATAATGGCCCATCTAAGGACACTGATCATGAACTTAGTGCGACTGCATTCAGTTGGCGAGATGGGATTAACTCTGGTTAAGGTCAAGCCAAGTGAGAGCACCAAAGAGAGGGGAAGGAAGAACTTGAGGGCGTGGATAATGGTTGGCCAAGGCATTTAAGGGGCCACGGAGTGAAGGAAGGTGAGTGAGGTTGTAGAAAGCTGCCCATTGCCTTCACTAGCAGAGAGGTGTGGACAAGGAACCTGGAAGGCTGGTCAACCTTGAGGCTCTGGCAAGGGTCAGAGCCATACACCCACTGTCTAGTTGAGATGATGGTAGCTGAAGCAACTTCCACCTTTTAGTCTTATGTAAATCCTGGCTGATGGGCTATCATTGAGCTATTATTGGAATTGCCTGCCTAAGGGATATGGGTGTACCCCAGACCTGAATAAAAAGGATGACAAGGCCAGAGCAAAGCGGAGTCCTCTCTTGGGCTTCCACCTGGCCCCCAATACCCAAATTAATATTTTCTTGTCTAGTCTCTTTCATTTGTGTGCGGCCTCCTCCAGAGCACAAACCCTGAACCTGAACTCAACCACGTGGGACGTGGTGGGGTACACTCGCAACTGGCAGCCCAACGTGGGGCACTCACAACTGGCAGTCCAACGTGGGCATTCGCATGAGTTGAGTGAAGAAATGGGGCTTGTAGGTCCCAGTAGAGTTAAAAAATTATGGAGCTGGGTATTCAAAAGGAAGTGAATTATTAAAAAAAAATAGGAGTGAATCTTAGAGAATAAAATGCTCCAAACTGAGATTATGGGGAAAATACACATATTGTTAATGACAAGACTGTGCTGTCCTCTAACTTATATATGCACAATAGCCCTGCTGTGGACACCATCCCCAGCTTTTCATTCGTTTCAGCTATAATGCTTTGTCCTCAATGCCAAACAGCATGTGAAACTCAAGATGAATGACAGACTGCCAAGACCAAAGCCATTCTCAGTGCAGTGAAAGCCATTTGCACTGCAAATAATCTGATATCCTAAAGACAAAAGAATAAAAACAAGAGGGTATTAAAACAGAAGTGACTTGAAGTAAACAGCCACCAAAAATAAAACAGAAGCAAATATCCCTGCAGTTTTGTGCTCTAGATGAAGATCCAGTGACTGGCCACAAGGATGTATGTACAGAAACCATGGGCACAGCAGGCTTGATCATGGCTCCCAAAGATGTGCCAGGGCCAGGATCTGGAAAAAGGGTTAAATTAAGGGTTTTGAGATGAGGAGGTTATCCTGGGTTATCCACATGAGTCCTAAAGGCCACCACAAGGGAAGCATAGAGATGTTTGACACACAGAGAAGGTCATATGAAGACAGAGGCAGAGACTGGAGCCAAGGTCACCAAGGAATGCTGGCAGCCAGCAGAAGCCAGCAGAGGCAAAGGACAGATTCTTCCCAGCGCCCCTGGGGGGAGCATACTCCTGCTGACACCTTGACTCCTGGCCTCTAAAGATGAGAGAGAATGACTGTCTCTCTTTTTTAGTTACCAGCTGGCTTGTGGCACTTGATTACGCAGCCAAAGGAGAGGCACGCCACGTAACCTAAGGAGTATCTACCATGCACAGTGCTATGCTGAGCTTTGGAGAGCATCCAAGATGTAGAGGGGTTGGTCCTTTCCTTGAAGGGTTTAGCTCTCTAGTTTAATTGATCTGAAAGAAATGAGCAATCAAATCCAGAAAATAAAGTCAAACCACTTGAAGAAATGTGTCCTAAAATGAAGGGGGAAAGATCATATACCAGGTTACAATGCAAAAGGAGTGATCCAGACCATGGATTGCTGAAGAAATTCCAAAGAGCTTGCATTTTACGTGTGTGTGTGTGTGTGTATGTGTGTGTGTGTGTGTGTGTGTGTAATACAACATGGAGAGTAATGTGTAGTAATAACCTGATTGCTTAAATCACTGTATTTAAAAGGAAAACATCTTCTGGGATAGCCTGCACTAAAGGGAATACATTTATTCCCACCCAACACAGAGAAAAGATTTAAAAAATGAATGAAATAAATTGAGTAGAAGGACTTCCTGTCATCTGTTCTAAAGTCTCAGCTTCAGAAGTCACCCCCGAAAAATGAATGACTGTAGGAGAAGCCTTTAAAATTCAGAGAGAACTCTACTGCACCTTCAACCAAACCTGTGTACCGCCAGATGACCTTCTGATTAAAACAAAAGCAACAAGAACACAAAAAGCATAAGTGATATAAACTGTAACTGGCAAGTCATTCAGTGTCAAATTCCATTGTTTCCCATTTTCCCTCAAAAAGAGGCTCAAAGAACCACCCACCCGACATTCAGTTCTATGGGCTCTACACGCTGACCCGCTTTGCAGCAACTGATGGCAAAGTGGCAGACCGCCCTGGAAGTGCCAACCCCGCTCTCCACAGATGCTGCTCTTGACTCATTAACAGTGGCAGCTAAAAACATAATCGGCTGCAGCTGCAAGAAAGGGAAGTACTTGAGCTCATACTTGGCTGACAGGCTCCCACATTCCCACTCAATAAGCATTCCTCTGAACAGCCATCTTCTACTTGGGGGAAGACCTAGAACAAAATCCAGCAGGAAACGGCAGGCTGCCAAATACAGGGACACCTAAAAGCTCTTCAGAGGAGCAATCCAATGAAATGTAACTCCAATGCTCCTGCTGTAGCAGGGATCCCGCAGAGCCGCTTCTACCCAGCTTCTACATTGCCGACTTGCTCAAAATAAGAACCATGTTTCATAACTCGCAGAAGCACCACTCTGGAATTTGCCACGCTGCAGATCCTTGCAGAGGGAGATCCCTTGCAGCTCTGGCCGTGGCTGGAACTAGCATAAACTTCTTACTAATCCTACTATGGCACTGAAAAGGATGCCAGTGAGACCTTACCCACCTGCTTGGAGGTTATGTTCACAACGGCCACAATTTTCAAGTAATGTCAACCCAACCCTTTTCCGCTTTATCAGAAGCACAGAAAGAAGGCCAGCACGGACCTGAAATGGTACCCTCAGCAAAAGGAAAAGCAAAACATCAAATTTGCCAATTAACTTTTTGAAATGTTAGAATTTAAAATGGACAACATTTTTCTACTTGGAGGTTACCATTGGTCACCAAACCCTGTTTTCTTCCCTCAGCTTTTCCAAAGGGATCACTAGGTTCCAGAGTGAGGTGGACGACAGAAGCGGAAAGAAAGGAGCAAGTCTCAAAAGCTCCTCAAGGCAATGAAATAGACGTAGCACAGCAGCCCACCTGACAACCCACGCTCAGAATGTTTTTCTCTCTGCTAAGGAGAGGAGTTGAGAAGGCTCACAAGCTGCGCAGAAAATAAATGCCCAGGCTCATATTTCCACTCCCATCCCATGGCAGGGGAAGAATGGCAAACTAGGAGGATGGCCAGGTAAGCTTTGGTCCAGATAAAAGCACCAGTATCATGATTTCGTATTTCAATTACAACTGCCTTATGTTCTTATAAGCCAGACATACAATAGGCCTTTTTTATCTTTAAACAGACACTATTTGATTAGCAGCCCCATGGGATAGAGGACTAGTTTTTATTTGTAGTTCATCAAAAGAATAAGGCTTATCAGGTGATTTGGGAACTGAAAACAGTTCACTGGTTAAAAAAAGACTCCATTTTATTAATGACAATGCTGCCAGCAGCCCAAGCAAACCCCAACGGGGCTAAGATTCAGGTGACAAGATGCTAATCTGAACTCTGAACACCGCTACACAAGAAGAGCCCGGGAAGATTAGTTGTTTAATGGCAATGAATGATTTGTTCCGTTAGATAAATATAGTGCATTTCTGATGCACAACCCATCCCCCCGGACCCCCCCCCCCCCAACTTCAGTCCCCCTTCTCTCTCCTTTTAATATTGAAAAGCATGAACTAGACTAAAACCTCTCCTAAAATAAAACACACATATGCCTACCTTTAGTGGCTCCCATTCTCTGGGTCTTGGGCTCCACAAGAGCCCGAAAGCTACTGAAAGTGACTTGTAAATCCACATACACCTGCACATCAATCTGCACGTGTGTGTGGCTTTCCGAGTGTATTATGGAGGAAGCCAGCTTACCTCCTGAGTTCACAGCTGTCCTCCCAGCCTCCCTGGCTAGGATGTGTGGCCATGTGACTGAGTTCTTGTGATGGGATCATGGAAACTGGGACCCTGCTGGAGATTTGAGTCTGGTTGGGAATGCAGAAAATGGATGTGGGCAGAAGTGATGCATCCCACCCCCAAGAAAACCTCCCATGCAATGGCCAACAGTCTCTTCCCCCCTGGCTTCCAGACAACGCACCAGGGTGACCACCAGGGCTTGGAAGCCATGCATTAAAGACAGCACGCTCTTCCCCAGACCAGTCGCTGAATGCCTGCTTGGAGCAGAGCCTCTACCCGCACTTCAGTGCTGCCAATTGGACTTTCATGTGAACATGAAATAAACTATTTTGTCAAAACACGGATATTTCAGGATCACACTGCTTTGGCAGCTAGTGTTTCCTTATCTAATGCAGGTGCTACTGTGATCAGCAATATATAAATTTATTTTCTTTTACTTCTATTTTGTTAAGAACACTTAACATGAGTGCACATATTCACTGAAAAGCAAAACCAAGTTCAGAGAAGTTTTGTCACTGCCTATGTTCTCAAAAACACCTCATTCACTCTTTTTTTCCCAACAATTCCAGGCACTGAGCTAGATGTGACATGTACAGAGGCAAATAACTCAGTCTCTGGCATCAAGCTTACAATATTTTGGGGATGGCAGACATATAATAAAAACACAAATAATGTATCATTACAAATTACCAGTGCTTGAAGGAAAGTGGGCATTGTGAGCGAATAGCAGAAGAGATCTAATATAGACTGGGCAGGGTGAGCCGGAGGGACTGGTTCTTCTGGGGAAGTGATAGTTAAGCTACAGAGCAGAGGGATGAACATAAACGAATTAATTAAAAATACAGAAAGTACCCTCCAGCAAAAAGAACAACTTGTACAAAGACCCTGAAGTAGGAACAAACTTGAGGGACCAAAAGGAGGCCAGTGGACTGGATAGACAGTGGTGAGCAAGGGACTTGGGAGGGGAATGCAGAGAGCAAACAGGCCATGGGTCATGCCAGGCCTTGAAGACCAGTACAGATATTCAATCTTAGTCTAAAGCAGTGGTGGGGAACATCTGGCCTGGGGGGCCATATAAGGCCCTTGGAATCATTTGGTGTGGCCCAGCCAAGGCATTAGGGGTGAATTAATTAAATGTTAGACCAAATATAACAGGCTAATTTTGTATACCCTGCGAATGATATTATAAATATCCAAATGGTCCTTGGCAGAAAAAAGGTTCCCCACCCATGGAAAGCATCATTCTCAATGGGGGCAATCATGGCCCCAAGGCAATGAAAAATTGGTTCAACTGAAAGAGGAGAACTTAAATAATGACAATGGTTTGAGGGCCTTCAATGGGCCACAGCACTGGTAAACAGTTTATGGTGTTAAAATCTCATGTAGGTAGAGTTGGCTTAGAGGAAAATGTCTAGAAGGGGAAGCGGCGGGGAGGGGGGGGGGCGATAATGAAAAAAAAAGGTTCAGAAATACTAGTCTAAAGGCAACAGAAAGCCAGTGAAAGTGTTAAGAAAGGGCGCTGCCATACTCTGATTTCATTTCTAAAAAATCCATCAGAGAGAACTATTAATATTTTTCTGTGTTGAAAAACATTAGAAAAAGGTTGGAAACTCCTATTCGTTTTAGAAGTTATGATTAAGTGGTATTAACCCACTAAGAGCATGTAATCCAAGCTCTTCATTCCAGAGGTTGGGAGGGGGGAAGGAAATGAAACTCAGAAAGGCTATGTAACTAATTTGTCCAAAATCATGCAATTAGCAAGTAGCAAGCAGCGTTTGGATCCTGGTCTACTTCCTTTCCTTTCAACACTGTTCCCAAAATTCCACCCTATCCCTCCACGCATCTGTGCTATGCATGCAATTACTTTGCATGCCTTCATTTTACATATTGTTTCATATTTGACCTCTTCACACACTATTTGAGTCAGATGTATGAAAAGGAAGAAAATAATTTATCTTTGCCATGCTCCTGAATCGTAAGAGGAAAAATAATGTGCTAGCCACATATTGTCTCCTATCTTTGAAAATGTCAAGATTTGCAGGTTATATACAAGGCCAAACACAAGAGTCCATTGGTTCTGCTGGGTTAGTTACATGCACAGGAGGTGAGTGGTATATTGCTCAGCTTTTGTAACCATTTGCAGAAGATTTCCAAAGTGACCCTGTTAGCCCATTGTTTAAATTAACTGTTTCCTGGGCCTCTCAAACAGTAAATTAGATGTATGGAGAGGAAGGTGCTGCTTCTCTTTCATACAGAAAAAGAAGCCGACATAAAATGGAACACCGCTATTCACAGTAGCATGATTCACAATGACCAGAAGGTGGAAGCAACCCAAGTGTCCATGGATGGATGAATGGATGAACAAAATGTGGCAAATAAGGGTATTAATCAGCCTTAAACAGGAGGGAAATTCTGATACATACTACAACACAGATGAACCCTGTGGACACTATGCTAAGAGAAATAAGCCAGGCACAAAAGGACAAATAATGAATGATCCCACTTAAATGAGGTACCTAGAAGAGTCAAATTCACAGAGACAGAAAGTAGAACGGTGGTTGCCAGGGGTGAGGGGAATGGAGAGTTGTTTTGATGGCTATAGTTTCAGTCTTGCAGAATGGAAAGCGTTGTGGAGATTGGTGCATAGCAATGTGAATGCATCTTAACCATTTTACGGTGCACTTAAAATGGTTAAGATGGTAAAGTTTGTGTGTATTTTGCCAATTATAATTTTTTTTAATTTAAATGGTAAGTCAAAGATAATGTTAAGTGGTTTTACAGTAATGTCAGAGAACCTCTATTCAAATATAAACAACAGAGTCAGAAAAATTAAACATCTAAGCCACATCTTGGAAGCCGGGAGGTTTGGAAAGGCTAATGAGGTTTAAACTAAAGCAAAATTTACCATCTTAACCATTTTAAGTGTACCGTAAAATGGTTAAGATGCATTCACATTGTTATGCAACCAATCTCCAGAATGCTTTTCATTTTGCAAGACTGAAACTATAGCCATCAAATAACAACTCTGGGTTTGTGATATTAGCACACTTTCAACCCTCTTGAATTTGATTTAGCCAATCCAGTGTGAGCAGATCTGACACCTGCCACTGTGAGGGCAAGCGCTTAGCAGCCCAGGGAAGGCAGAGTGCCTTCTCCCCCCCCTGCCTGCAGCCATGGAAGCACATGCTGGAGACGGAGCTGCTGTCAACACGGACTCCCGAGTACACACAGTGAGCCCAGCCCTCCTGACAATCCGCACAGAATGTGTGGCCTCATGGGGAAATACAACTTTTTTAAGCCAGTACAGTTGGGGGGCTATTTGTTACCACAGTATAACCTAGCCTTTCCTGACTAGTACAGTTTTAAAAGGAACATTACAATATGAGGATTTTGTAATGCTTACATCAATAAATACTCTTTAATATTTCAGGACCTGTATGTCTCGGCAACTGACTTCTGAAAGGAAATTCACAATGACCGTTCTTCATTCAATGTACAAGGTTGAACAATGACTATTCACAGTAAAGAAAACGTCTTTCCTCCCCACATGCAGTACTACATCGTACCCTGTGCATGACTCACAGGAGAGCATGTCTTTGGTTTTGCTGGATTGTGACAGAGATGGGGAGAACATCCTAAATTACGGGCACACGAAACATCTGCTTCCTTTCCTCCAAGAGCGTAGCAACAGTTGCTGCATCACGCTTGAGGAGAGGAGGTGTTCAGCAGCACGTACTCTCCCTTTCACCAAGTGTCAAGTTCCCGGATGCCTTGGACAGTGTTCTAAATAAGTATCTGTTAATCTTCCGGGGGCATGATGACTCCAGAAGAAAATACACAGAAGCCAGTTCCAGCAGGTTATGTGAAGGGCAGGAAGGGACGGGCTGAGGGTTTTCCTTTCCTTTTTCCTCTCATCATTCCTCTGCTGCAGGCAGTGTGACTGAGAGCTAAAGCTATTCCCAAACATCTGAAAACCATTTATAAAAAAACTGAGGTTACTACAAATAAAGACACTTTAAACCGGTGGTTCATATCTTTAGTTCATGATGTAACTAGACACTAAAATAACAGTGAATGCTCTGGAGGGAAAAATCACTGAGCGGAGTTACGAGACGCATGGTCCACTCCCACCTCTCCCACTAACAAACTAGGACCTGCCACTCAGCTTCCTAAGATGTTGTTTCTCACGTCCATAAATACGACAGATCAGATCAGTGTTTCCCAAAATGTGACCTTTGGTCAAACTGTGCCTGTGTCCTCTTGGATACAGGGATGAGGGGAAGGGGTATCCTAAGACCCATTATTTCCCTGTTGAGTCCGAATCCCTAAGAGTGGGGCCATTTGAAAGCTTCTCAGCTTTTGGTTGGACAACTCTATCTTTTTTTTTTTTTTAATTGATTTCAGAGAGGAAGGGAGAGGGAGAGAGAGATAGAAACATTAGTGATGAGAGAGAATCATTGATCGGCTGCCTCCTGCACGCCCCACACTGGGGATCGAGCCCGCAACCTGGGCATGTGCCCCTGACCAGAATCGAACCTGGGACCCCTCAGTTTGCAGGCCGAAACTCCATCCACTGAGCCCAAACCAGCTAGGGCTAGACAGCTCTATCCTGGGCAACCTTTGGAATTGTGTGATAGGGCCAAACCAATCCCTACATAAAATGAAGTTTGTGAAGCCTAAGACTAAAAACTCTCTAAGGTTCCTCCCAGCTATAGAATCCCATAGTCATGAACAGAGCTGGACAGAAATACATGGCTCCTTCACCACCCACTCCACCCTCCCCAAAATGCATCATTCTCTACTTAGAGGTCATCCTAGTACAAAATAAAATATTAAAACTGATATGGAATGACTAACTATTCAAAAGTATTTCCTCCTTCATTTCACCTCATCTTCATTCTCCACCACACAAAAAAAATGCCTAAACCTCAATCACACCATAGAGAATAAATGTTAATTCCACATATGATATTTTACAGCCAGATCTTTACATCATGTTGACTCCATGTTCTCTCATAAAACTGTTTCCGAATATTAACTTCAAAATTTGTAGAACAATGTTTCTGTGCTGCATTTGTGAGCAAATAGGTTAGACTGTATTTACTGAAGCACGGAATAGAAAGCAGTTACTGAAAGATTTCAAACTAGAACACAAAACTGGGGATGGAGGAAGTACGTTCCATGTTTGGTGACTAGCAGACAGTAAACATTGATTCCCTTCCCTGAAGAACATATGACTCTCTTAGTTGCTCAGGTCAGTAAATCCAGAACTAGAACCAAGGTCTTCAAAACTCAAGTTTAGTGTCTTTTTTGTAAAACTGACCAATGTTTATATTTACTCTGGGAAACAAAAAGCATGAATAGCTGGAAAGTGTGCATAATAACCAGAAGTAGTGCTAATGAGATTTGGAGATGAATCAGGACAGGAAAAAAGAAATAATGAAAGAATAAACAGTGCTAACTTCCAGTTCAATGTGGCCAATTGAACACCCCAAATGTCTGTTAAAATAACAGTAAGTAAATAAAGATGACAAGAGAATTGAAACAGAGACAATAGCAGGGAAAAGAAGCCACCAAATGCTTTGAATTTGGAAAACTGGTGGAGGATGTGTAACTGACTTGACAGAACTGTGCCTGCAGAGGATACAATGGTGAGAAGCAAGACCATTTGGCCCATGAAGTTCAGAAAGGCTGCAGACCTAGAGGTACCTGTTGTTGCAAAAGTGGGGGAGGGTAGTGACCCTCTGCCTACAACTAGGAATACTGAAAATATGTCTAAAGAACCCTTGAAAAGTAAAACTGAGAAAATATTTTGGAAAATGAAACAAACTATAATGATAAAGACAAGATTTTAAAAGATAGATGGTCAATTCAGGAGGCATAATAACTGACTGACAAGTTTCACAAAAAGCAAACACAGAACATGCTGGCAAGGAAAGTATGAGACATAGAAAATAAATATTCCCTGAACTAAAGGACATAGATCTATTGCAAGTACATAAAGAACTTACCATTCTGTATTGAAATTACCCACACCAAGGCACATCATCATGAAACTTTAGTTCAAAGGTCAGCAAACTATGGCCAGGCGGGCAAAATCTGGCCCAACCCTTATTTTTGTAAATAGTTTACTGAAACTATTTACAAAATGCCAAGTTCAAGCATTTACATACTGCCTATTGCTGCTTTGTGCTATAAAAACAGAGTTGAGTAGTTGCAACAGATATAGTACTAGAGCATACAAAGCCTAAGATATTTACCCAAGAGAATGAAACATGCGTTCACACAAAAACTTGCACATGAATGTTGATAGCAGCATTACTCATAACAGCCCAGAGTGAAAACAATTCAAATGTCCATCCATAGGCAAATGGATAAACAAAATGTGGCATGTCCATACAATGACATATTTTTCAGCCATAAAGATAATAAAGTACGAATATAGGCTACAACTTGTATGAACTGTGAAAACATGCTGAGTGAAAGAAACCAATCCCTAAAGTTCACATATTCTATGATTCCATTCATATGAAAATCCAGGGTATTAAAATATATAAAGTAGATTACTGATGCTTGGGGCAGGGGTTGGTGGAGAATAGGAGTGTAGTAGCTAAAGAGTAAATGTTTCATTTTGGAGTAACAGAAATTTCTAAAATCGACTGTGGTGGTGGGTGCACATATCTGAGAATATAATAAACCACTGAATTATGCTCTTTAAATGGGCAAATTGTATGATATATGAATTACATCTCAATAAAGCTGTTTATTCTTTTTTAATTAAAGGTATTGGGGTGACATTGGTTAATGTAATTACATAGGATTCATGTGTACAATTCTATGATACATCATCTGTATATTGCATCATGTGCCACCACCCAAAGTCGTCTCCTTCATCACCATATATTTAACCCCCTTTACCCTTTATATCCTCCCCTCACTCCCCTTGCCTTCTAGTAATAACAATATGATGTCTGAGTCTAAGAGGTTTTGTTTGTTTGTTTGTTAATCCTCACCCCAGGATATTTTCCATTGATTTTTAGAGAGAGTGGAAGGGAGAGGGAGAGAGAGAGAAACATAGATGTCAGAAAGACACATCCATTGGTTACCTCCCGCACATGCCCAACTAGGACTGGGGATTGGCACATGCCCAACTAGGACTGGGGATCGAGTCTGCAACAGAGGTAGGTGCCTCTGACCAGAGTCAAATCTGGGACCCTTCACTCCGCAGGCTGATGCTCTCTATCCACTGAGCCAAACTGGCCAGGGCTGCGTCTATGAGTTTTTGTGTATTTTAAAAAGAAAATATGCTAGAAAAAAATGGAATAATAATACTTCACCTGGCACACTGTAGCTATTACAATATATTAATACTGACCACTGAGTCTTTAAAATGTGATAGAAGATCATGAAAGTTTGCCAAAATAGGATGTGAAAGAGAATTAGGGAATCATATCATAATCAAAGTCTAATGGCTAATGATAAGTCACATTAAAGGTATACTATAAGGACTATAAAAGAGGGTGAAATGAGTAAAGGGGGTCAATTGTGTGATAGTGGATGGAAACTATAGCTTTGGTGGTAAGCACACTGTATTCAGATGTTGAACTATAATGTTGTATACCTTAAACTTGTATAATGTTATAAACCAATGTCACCTAAGTTCAAAAGAAAAAGACCTATGGGAAGTACTAGTAACTAACAAGAAAAATCTCAAAAACATTATCTAATATTAATATAGTCAAAGACAAAGTTGATTTTAGAGCACAGATGATTGCCAGGGATAGAGAAGGTCATCTAATAATGACAAAAGGGCCAATTCACCAAAAACATAATTCTAAATGTTTATGCATCCAATTACAGTCAAAATAAATAAAGCAAAAACTTCAAGGAACAATAGACAAATCCACAATGATAAAGACCCCTCTCTCAATAATTGACACAGTAAGTATACAAAAATCTGTAAAGATACAGAATATTTTAATAATACCCTCTACCAACTTGTCTTAACTGACATTTATACAATACTACACCCAATAACAAACTGATCAGAAAAATTTAGAAGACACAAATTTGTACAAAATTTAATTCTTTTTAAATATACATAGAAATATACATATACATAGAATATACAAAATTTAATTCTTTTTAAATATACATATACATATACCATAATCTGGGATGTAAAGCAAATTTCATTAATTTAAAAGGATTCAAGTTATATAACATGAGTTCTCTGACCAAACTGGAATTATATTAGGAAAAGAATAACACAAATACATCTGGAAAATCTCCAGATTTTTAGAAACTAAACAACTCACTTCAAAATACAGGGGTAAAAGAGGAAGTCGGAGGGAAATAAGTTTTTTTAACTAAAAAAAAAAAAAATGAAAACACATTTTGGTATGCCACTAAAATAGTACTGAGGAAAAATTTATGTCATTAGACACCTATATTTGAAAACATTAAATGTCTCATATCAATGACCTCAGCATAATGAACTAGAAAAATAAGACCAAATGAAACATAAAATAGTAGGGAAAAGTAAATGAAGATGAGGAAAATAATAAAAATAGAAAACAAATCATTGAGAAAAACCCATGAAACCAAAAGCTACTTCTTTGAGAAGACCTATACAATTGATAAACCTCTAAGAAGATTGATCAGGAAAAAGAATAAATAAACAATTAAAACCAGGAATGATAGAGGTGACATTATATGTTTTATATAATGAAAAAATAATAAGGAAGCATTATGAACTACTTTATGATAATAAATTCAATAACTTAGATGACATAGACAAATTCATGAAAGACACAAACTACCAAAGCTAACTCAAAACAAAATAGATAACTGAATAACTCTATATTTATTCAAGAATTTAAACGTGTAGTTAAAAATCTTCACATGAAGCCAATTCAAAGTCTGGATGTCTTCACTGATGAATTCTACCAAACATTTAATGAAGAAATCATTTACAAAATCTCCCAGAAAATCGAAAAAGAAGGAATATTTCACAACTTATTCTGTGAGACCAGCATTACTCTGATACTAAAACTAGACAAAGATATTGCAAAACAAAAAACAAAAAAAAAAAAACTACAACCAGTATCCTTCATAGACAAAGATGTAAAATTTCTAATCAAAATTTACCAAATTGAATCCAACAATGTAAAAAAAAAGGCAATAATATATTATCACCAAATTGAGTTTATCCCAGGAATGCAAGGTGAGTTTAACATTTGAAAGTCAATCAATGTAATTCACCACATTAACAAACTAAAATGAAAAACCATTTGATAATTAGATTTAGAGAAAGCATGTGACAAAAGCCAACATCCATATTTGATAACAACTCTCAGCAAATAAAAATATAAAAAGAACATCCTCAAGGGCATCTACAGAAAACCTACACCTAACATCATACTTAATGGTGAAACATCAAATTATATTTTCCTAAGATCAGGAACAAGGCAAGAATATCTGTTCACACCACTTCTATTCAATCTTGTATTGTAGGTGCTAGCCAGTGTTATTAAACAAGAAAAATAAATAAAAAGCATCCTGATTGGTAAAGAACTATCTTTATCGGCATATGACATGATTATATGTGTAGAAAACTGGTGTTTTAAACTGTGTGTTTTAAACTGTGTTTTAAAAAGCTGCTGCAACTAATAAGTGAGTTTAGTAAGGTTGAAGAAAATACAAACATACAAAAATCAATTTTTAAAAAATACTAACCAGGATCAGAAACAAAATTTTTAAAATAGTGCAATTTTAAAAGAGCATCAAAAATATGAAATACTTAGCATAGGCTCTGACAAAATATGTAAGACCCGTATACTGAAAACTACCAACTATTACTTAGAAAAATTTAAAAAGACCTAAGCAGAGAGTTACAGAATGTTTAGGAATTATGAAACAACCATTAAGAGAATAATTCTCTCAAAATAAATCTATAGATTAAAACACTTGCAATTGAATTCCTGCACACATCTTTAATTGGCAAACTGACTCTAAAACTCACAAGGGATAGCCAAATCAATGTCCTTCAAACAACAGAATAAATAGGAAGAATCACACTTCTTGAGTTCAAGGCTTACTGTACAGCTATAGTGTTAATGATAGCGTGGTACTGGCATAGCAATCGACATATAGTTAACTGGAATAGAACAGAGAATCCAAAAATAGACCCATACAGGTATGGCAACTGATTTTCAACGAAGGTACAAAGGCAATTCAATGGAGAAAGGACAGTCTTTTCAAAAAATGTGCTAGAACAATTGAATACCCACAGGCCAAAAAATGAACTTTGTTCCATATCAAGCACCACATACAAAAATTAACTGAAAATGAAACATAGACTAAATGTAACATATAAAATTATACAAGAGAAAATTTCTATGATCTAGGTTAGACAAATATTTCTTTAAAACAAGAGCAAATGCATAATCTACAAAACACACACACACACAATGAAGCAAATTCAACTTTATCAAAATTAAAAATTGCTGCTCATCCAAAACACTGTCAAGAAAATGAAAAGACAAACCACATATTAGGAGGAAATATTTGTAAATGATACCTCTAATAAGGACTTATAGTCAGAATATATAAAGAATTCTCAGGATCTCAATAATAAGAAAACAAATAACCCAAAAGAAATGGATAAAATATTTTAATAGAAAATTTTGCCAAATAATATATATGGATTCTACATAAATCCATGAAAAAAATGCTCAACCTAATTCATCATTAGGGAATTTCAAATTAACACCCAGAACAAGCTACTAGTATGCCTATTAGCAAAGCTAAATAAAAGACTGACCTCACCAGGTATTGGCAAGGATGCAGAAGAACTGGAAATCTCATACACTGCCCGCAAGAATGTAAAATGGGCCACCTTACACCTGTTAGAGTAACTATTATCAATACGACAATGAAACTAGTGTTGGAGAGGATGTGGAGAAAAGGGAGCCCTGGCAGACTGTTGGCAGAAATGTAAATTTGGTGCAGCCTCTATGAAAAAACATTATGTAGAGGTTCCTTAAAAAATTTAAACTAGAGCTACCATATGCCCCAGAAATCTCTCTTTTGGGTATCTACCTGAAAATTTTGGATACACTATTGGTAAAGATGTAGCTACCCCTGTGTTTGTTGCAGCATTTTTCACAATAGCAAAGACATGGAAACAACCCAAGTGCCCTTTGATGGATGATTAAAGAAGATGTGGTACATATACTGGTATATACAATGGAATATTACTCAGCCATAAAAAAGAGGAAATAATGCCATTCGTGACAATGTGATCTTGAGAGTATTATGCTAAGTTAAATAAATCAGAAGAAAAAGAACAAGAATCATATGATTTCACTCATATGTGGGCTATAAAACAGGAAGCAACAAATGGACAAACAAAAGAATTTTAAAAACTTATAGACACAAACAAAATGGTGGTTAATAGAGAAAAGTTTGTAGGGGGAGTATGAAGAGGACACAGGGGTTTTAGTACATGGTGATGGAAGGAGACTATGCTTCAGTTGGTGAGTATACAGATGTCATATTATAAAATTGTACACCTGAGTTTTATATATAGTTATTAAACAATGTTATCCCCATCAATTTAATAAAAAATAAAATGATACAACCTTCTGAAAACTGACAGTTTCTTTAAAAAGTTAAAAATACACCAATGATTCAGCCATTCCATTCCTAGGTACTTACCTAAAATAAAACAAATGAAACAACACGTCCATATAGATTTGTATACAAATCTTCATAGCAATTTGATTTGTAATTGCCAAAAACTGGAAACACAGTGTGTACCAACAGGGGAATGCCGGTGGACAACAAACCATAGTGTATCCATACAATGTAATACTCAGAAATAAAAAGGAATGAATTGATACATGCTATAGCATGGGTAATTCAAAATAATTATGCTGCATGAAAGAAAAAAAAATTTAAAAATGGGGGCACCATGCTAGCTGGTTTGGCTCAATAGATAGTGTGTCAGCCTGCAGATTGAAGAGTCCCAAGGTTCAATTCTGGTCAAGGGCACATGCCCAGATTGCAGGCTCGATCCCCAGTAGGGGGCATGCAGGAGGCAGCCGATCCATGATTCTCTCTCATCATGGATATTCCTATCTCTCTCACCCTGTCCCTTCCTTCTCTGAATTCAATAAAATATATATATATATTTTTTTTAAAGGGGATACCTACTGTATGAGTCCATTTACACAAAATTCTAGAAGATACATTAATTTTTTGTGACAGAAAGTACATCACTGTTTGCCTGGTGACATTTGGTGCCAGGAAGGGTAGGGAGGGATTGCAAATGGTAATGAGGAAACTGCAATGATGATGTTACGTGTACACATATGTCAGAACTTATCAAAGTGTATACTTTAAAGATGTGCTGTTTACTGTAAGTAAATTATACCTCAAAATAACATAAAACCACAACAACAACAAAAAGTAAAGACTGGAACAAGAAGTTGCTGTTTCCTTATAAACCTTTATAATTTTTTTAACCATGCAAAATTATTATCATGTTAAAATTAAAAATAAAACAAGAGCAAGGACACACAAAAGAAACAAGTCTTCTTTCCTTCAAAATTTTTAGCTGAAAATCAGGTGCCCATAAAGGCACAAATTCTCTCCAGCCATCCTGGAACTATTTACTTCCTACTGAATTCCTAACAAGAATGCAATTATAACACATAGTAAATAACAATATTCAACCTTAGTGTTTGAATGAGCTATCACTGATATGTCACCAAAAGAACATGAATCGCCATTAAGTGATTTTTTAAGCAATAACTGTTTTGTGTTGATCTAGCCACAACCTTATTTATTTTTACAGGGACTGCTATAGTTGGTAGTAGGAATCATTAAGTAGGTGATAACTCCTAGTGGTTAAAACCCCAATACTCTACTTCCTTACCTGGGAGCAATTTGGGCAATGGGATGAATTTGGGTTCAGCTGATGAACTGAAGGTGGTATCAGTAAAATAATCAGTTTCATTGCGAACCTAAGTAATGAGCTACCCTCAAGTTTCACAAGGAAAGAAAATAATCTTGCAAGTTAGGAGGGTGAGTCAGCCAGCACAAAGGCAGAAATTCTGTGAAATAAAAGGAAAAATGGTAGGATTTCCAAATAATTTTCATTTGCATTTAAATTATTCTTTGGACTTTTGGAGAATAAAGCTCAGGTGTAATTCAGTTTAGGGAGCCAGAAGCTCTTGAACATAGGTCCTCCTTTTAGTCTGGCTCATCTATGTATATAAAAGCCTAAGCAACTGAACGACCGGTTGCTATGACATGCACTGACCACCAGGGGCCTGATGCTCAACACAGGAGCTGCCCCCTGGTGGTCAGTGCACTCTCACAGCCAACCTCCCGTGGCCCCCATTGCCGACCAGGCCGAGGGACCCCACCCATCAACAAATTGGTGCACTGGGCCTCTAATATATTTATATGGTCTGATAATTCTTGGTAGTCATGCCTTCATGGATGAGTGTTGATTTAAAAACTGTTTAAGGAATGTATAAGTTCCAAACAATTTCAAATTATTTAGTATTGGCTATTGGTGATAGAATGATTTCTTGATTATTATGTACCCTCAAATTTCTGGTCTGTGTAATCACTGATTAGACATAATACCCATGTGGTTTTAAAATAAACTAAGTGAGGACATTAGAAAGTGGTGCAAGGTCAGCTGCTTATGAGCAACACCTGAGTAAGTTAATTGTAAAGTATTGCATTCTAATAGGAGACAGGACCATCTACCACTTCAAACTCTTTTCTATCCCTTCCCTGACAAGTTTAGTCAGGCTCCTCACATGTGGACAGCAGCCCTGCTAAGTGGAACTAGAAAAAGTCATTTTGAGTTAAACAATAAACCACTTCCAACATAGGCTCATGCACACGTGCACACACATACACGCACATACACATGCACATACAAATGCACGCACGAGCTCAAATCTGCTTTCATCATCTTCTTCCAGAAGATAATTGGTTGACAAGCAAAGCAAGGAGGAACAGGTGTGTAATGGCAGGAAAATCCTGAACATCCAGAAAGCACCAAGTGACTTGAAATAGGTCTGAAAAGGCAGAGTGGGCAAGTATTTAAAAAACAAACAAACAAACAAAAAACAGACCAAAAACACACACACACACACACACACACACACACAACACATAAGTCTAAGAAACTCATTATGCATTTTTGCTGGAATCAAATATTCTCAGATATTTTACCAAAATTTCAGGGGTAACAATTTCTACCCCTGTGGATATTTGGAAACAAGACAAGGCATTCTGTCTTGATTGGGTTAGATGTCAACCTGCCTATGTGAGGAAATAAGAGTTCACAGCTAGTGAGAGACAGAGCCAGGACTGGGAGCTCTGAGTTAAAGATGCTGCCTGAAGCCTGTCTCTTAGGCCCTATTTACTGTTCTCCTATGAGTTTCCTTTTGGGATCATGATTCTATAAGAACAGATTTTTGCACAGTGGTTTTCAACCCAGCTACACCATGAAATCACCTGGAGCGTTATAAATTCTGATACACAAGCCTCACCCCATGCCCCCAAGGGTTCTGATGCAATCCAGCTGGGGTGTGGCCCCAGTCAGGGAGTTCCAAGAGCTCCCACAGGCAATGCCAAATGTGCAGCCATGGAGCAAAGCATGTTGGGAATACAGCTTGCTGATAATCAAGGCACGTTTTTGCAGTGCTTTTCTTACACGCCAGTCTAAGCAGGTGTTCCCTGTTGACAATTTCTATCCCTTGGTAGGCTAGCTTTTGCTGGCCAACCTGCCCTGGGCGGTTCTTAGCCATCATTCTTGGCCCTTGCTCATCCTCAGAAAGTGCACCACTCCAATCAAAGTGACCATTAAAATAAATATCCAGAAACAAGCTTCTAACGTTAAGTAAAAGCAAGAGAAGGAAATCCCCCGATTTGGACAAGTCTCCATAAGCAAAACAGAGGAAAGGGAGGCTATCTGGCGATAATTCCGGCCAAGAGTATTTGGGCATTTTCCCAGAATTACCCAAGTAATACTGTGAAGAGCAAATTTATGTAAGCTAAATTATGTACAAACTGCCTAAATCCCGAGCTTTAATCAAAAGTTACCTGACTCTGGAAGCCTGGATGCCAAAGACACTACACGCATCGTGGGTTTGACTAACACCTGCCCTTGCCTAAGCAGCTCCCTCCAGGGTCCTTCAGGAATAAACCGTGGCCAAGCTGGCTGTGAATTAGACACTCTCCCAGAGCCCTTCAGTGCCGCCTTCGGGCCTGAGCCACCCACTCAGGAGAACTCCCCAAATCCTACACCCCTTCTGGCTCCGGAGACTTAAGAGAATTCAAAGGGGGCGTGGTGAGGACGCGTCCTCGTGCACCCGCCAGAATCAGAGGCACCAGGGAGCCCACCTGTTCTGGCGTCCGCACCTCTTACCCCGCTCTGCTGCGACCCAGGGACGCGGGGGCCCCTGCGTGACGATGTCATAAGTTCACCGGTCAAGGAAAGGACGAAAGGAGTGTCCCAGAGCCCGAGCCTCCCAATGCGGCCTGAGCCTCCGCCACCAAGAAGAGAAGGGGCTCCGCGAAGGATCGTCCCAAAGGGGTGCGGGGTCTCAGGCTCCCTGGGAGACGGCCGCACCCCGGCTCAGGCGCCGCCTCCTCGCCCCGACTCTGCCCAGCTGGAGGCAGGACCCGCGCGCGGGCGGGAAGTCGGAAAAGGGCCCCAGGAGGCTGGGCAGAGGCTCAGCACGGATCTGACCCCGCCAGCCCCGAGCTCGCCGCGAGGGGCCGCCTTAGCCCCAAACCCGCGCCACCTGTCCCAGCTCGGGTAGCAGCGCAGTCTCAGGATAGACCCTCGCTGGAGAGAGCGCTCTCCGCCAGAGCGCAGACTAGAAAAAATGCCAGGAGAGGGAGAAACGCCAAACGCGCAGACCGCCCTACCTGTCCGGCGACAAATAGCAGCCACCAGGTGCTGCCGAAGATGCGGACCAAGAGCGCCGAGTGCCAGGGCGCAGCCAGGCGTGCCATGGTCCCCCCGCGGGGAAGAGGGGGCAGTCCCAGGCGAGACCCCTTCTTGGAAGCTGTAGCCGCTTCCCTTGCGGGCTGCGGAGGCTGGACTCCCGGCGTGAGTCTGCGGGGCAGGAGTTGCGCTGGACCGCCGCGTCCTCTGAGCCTCCCTGTGGCCGCGGAGCCCGGCTGCTTTAAATGGGAGCGCGTGCGCTGGGGGTGGGGGCCTTATTTGTGAATGTGCTGCTTGTCTTGGCTCGGGATGGTAGCGCTCCAACCCCCACCCCACCCCACCCCCAGCACCCGCTCCGGCTCCTGCTCCTCCCCTCCTGGGTCAGCCCAGTGAAGGCGGGGAGCGCAGACACCCAGCCGCCGGGGCAGCGACCGCGGTGCGCGTTTCGGGGGAGCGGGGCTACCTGCTGGCTTCTCTTTATTTATTCTTTTTAAAGGGAGGGTCCGGCGCTACACATCTTGCTCGTGTTTGGAATGCCATCCTGCCCGCCCTACGTGAAAGCTGGATGAGAAGGGAAAGCGCTTCAGGACTCTGGCGCTTTCTGGGGAACGAGTCCGCAGGGCCCTTCCCTAGGCGTTTTGCCTGGAACTCGGAGCCCTGGAAGGCACGGAAGGGTCTCCGAGGACTAGGGGAGAGTTTGTACGTGTGCGGAGAGGGTCGATGATTAAGAAACTGGCGGGACTGCGGGGCAGAACTGGACGTTACCCTGTGCTAGCCTGTCCCAAGGCACACAGACAGGTTCTCCCTTGGAGTTAATTGGTTTTGCAACCTGAGTTTAGGATTCGCTCTAGATCAGCGGGAACCCAGGACAGCTAAGTATGGACGCAATGAACCAGGAGCCAGTGTCACGCACAGGGAGCCCAAGAAATGAGTTCATTGAGACTGACTTCTCTGGTTGTTTTCTTGTGTCAATGGGTTTCTGGGGGCAAGCCAGGGTGCCCCTTCTCTGGGTATGGGCCACGCTCTCATTACTTACACTTAAACTTCCAAGCTTTCTCCCTACCTTTCTGCCCTTTTCTTTGCCATTGGGATCCAGGCTCATTTCTTCCTGAAAACCTGGCGCTCCAGAGCCAGTTTCCCAAAGCATCTTTATAAGAAAGCAAATACCCCACCCTTCTTCCAACGGCCTTCCAGGCCACTCCACCCCTCTGGAACCTTGGCAGGGAAGCAAGCAGAGGCGGGGAGCTGGCCCCACTTCAGTAAACTCCGTACGATAAGAGGATTCAGCGCAGCGCTGGTGAAATAACTTTTGTGAAGTTCCCACGTGCAAGCATTGGAGTGAGCCCAGCATAAAATGAAGACGCCGCCATACTCCCTAGCAACCATTCATTCAGTCCACATATTCCTGAAGCCAAGGGCTGTGTTTAAACGTTGCAGCCCATCAGTGACCTAGACCGAGGTGGATCCTGCCTGTTTCAGTTGGGTTGCGTAAACAGACCAGACACAAACTGCAGACAATGAGAGGCACGGCCAGGGCAGAAGTGCCTTTAGGAAATGAATGTATATGTGCCCGCAGCAGCATTTGTGTCCAGAATAAGGGGGTGTTGTTCTTGTATATGGTAAAGGAGCTGCTTCTCAGAATTCTTCTGTTTACTCATTATGTGCATATTTTTTGAATTGCCAAGATATAAACAAAAACAAACAAACAAAAAATAGAAGCAGACCAAAAAAAAAAGTCTCCCTTTGATCTTAAGAGTCCCAGAAAATAAAAATTGGAAAGTCAAAATCTTTAGAGATTTTTTTCAAGGGGTTTTTAGGCCAGTTTTTCCATTTGAATTGGAAAAGAAGAAAGGCTAAGATATTAAAAACCAAACAAAAAAATACAAACACAAACCACAGGAGCTGGAAATAGGAAAGAGTTCCTATGGAGGGTTGCAGATGGCTGTCTTGCTAGGACATTTGAGCCACAACATTGATCAACAAAAGGCAATACCGGGCTTGGTGGGTGGTGCTCCTCAGTGGTGGGGTGGGGGGGAGGTAAAGCACCAGGCTGGAAGAAAGGACCCACATCGGTGTGCCAGGTGTCAGTGCTAGGCAATATTAACTGAATTAAATCTTCAAACAACCCTCAAATAGGTACACATCACCCCAAAAGGACACCGTAAGTGTCACCATAGCATAATTTTCACCAGCCTTCAGTGGGTTCTCAACACTAGCAATCTCCCTGGTCCACTTGAGTATCCTGAGGCTCAAGGGCTATACTCCCAAAATTGGAATAAGACCCAGGTGGGGAACACAGTAACAGAATTTCAGGATTGAAAGGGAACTCCAGTCCAACTACCTACTCCAAACCTTTAAGAACTTTTCCATCTATAGTTCAATAGCCACATTTTAGTTTACAAATGGGTGAAGAAACGAAAGCCCAGGAGCGTTACCTGACTTGCCCAATGTCTCACACTTTAAGATGCAGAGTGATTGATTTCTACCTCAATGTGGTGAAGAAAGAGTGAGCTTCTCTTCTTTGAACAGTCAGTTAACAGAAGAAAACAAGAATTTAAAGTTTAGTTAAGTGTAGGGTAAAAATGGGGTAGAAAGCCCTAAAGGAGGAAGACCAGCTAAGAAGATGCTGCTGTAAACCAGCCAGGTGATGACGGTTACATTACTGGAGATGGGTTCCAGCAACTGAAGCAGTGGGTGCTGGGAAAACCAGAGAGAGGGAAGAAAGCATTATGTGTTCTGTATAAAATGGGAAGATGGCACCACCTTAGAGCATCATCTTACCAGAGGCCCAGCTCCAGATCCTTGTGTCTGGCATCAGATTCAAACGTTAGCAATTTGTCTGATTTTGTTGGTTATTCATTGTTTGCTTACAAATCTACAGAGTCTTAAACTAATTTCCAAATAATATACATCCCTGAGAGTTTAAGAACTAAATGAATGAGGTGAAAGAAAGTATTGTCATTATCCACTGAAGATCAAGTTTCCTGGATGCTGCAAAAAATACAGGGAGGATGCTGTAAAACAGATGGTTTTACTTAACAGCTTCATGACCTCACTGTGACACAAGGACTAAGAAACGTCACATTCCTCAGGTACTAGGATCCACATGGAGTTTCCAAAGAGCCCAACAATCACCCAGTCCCAGTCTTGCCACAGCCTCTGCTCTGGGCCACACGCCCTTTCATCTGAGACTGGCATCAGGAGTCAGACCGATGAAAGAACCATTCAATTGACACATTAAAAGACATCATTCTGAGACTAATGCTAACTGTTGATCGCAGTGGCACTTCTACTCCATTGACTGCTCACTCTTCCTGTCCCTTTTGATGCAGAATGTTTTGGGTTCCTTTTTCAGAGCCCGTCGTTTCAAAAACACTTGTTCCGATACCCTACATTCCCTTGTGCCTTGATCTTTTCTTGACACTTCAACGCAAAACAAGTATGTGCTTTCTCAGTGTCTGCCCTACAGGAGCCAAACACTGCAGGGGGAGCCACACAACAGGGCACGTAAGTATCACCATAGCTTAATTTTCACCAGCCTTAAGTTGGCTCTCAACACTGCCCATCAGTCTCCCTGGTCCATTCACTCGTCTTGCTGTTGACCCTCTAACAGGGGTGGGGAACGTCTGGCCCGAGGGCCATATAAGGCCCACAAAATCATTTGGTCTGGCCCTGCCAAGTCATTAGGGGTGAGTTAATTAAACGTTAGGCTAATTGTTAAGTTGCTAATTTTGTCTGGCCTGTGAATGATGTTATAGATAGCCAATGGCCCTTGGCAGGAAAAGGTTCCCCACTTTCTGCACTTTCTCCAGACCTGCAGCTCCTCCATTACTCACTTCCCCTTCCACAGATATTCAGAACTCTGCCTTTCAGAGAAAACCTAACCAGCTAGATGGGAACAACTACAACTTTACCTTTTCCAACAAATCTACTTATATCCACAACCATCCTGCCCTTCTGTTTTCTAAGGCCAGTCCCTCCACATTGCTTTGAATCTAATCTCCTCTGGCCTTCTTCAACTACTTAGAAAACTTACTACAATTTTCCCTTCTCTCTGCTCTATGGTCCACAACTCCCTGTAAACTCTATCCTATCTTTCAATATTCAGACATGCTCCGGCCTCCCCCATGTATAAACAAAGAAATGAGTATCTCTCCTTCAACCACTTACACCTTCTTTCCTTCACAAGCGTAATTCTTGAAGGTTTATTTATACTCCGTATTACCTTCCTCCCTTCCTGATTAACCCTCAACACATTCAACTCAGAATCTGGCCACCACCACTCTCTAGAAATAGAACCTACTACCCCCAGTCACCAGTTCCCCCCACACTGTCATATCCAATAAACATGGGTGGGTCCTCTTCTTACTTGTCCTAGCTAGCAAAACCATGTGTCATGGTCAATCATTCCTTCCTTTTTGGGTACTTCTCAGACACTGGCCTGCTACTCTTAGGAACACTACTCTTATACATGCCATCCTCTTCCCTCTCAATCCCCTTATCTAGTTAACTATTGAGCTGCTCCCATATCCTTATTTATGTATCTGTATTATTTTCCTTCAAAAAACTGATTCTAATTAGTAATCATATTTTTATTAATGTGATTGATTCACCAAAATGTCTTTCCCTTTCCCACTAGGTTGTAAATTCTACAGGGACAGTTCACCATTGTGGATTCAATGCCTGCCCAGACCAAATGCCCAGCACATCATGTTTGACAAAATAAAAATTTGTTGAGTTAATAAATGGATGAATTTCTATCATACTCCATATCTTTCTGTGAGCCAATTCGGACACTTAACCATCAAGTAAATGCGAACTCCAGGCTCTTTGGGGACAGACATTATATGTTATTGACCTTCATCCAAGTTCTACAAATGCCCTAGGAACATAGAAGTTACTAAAAATAAAAAATATAATAAATGACTGGCTGACTGTTTAAATGAATGGACAGAATCCACTAACAGAATCGGAAACTCCTTAATCATGTAAATTCCTAGCCAAACTTCAAGTAAAAATTCATGTCACATAATTATTGAACAGATAAAACATTACCATACCCCTTCCTTCTTCTAAAAAAATATAATGAAGTTTGGTATAGGACTGATTATGTTTCTTATTATCACCTTGAATTTTCCCCAAATCAAAAAGTAAATAACAGATAATATATACAGAACATCCACCACAATACAAGTTACATTTTTCCCTAAATACTGAGAAACAAGAGGAAGGGGGAGGTGCACATTCTGTTATACAGAGTTAAGATTGATCTAAATTAGTTTTAGTTAGCATGTCATGTACATTATAAAATGCCCAGCAAGAAAGGCACTTTCTGGTAACTGGCTTACATCCTGCTTCATTCTCCTGTTGGTCTTTAGCTAGAAATGCCCTTCTTGTCAGCCTTTATTTGCCTCAGTAGACAAGCAAAACACTGAGCAAAGCTGTTCAGTCAGGGACAAGGTTTGTTTTTGACAAGCTGAATATCACAAACTCTGTTGAAAGAAAATATACATACCTGAATTATACAGTTAAAAGTCTCCTCGCTTGAGTGAAGCTGTTGCAACAGTATTCTAGTCCATAGGGACATGTGGCTTCGACTATTACAAACTGCTAAATTATGTGCATAATAAAAATGATAGGAAACATAAAGTAGTATGTTTACATCTCACAGAAATGACTCAAAACCATATTTCCAGAAAGCAAACCCTGGAAGTCCATGGTTTCACTTATTCCCTGCCCCGATAAAATCCCTGTCTTAATTTTGTCTTTCCTGTGAACATTCAGATTTTTATTTAGTTTTAGCTACTGTATTTCTGGGTTTTTAAATTATGAGCATTAAAACTAGTTGAAACTGAATGAACAGAGTTCTATAAATTGACATTGAGATCAAAATATTTAAAGTTACCTCTTTCCTTCTAAGGGGAAAACTCAGTGTCTCATGAGGGTTATAACTTATCAGCAGACTTATCTTTCCATTCTATAACACTGAGTTACTGAGGAGTGCTTGAGGTCACACTGATTTCCTGGCATACATTTAACTGCATTCATGATAGTGTGTTAGTAATGTGCATACTTAATCTCTTGATGTTGGCTTGCAGGAGTCTCAAATATAAAATGTGACAGCATTTGTTTTTCTTACCACATAAAAAATGACATCACAAGCTGTTAAGAGGTTAAACCATATATTATGGCTTCATTTCAGAGTCACCGTTTGCGTCATATGACTGCCCAACAGGGACCGAAACTAACACACTTAACATTCCTGAGTCTAATAACATATATGAGCTCCTCCGGGTGAGGCCCATTGGGTGTGGTTTTATCACACAAAATCTTATATAATAATAACCTTTTCAAAAAATTGTCGTTCTTTCTCCATGTGTTGAAGGATTTGTCCAAATAATACAGCAAAGGACAACAGAGATTATAAAGGAATAAAAAAATTACACTTAGAAACAGACATATTAATTCCATTCATCTTCTCTGGGGACCTCGGAAACTGTTTACCTGAACTTGGCAACAATTTTTTCATAAGTCAATCTGTCAACAATAATACTCAGTCTCCATTTTGTTCTAGCCATTTTGAAAATATGTAAAAAAAAGAAAAAATATTATCTCAAAATGCATAATTAAGTTTTTCAAGATGCATTTATGAAAGAAATTTATATCTCCAAAGTAATTGTTCTCTGTTAGTTCATAAGCCCTTTGAAAACATGGTATCTCGTTATAGACATGTTTGTATCCCCACCACCTGCCACACAGGAGGCACTCAATAAATGTTTGATGAACTGCATTGAACATACTCTAATGCAAACCACATCGATGAGCACTATGAGAAGCAAACACTGATTCTATACTGATAACTAGCTTCCTACAGCCCTTATCAGAGTATTTCAATGATCAGAATCCTTATTTCTCTAAAGTGCTGATATTGGCAGGCTCTGAAATATAATTTACTACACAGAAAGTACTTGTGGTTTAGTAGGTAATTCTCAGTCAGTTTTCAATATTTTATTATAGGAGTTTGTTCTCGCATAAAATAATGCCATTTGAGCCCTAACCAGTTTGGCTCAGTGGATAGAGCGTCGGCCTGTGGACTGAAAGGTCCCAGGTTCGATTCCGGCCAAGGGCATGTACCTTGGTTGTGGGCACATCCCCAGTAGGAGGTGTGCAGGAGGCAGCTGATCGATGTTTCTCTCTCATCGATGTTTCTGACTCTCTATCCCTCTCCCTTCCTCTCTGTAAAAAATCAATAAAATATATTTAAAAAAAGAAATAAAGTTTCATATTTAAAATAATGCCATTTGGAATCCAAGTATGTTATGTGTTAGGGTATGTTTTGTTTCATTACATCGTCATCCAGTCATGCTCTCTCGGCCCCCAGGCACTGTAGGCATTCTAGAAAGTTGGCAGATGAAGTACAGTACTTACCCTGTACTCAGCATCTTAGGTTCCCTGTGTTACAAAACCTCCAAAATAAGTCCCGAGAGAAAAGCGAAGTACTGTCGTCTATGTACTAAACAACATTCCACTCTTCTATTGTTGCCTATGACTGGACATCAAGAGTTTCTACCTTTTATAATCACTGGAAAGCAGACCCCTTTCTCTGGGACGAAGTTACCATGCTCAGTTTCCCTAGAGGCACCTATAGAAGGCAGCAGTATAAGTTATAACTCAATGCAGTTCATTCTGGAAGAAATATTAATGTATATAGGGACACAATTCCTTTCAGTTCACTAGAAAAATTGGGAACTCAACACTGAGTGTCTGGATAGCTCTGGAAAATCATGCAATGAAAATAAACACATGGGAACACAGAATTCTGTTTGCTTCTCCTTAATGACTTAGTAAAACAATTCCTTATAGACGCAGAATTAAAGCAAATTGTGATATAAAGCATGATTTGAAAGCAATTGTTACTTTGGAGCCCCAATCAATGGCTGATTTTTTTTTAACCTGTTCCACAGCTCAATGTTTTCATATATGTTGTCCTTCCTGTTCTGATATACAACTGTCTTCTGGGAGGAATGTAAATAAAGTTTGAAAAATTACTTACAGGGTTTTTTATTTTTCTGGACTTGCAAAAACCATGTACTAGCAATAAATGAAATTCAACCAAATCAACAATATTTTTGGCAATAATAAAATGAACATATTTTAAAAGAAACTGCTGAGTTTTGTTTATAAAATTAAATGACCTAAAGCTTGTAGAAAGTGCTTTGTAAATTGTGAAGCACTATTAAAAGCACTTTCATTCTTTATTTAGTGGTGCATGCTATGTTCCAGAAGAATTTAAGGCAGCTTATTAAGATAGATGTTTAAAAATAAATCAAAATTTCTCACTGAAAGTTAGGTGAGAACAGTAACATTCCCTGGGATTAAGGGCCAGGGAGGGATTATCAGGATATTTCAGGTTCTACTTTGCTTTTCAGTATTGTTTGAGTGTTGTTACTTGGAGCATGAATTGACTTCATAATTGAATTAAACGATAAAGAAATTTCCACTTGGAAAAAAAGTTGGATGAGAAAGAAAAACAAGGATATGGCTTTAAAATGGAGCCAGGGATGGAGTTAATACAAATGTACATTCCATAAAGAGCTATAGTCACAGATTTGGCTCTCAGCTTTCAAGCAGTCATGAAACCTGATAAATTACAATGCCCATATGTCGGGGGGAAAAATCAGACTAGTTGCATAGACAAAGTTCTTCAGGCCTTGAGAAAATGACATACGCCCTTAGGTTTATTAGCACATAGTTATTAGCAGAAAATGATACAGTAATATAATGAATAAAGGAAACTATAATTGTGATTCAGAGTGTTCACCTCTTACAGCAAATTTTTTTTGAAATTTGCTTACAAGATTCAAAAATTTTGCTGCATGTATTTTTCTTCTTTAAATTGTATATTTAAACTTTTCAAAAGGTAAGACAATACATTAAAAGAGATACAGGAAGAAATGCAGAATTGAAATCTGTAGTAGGTAGGTTAAATAAGATATACAAATTGTTACTTCATCGAGGGACAGGTAATGGAAAGGAGGGAGAGGCAAGTCTTAGGACTTCATATGGGATTTCCACTGTACAGGGACCCTGCTGCTGGATGAAGAGATGGCTAATTGTAGCTGCTATAACAGAGAGAGCCTCAAATCTCAACAGGTAACACAAGAGCTGTTTAAGGTAAATAGGTAAACTTTGTTTAATAACATGGTGGCTAGGATATGTGAAAAGCCTTTTCTAAAGGTCAAGGGAAAGAAATCAAGATGGCGGCATAGGTGAGCACCTAAACCGCTGCCTCGCACAACAATTTCAAAACTACAACTAAAAGACAGAACGGACACCATCCAGAACCACAGGAAAGCTGGCTGAGTAGAAATTCTACAACTAGAAGGAAAGAGAAAAGCTCACGGAGAACTGGAGGAACGGCAAAGGGTTGAGGTACGGCAAAGGGTCTTTGTTCGCGCAGAGAGGAAGGGTGGCTGAGAGCCTGCTGACTTTCTCTGGCAGGAGGGGGAAGGAAGCCCCTGACTGCATTGAACCCCAGTTCCGGGTGAAACCCCGTGGACCCAGGCCTATACAGAAGGAGTCTGGACTGTCAGGTAGAGAGAAAGGCACTCAGAGACTCGGAGACCCAGGGGAGGGGATCTGGAGGTGGCCGCAAAGACTGAGCAGGTTGCCACAGGTTTTCCCTAGCAGAAGGGAGTCTGAAGCTCCTGACTGCACTGAAACCCAGTTCCAGGCGAGCCCCTGTGACCCACGCTCTTGCGGGGGGAATCTGGACTCTCGGGCAGAGGCTTAGGAGCTGAGAAGGCAGAGGTCTGGAGCCGAGCGCGTATGTGCACGCACAAGGGCAGGGCTGATGGGAAGCCAAGACTGTCTGTTCCGCCCTGAGACTCCACCGCATCCAAGCTGAACACAGAGGCTTTTGCAATTTGGCAAGTCTAATCCTATAAGGCTGTCTCCAGCACCGAACTTCTCCCAGCATAGACACAGCTGATCCTCACAGCCAACTGGCCTGGAGGTCAATTCCTCCCAGTGATAACAACAACAATCAAGACTTAACTACAACAAGGCTGTACACACAGTCCACAAAGGGGTGCACCAAGAGTAATTGGGAGGCTGACCCACTGGGCCATATAGGAAACCTAGCACACAAAGCTACCCTACCAACTCAAAGAAGCAGTGAAAATGCGGCAACAAAAAAACAGATCACAAATGAAAGAAATGGAGGAAAACAAACGACTGGATATAGAATTCAAAACCACAGTTATAAGGCTTTTCAAGAATATCCTTAGAAAAGGCTGATAAATATAATGAGACCCTCGAAGATATGAAAAAGGACCAACTAGAAATTAAACATATACTGACTGAAATAAAAAATATTATACAGAGACCCAACAACAGACTAGAGGAACGCAAGAATCAAGTCAAAGAATTGAAATACAAAAAAGCAAAAAACACTCAACCGAAAAAGCAAAAAGCAAAAAAAAATCCAAAAAGTTGAAGATAGTGTAAGAAGCCTCTGGGACAACTTCAAGCATACCAACATCTGAATTATGGGGGTGCCAGAAGAAAAGAGAGAGCAAGATACTGAAAACCTATTTGAAGAAATAATGACTGAAAACTTTCCCCACATGGTGAAAGAAATAGACTTACAAGTCCAGGAAGCGCACAGAACCCCAAACAAAAGGAATCCAAAGAGGACCACACCAAGCCACATCATAAGTAAAATGCCAAGAGCAAAAGACAAAGAGAGAATATTAAAAGCAGCAAGACAAAAACAGTTAATTACCTACAAGGGAGCACCCATACGACTGTCAGCTGATTTCTCAACAGAAACTATGCAGGCCAGATGGGAGTGGCAAGAAATCTACAAAGTGATGAATAGCAAGAACCTACAACCAAGATTACTCTACCCAGCAAAGCTATCATTCAGAATTGAATGTCAGATAAAGAGCTTCACCGATAAGAAAAAGCTAAAGGAGTTCATCACCACCAAACCAATATTATATGAAATGCTGAAAGGTATTCTTTAAGAAGAGGAAGAAGAAAAAAGTAAAGATAAAAATTACAAACAACAAATACATATCTATCAACAAGTGACCCTAAAAATCATGTGAATTAAAAACCTGAGGAACAGAATAAACTGGTGAATATAATAGAATCAGGGGCATAGAAAGGGAGTGGACTGATAATTCTCAGGGGGAAAGGGGTATGGGGGCATGCAGGAAGAGACTGGACAAAAATCATACACCTATGGATGAGGACAGTGGGGGAGTGGTAAGGGCAGAAGGTGGGGTGGGAACCGGGTGGAGGGGAGCTATGGGGGGAAAAGGAGAAACAATTGTAATAATCTGAATAAAGATTTATTAAAATAAAAAATAAAATATTCTTTTTTTTTAAATAAAGGTCAAGGGAACTTTTAGAAAACTAAACATTGTTATAAAGAGCAAGGGATGATGTCATTTAAAGTTAAAAGATGGAAATAGTCTTAAATTAACAACAGCCTAAGGGAGATTCTCAAGGAACCATTATTTGACCTTCTCTGCCCCAAGACAAGGTCTGGCATCTTTCCAGATAATCCCACTCAATGTACACTTCCCCTCCTACACCAGCTATGTCATAGTGCCCATCATACACTATATTGTAATTGTTTGTTTTATTCTTTCATTCTCAACTAGGCTATAAGCCCCCAAGAAAGCAAGAATTTTAGCTTCTCACACTTGCATCCTCAGAGCTCAGCACAGTGCCTGACACATAGTAGGTGCTTATTCATATTCAATGAAGCAGAGATGGAGGGATGGAGAGAAGGAGGCATAGAGAGAGAGGAAAAGCACAAGAACTCAGAAAGTCCTTAAACCTTAGAAGGTAAAGACTAGCTATGGTCTTTTAGTTTTATAAGAAAGTGAATTAATTAGAAAGTAAATCACAGAAATGGGACAAGTCTAAATTTTTCATTTAAGTGCCTGAATATTGGGGGAGGAGGGAGAACAGACTAGATTTCATTTTTGCTTTTAAGCTTTTCTATGACATGCCATTATGTGAAAATTACTTTAAAATATAGTGAGGGAACATATTAGAATGAAACTGCCAATCTTTATTTAATATATAAAAACTTTACTTTGGGAGTAAATGTACTTGTGTCTGATTCCATCCTCTTTCAAAAGGGTAAGAAAAGAAAACTGTGAGCAAATATGCAGAGCAAACAGCACCTTGTGAAACATTTGTGCCTCAGATACTGCTACTTAAGAGTACATGAATGCATTCACCGGGCTACATGTGCAAGTTACAGTGTTGGCTGTGCAAACAAGGGCGCATTACTTTAGTCATTGATGGAGCCATTTTTGGAATCTTTTCAAAGTCTAAACAGTCTTATCAGAGAGTATAAATCTCCTTACTAACAGTCATCTTAAGTGAATTCTAGACTTATTTGAGAAAATAAGGTATGAGGCTTATAGGGATCCTTATAAAAGGGGAAAAGTTGTAAATTATTTCAGGAATTTGTTCATTTATGCAACAGTTGCACTTTCTTAAATATTTCCTCATGCATTTGAACAGGATTCCACTTCTTTCTAAACTCAGTCCTTAAGACCACAAGCAAAATTAATACACAAATTGAGCAAAATCTCCAAAGATGACTATTAATTACAACCCACATCATACTGACATCACATATATTCAAAACTTCAGCCTTTATTGACCTTGCTAAAGGCAATGTTTATATTATTTTAATAGACAATATACATACATTTAGGATGCCATTTTATTTAGCATGGACTGATACAAGTTTCGTGGAAATGTAAATACATTTGGTAACTGTACATTTACATTTCTGTAAGTGATTTTAATTAATTTACTCTACCTCAAATTTTATGAGATAATATATTTCTTGCTATTGCTCTTCTAATTTTATAACAAATAAACTCACATTCCAAATTACTTTCAATAAACTATTTTTCTCTCTGAATTTTTGTACCCTTGAAACTCTAACACGAAAGAAGAAGCCCAACTGATCTCAACAGTGAACTTGGATTGACTGTGCAGCTGATAGATGATCGGTGATACTTGCTTCTGCTCCTTGTTCAAGTGAGAACCCTTTCTGTCAGGGTGGAGATTTGGGAAAATTTTGGAATCAATGGCTAAGATAAAAGTTCTGAATTATTAGAAGATTTACATTAGCCAGTTCCCTTATAATCAGGGACAATTAAAAGTTCCCTAGTACACTGCTGGTGGGAATGTACACGGGTATAGCCACTATGGAGAATAGTATGGAGTTTCCACAAAAAATTAAAAATGGATCTCCCATTTGACCCAGTGATCTCACTTCTATGAATATATCCTAAGAAATCAGAAACACCAATCATAAAGAATGTGTGCACCCCTATGTTCATAGCAGCACAATTTACAATAGCTAAGATTTGGAAATAGCCCAAGTGCCCATCTACAGATGAGTGGATAAAAAAACAAACTGTGGTACATTTGCACAGTGGAATACTACGTGGCTGTAAAAAAAAAAAAAAAAAAGAACTCTTAGCATTTACAACAGCATATATGGACCTGGAGAGTATTATGCTGAATGACATAAGCCAGTCAGAGAAAGCTAAATATCCCATGATCTCACTCATATGTGGAATCTAATAAACAAAATAAACTGAAGAACGAAGTAGATCCAGAGACTTAGAAGCACAGAACAGATTGTGGAACCTCAGAGGAAGGCGGGGAAGGGTGGGTGGGTGAGAAGAAATCAACCAAAGAACTTGTATGCATATATGCATAATCCATGGATACAGACAGTAGGGTGGTGAAGGCCTGGGGCAGAGGGGATGTAGCGGGGCAGACTGGAAGAGGTCAATGGGGGGGAAAAGAGGGCGTATGTAATACTTCAACAATAAAGATTTTTTAAGTTCACAGTGGAAAATTTGCAGACACATTTCAAGTGTGAATAAAGTCTTAGTGCTTCTTAAGGTATGGTCAGTGCACCAGCTGCATCAGAACCAACTGAGGTGGTTGTGAAAAGTGCCTATTACCAAATCCTTACTAATACCTACAAATTCCAATCTTTGTGTATGTTTTTAACTACCTATCAGAATCTCCATTCTGTTTTAATATTTTTTAAACAAAAGGGATTAATAATTTAGGTAAAAATGAATTATTTGATCAATAAAAATAGTAGATTCTTCTATACCTCCCAAAATATTTCAATCTAATATGAATTCTACCAAAAGAGACCAGAGGGTTCACTGTTTGGGATTCCTCTGCATAATGTTTTAGGTCTTCCCTAATGTCACCTGCATCTCCTAGGCTATTAGAAAGGAATCTGCAATGGACTTTCCAGGAGAGGGTGTGGAATCTGAAATCTTGCTTCTTTCCAAAATTAGGGTGGTGCCCATAGGAAATCCCTCACATTCTGGGATTCCGTTTCAGTTTTGGGAAGTTTGGAACACATCAGAGTTGACTAGCAGGATGGAGAGTTAGAAATGAAGAGGATCTGAACCATGAAGGATTCAGCTAGTTGACTTGGGCCCAGTGCCTGGCCTAAAATGTTTTATGACTTGGCGAGATTCCTATTACATGTCACTCCTTATAGTTTGCATTTCCTAGTCCTTTCAAACATTGATTCTGTAAGGCCTCACATTCCTTTCTCCCATTCAGGACTAAAGACAGACTCTACAGGTACTTAAGGAGTTCCCTCTCTTTATTTAGGAATGAATGGAAAATGCTAGGATTCATTAAGAGTTCCCTGTATTAATTTGTTACTGATTTCTACTGGTTTCTAAGTTGCGAATGTTAGAAATCCCTGAAAGCAGAAAAATATCTGTCCAGACGATCCTCCCCTCCCCCCGCCACCCCTAACTTTTCTGTTAGGTCTATAAAACAGGGATGGGATAGCAAACACAGATAGCATCAGTGGCCAGGAAGGTAACTTAAATAAATGAAAAAGTCATTTTAAGGTAGTAGGAAGTAGTAGAAACTATGACAAAGTGGATAATAAATGTCCAACCTGCAGGAATTTTTTAAAATTGCAAACCAAATAAAACAGTAAGTTTTAAATATTTGTTGGCATAGGTCCCTAAAAAAATTATCCTAAACTTCCCTTTAAATACCTACAATGATTCAGAAGAGGGGGAAAAGATGAAAACCAACAACTACGGTGAAAAACAGTACTATCATTCAAGCTATTGCCAGAATTTGAAAAAAAATTCCACTTATTAGAAGACTGAATGATGAAACTAGATGGAAGAATAATCAAGCTATATCTACCTAGGAGTCAATAAGAGATCCCTTTTTCTGTTTTCTACTGTCAGTCTGCTCTAAAGCACATTCCAAACACAAAATTTAGTAACTATACTTGTTCCAAGTGATTGTTACTTTTTGTGGAAAGAACAGTGCATGTCTGATTCCCCTAAGTATCTCTCTACCAATCAAAAACTACAACTCCAGAAAGTACCTGGGAAGGAAGTAGGAAGTAGAGGCATTGTCAAAGGCTCTTCCTACCATGCCAGGAAGAGGTCCCACAGAAATCCATTCTCAGACGCTCCATATGTTGCACCCAGTGGAGAGGAAGAAGATGCCATCTCACTCCTAGTGAAGAGGTTAGGAACAGTGCATTTCAAACTGCCTAATGTTCAATCTATGAATGTACCATAATTATTTAACCTATTTCCCATTCTAGGATATTTGCTTAAAATATTTTTGACTCTTTTCTATGATAAACAGCCTATAATGAATAACCCTTACCTAAATCTTTATCCAAATCTTTTTCCCCTTCAATATTTAAATTCCTTTCATGCTAATTATCTCTAATTCTCTTTTTTTCCCATAATATATAAACACAGTCCTCTCATTATATCTCAATGTATTATTTTATTTGTTTAGATTGTGAACTAACTGTTTAGTCTTTTACTAATGTGTGAGTTCCTCAAGGAATAGAGATGGTGGTTTATATGACTTTGGATAACAGGCAACTAACACAGTGCCTCATATACATAGATAGCTAATGAATATTCATTTACTTACTGGGTGAATGAATGGGAATGAATGTTGACGAATGAGAGTTAGTGAAGAGTCCTGATGGGCAAATGTATTACTTAAGACATGGCATTTTCCAATAAGCCAACTATGAAAGGTCTTGAGCTCAGAAATGATCTAAGAGGAATGATTGGATGAGCTGTAAGTGCTCTATGTATTGAGATAGGTCCAGGTGTGAGAATGAGGGCTTAGATAACCACAAATGCATATGGTGGCACTTTAATAATCGACATTGCCCAATTATTCCAATTTTAATTCTAAAAGCTAACATTTTACATAATTAAAAACCAAATGCCATTAAAAAACCTTCCAGGTCCCCTGTAAAGAATAGAAAGAAAAAGTTTATTCTCATAAAAGAGGACAACATAAATCCATAGTGTCTGTTCCTTTTCTATTCAGATAGATTGCCATTGGGAAGTCTTTAAACCTATATTCTTCTGCCATTTTCCTACATGGATATTTTTGTGACATTTGGAAAATCTTCAGCTCTCTGCTTACATCATTGTTTTTGTTTGTCAAATGGAGATCATGGCTTCTACCCCTCACAGGAATAGTATGTAGATTAATGGAAAAACAGAGGGAAGCACTGGGTTCTGAGGCATTTTGATCCAATGATTCTTTTGAACACTGTGGATGGCTATCATTGTATCTCATCATATCTGAATGTATTTTACTATGGTTATTCATTTGCAGAATGACCTGTGACCTAACTAGGGCTTTTTGTTTTGTTTTTCCTTATTTTACAAATAGCAAACTACAATGAATAGCTCTTTATTCATCTGTGAAATGTGTGGGAGTGGGAAGGTGATGAGAAGAGAATTACTGGTAATCTTCTTGAGTATATCTGTGAACATTTCCTCCCAGCCAGTTAGTTCCTGGAAGTTTGTATCACTTCCACCTCTCCTAAAGCAACTGCTATTGTGTGGTGTGAGTGCAGTTGAGAGAGTTCTTAAAACCCTTTAACCACCTTGTTGACTAACACTTTGACTATTTGAACTGAGTCTGTTTCTGGTCACCATGAATTCTCTAATCTAAAAATATTGCCCTGTCTCTGACTAAATAAATGGGATTTTTATAGGACATTGGCACAACACTGACATTTACTGAAATAATTTTTTTAATGTTCATTCAATTAGAACTAAAGCCACCTTCATGTGAAATAGACCATAATTTTTATCCATGTGCACAACTGAAGAAGCCAGAATACAGTCAAAGTGAAGACATACATGTAACAATCACACAGATATGACATACTTATTAAGTAATTCCATCCAGATTAGCATTAATAGTAATCTGGGCAAGAGTTTTTAATACCCTAATAGTTGGCTCTCTGAAGTTGTCAAACGAGAGAGCTTTGTACTATAGGCAGATTTACAGCCATCTCCTGGGCATTAGGACCAAAATTCCTGCTAAAATATTTATATGTCGTTTTATTATATCAGATTTTAAATTCACAGCATACTTCCATACTTGTCTAGAGTTTTAAAAAATGGCTCTTTTTAGTAAACAGTAAATATTTTTATATCTACTTTAAAGCTTAAACAATTATTAAATTGTATTTTTTTTGTTTGAGGACAATTTAGAAGGAAGCTGAATTTTATTTGCTTGATTAAAACATTCTAAATCACAATCAACATTTCTTTCATAAGAGATATTTACTTTGTTTAAAAAGTATCCACTCAGCCAAGAAATTAACTGCTAGGAAAAAAGAAGCAAGTATATTATTTCAGCAGATAAAATAGTTTAAAAGAGTAGAAACCTAACATATTAGATGAAAAAGAGCAAACCACATTGCATTGGCTTTTCTCATAATCAATATGCCATATTTTAAATTGCAGAGAAGCTATTATTAGCCTGGTGAAGACTATTTACCAACATCTTTAACATAAGCTTCATTGTGAAAAGAAAGAAAGGGGATAAATATATCTCTACATGTGAACTGATACATGTAAAATAAACCTGAAATATTGGCCTTAAAAACGGATACATCTTGGATCACTTAAGTCCCTCTTATACTGGGAAAATCTTTCCAATGTCTCAAACTTCATTGTAATGACATCTATTTGTTGTGCTGAAACTTTAATTTGTGATCCATCCAGATATCTAAAATATGAGATGAGCTCTAAACAACTCCATTTTCCATATCACATAAATGTTGGATACTTTCTAGCTTTTTTTTTTTTTTTTTTTTTTTTTGCCATTGATTAGTAAGGTGGTTTATGTTTGACCTAGGACATGGTCTCATCATAGCCCCATTTTCATGTCTGTCTTGATCAGAGCTACAATTTATATTTCAGCATTTGGATTATCAAAATCACCTCTTCCTTGCCAAAAAGAAAAAAAGAAAGGAAAAAAAAAAGGAGAGAAAGAACATCATGAGAACAAGATTGTCTTGGAGTTTAACTCCCATAATCTTACATCAGCAAAAAAATGGCATCAGCAATATCATCGGTAATGTTCTAATAGCATTAAACTTCTCTAAAACACCATGTAATTAATAGCACAAATATTTCTCAATTAAATAAAGTATGTTTACCCAAATACTGCTTTTAACAGGTATCGCAATCAGTACTTTCTTGGGAAAGATGAAGCTTCAATTCTGCTTTTAATGCAAACTTATCAAATATTTCTCTATGCTCTTAATTCAATAACATTTATATAAGTGCCTACTTATGTATGCCAGACACTGGGAGAAGTCCTGAAGATTGAGTGATGATCCAATTAAACTATTGCCCTGGTAGAACTTATATCTAACAGTGGAGACAGGCAGTAAACAAATAAGGAAACAAATCACAAGAAAACACAGTGTATACTAGTATAACAATGTCGGGAATGCTAAGTGCAATGAAGACAAACAGGCAATGATAGGGGAAGGGAGAGGTTGGCTCTCTTAGATATGGCAATCAGGGAAGTCTGCCAGAGGAGGAAACATTTGGGCAGAAATCTTAATAAAGTGAGGGAAGGAGTCATGGAAGATATGGGTGGAATGTTCCAGGCACAGGGAAAAATAAGGTTAAAGGTCATGTAATGCAATCTTGCTAGGCATCATAATGGAAAATCAGAAGACCAGTGTAGCTGAAGAATGATGGTGGAAAGTGAGATCAAAGGTAGGCAGGGACCAAGACATGTGGGGCTTTGAGGTCACTGTAAGGACTCTGGATTTTATTATGAGTACTGGTAGCCTGGTGCACGAAATTTGTGCACAGGGGAGGGGGGTGTTCCTCAGCTCAGCCTGCACCCTCTCCAATCTGGGACCCCTTGGAGGATGTCTGACTGCCAGTTTAGGCCTGATCCCTGTGGCATTGGGCCTAAACTGGCAGTCAGACATCCCTCTTGCAATCTGGGACCACTGGCTCCTAACCACTTACCTACCTGCCAGCCTGCTCACCCCCAACTGCCCCCTTTGCTGGCCTGATCACCCCCAACTGCCCCCCTGCTAGCCTGCTCGCCCCCAACTGCCCCCCCCCCAACTGGCATGCTTGCCCCAAACTGCCCCTCCCACTGGCCTGATCATGCCCAACTGCCCCCCACTGCTGATCTGCTTGCCCCCAACTGCCCCCCTGCCAGCCTGTTTGCCCCCAACTTCCCTCCCCTCTTGGCCTGGTCGCCCCTAACTGCCTCTGCCTTGGCCCTACCACTATGGCTTTGTCTGGGCAGCGGCCACAGAGCCAGCTGGGGTGACCAAGGAAGCCAAGCCTCCCACCCGCTCCAGCCGACTCTGTGGCTCTGGCTGGCGCCACCATCTTTGCCATATAAATTTGCATATTCCCTCCTTATTGGCTGTGGGCGCCGCCATCTTTATCATGAAGTGATGGTTAATTTGCATATTACTCTTTTATTATATAGGATTATAAGAAGTCATTGGTACATACTGCACAGAGTGGCATGGCCTGATTTATATTAAAACACTTACTGTAACTGCAGAGCTAACTGCATAGAATGGGGAAAGCAGAGAGAGGCTATTGCAAGAGTCCAGGCAAAAGATGGCGGTGGCTTGGACCAGGGTGGCTGCAATGAAGGTAGTAAGAAATAGTCAAATGCAGGCTATACTTTTATGACAGAGGCTATAGGATTAGCTGGTGAATTATATGTAAAAGAGAGAGGCATTAAGATCATTCTAGGTTTTAGCCCTCAACAACCTATTGAGAGTAGGAAAGGAAAATGCAGGATGATGGAAAGAAATCAAGAGCTTTTTGGATGTGTAATGTGTGAGATTCTTCTTCCACACGAACATAGAGAAGTGAACTTGGCAATTGGTACATGCGTTTTCTACTGCTGTGTAACAACTTACCACAATTTAACAGCTTAAAACAACACCCCTTTATTATCTCTCAGGTCCTATAAGTCAGAATTACAGGTCTGAGTTAGCCAGAGTCTCACCAGGATGAAATCAAGGTGTTGGCCAGGGCTGTGATTCTCATCTGAGGGTTAGGATCCTCTTGCAAACTCACTGGTTGTTGGCAGAATTTACTTCCTTGCAGCTGTATGACTGAGGTCCTCATTTTTTTTGCTGGCTATCGGTCAGGGATTGCTCTCAGCTCCCAGCGGCTGCTCTCAGTTCCTTGCCATGTGCCTCCCATGGGGGCCTCACACCAAAGCTGTTTGCTTTCTTTCAGGCCAGCAGGAGCAAGTCTCTCTGATGCTTCACCTTCTTTTAAAGGCTCACCTGATTAGGTCAGGCCCACTCAAGATAAGCTCCCTTTTGATGATCTCCTAGTAAGCAACCTAAGAACAGGAGTGATATCACATCATGTTCATAGGACCCACCCAAACTCAAGAGGGTAAAATTACATGGTTGTACATACCAGGGGACAGGAAACTTGGGGCCACCTTAGAATCCTGCCTACCACAGTTGGATATGTGATGGTTATATAGGCTGGAGTTTGGTGATATTTCATGACTATTAAAGCCATGGGATTATATAAAATCACCCAGAGAGAGAGACTGTAGGTGACAAAAAAATACTAATTTAAAAATAATTATATATAGGGGTGGGCAAAAGGTAGGTTTAGAGTTCTTCATATAAAAATAATACAGTAATTAACAAATAATAATACAAGAATAAACTGTGTTTTGTATACTCATAACTGTAGACCTACTTTTGCCCACCTTGTGTAATACTTGCTAAGTACATTCTATGTGCTGGGTGCCAGTCTCAGTGCTTTACACATATTACTCTTTTAACTCTTGCAGCAACGCTTTGAGGTACCTACAATCCCCATTTTACAAATAAGACACTGAGGCAGAAAGAGGTTTATTCACTTGTCCAAACTCATGCTACTATTTAAGTGGTGAACCCAGCCAATCTGGCTTAAGAATCTGTACTCTTAATCACCATTCAATACTGCATCTTCCATTACAAGAGATGAGGAACAAAAATGAGACCTAAAGCTCCAACTTTTACATCTACAAATAAGAGGAGCTCCTAAAGGAGATGGTGGTGGAGAAGCTCTTAAGTAAAGATCAAATCAGAAGAGCCAAATGTAGAGAAAACCATGAAAAATGTATTAATTAATCTGCTAGGGCTATCACAATAAAAATACTACATCCTGGGTGGTTTAAGCTATAGAACTTTATTTTCTCACCGTTCTGGAGGCCAGAAGTCCATGATCAGGAGGCCATAGGGTAGGTTTCTGGTTAGACCCACTTTCTGGCTTGTAGATATTATTTTCTTGCTGTGTCCTCACAATGTCTCTCCTCTGTGTGTGCATGGGGAAAGAGGGAGCTCTGTGTCTCTCCTCTCCAAATAAGGACATTAGTCTAGGACCTCATTTAGTCTTAATTATCTTCCTAAGGGCCCTATCTCCAAATACAGTCATATGGGTGCTTGAACTTCAACATATGAATGGGGGGGCACAATTAAGTCCATAACATTCTTTGGCCCCTCAAAAGACTTCCCAACATGGGGTTGGCGGGGCGGGGAGGGGAGGGCGGTGATGGAGAGTAGAAAAGTGAGCTTTTATATAGAAAAATCAGAGCAAAATATCAAAACACAGAGTCCCAGTTCCCCTTCAATATTAAAGAATATGCTTGCTTAAAATTACAAAGCTCTTAAAGATATAAAAATATTAAGTGATACTGAAATTTTTGTGAAATCTTTGAATTAGTGGATTTGAATGAGCAAATTACTGATTTTTTTCTTTTAAAAAGAACTGAATTTTTTTTTTTATTTATACACACTTACCCAGAAGTTAAGCATTTTTATTTTCCATTCCATGTGAGGCAATTTCCAGATTTGAAAATCATAGGTCTTTCCACGCCCTCAAGTTCTACGTGACTAACCCGCCCACGTGGCCTTTAGATGGCCAACTGTAAGTCACATGAATCTAAGATCCTGCCACATCAGGGTAAGGCAAGAGGCCAAAGATAAACAATCTCAAAGATGGCCAGATACACAGAAGGAGGTCTGGTGCAAAGATTGAGCTGCACCAACACAATTTCTTTCCTCTTGCAGGAATTGTAAAGAAGCCATGGGACCCGAAGTTGAAAGAAAGCATAGGAACTATGAAGTAGAGTGAAGTATGACAGATAGTAAGCCATGCTGTTGAGGAATTAATAACCCTAAGTATGCAAAATCTGAGTTAAAGGAATTGCATCAAGGACCAGGTGAGGAAGCACTGTCAGAAGCAAGAAGAAAATGAGGCAGTTTAGAGAGAATCAAACATGCAAGTTACCAAGAGTATAATCAATTCCCCAGATGTCTTGGTGTAACCCAGGCATAGTGTCCTCTTGACTCAGAAACAAGTGATATGAACCGCAAAAAGGATAGCCAGGAAAAAAAAGCCTAATTGGTGGAATAATGACACTTTTTGCATACTCCATTGATGTAGGTCAAGCATTCAACCTGATCAGAGAAAGAAGGTACATTGCCACCCATCCTACTGGCCCTCTCCCACATCTCTGTGTATATTTAAAAACACACACACACAAAAACAGGTTTGGCACACACACACAAAACCCCCAAATTTGTACCAGTGATTTCTTACTATGATGTCAAATAGTAATATTGAACCATGTAGACTTGGGAAAATGACTAGGTCTAGTGCTCTATTTTTTTCTACAACCTGAGACTCTAGTTTCTGTCTTTTAGGGTATCCCACATGTTCACTCACAAAGCAAGAGCTTCTTCTTCTTTGGAACCATTCAACAGTCCCTGGTCTTTTTCATCACCTTTTTCCTGTCCCAGGAAGCACACACCTTGTAAGCTAAAAGTCCTGCTTACCTTCTCTGCTCCATTTGCATTGCTGAAATAGAATGTTTATTATATTGCTGAGAAGGAGAGAAGAGGATAGGCATTAAAGTCCTCTTGTCTCAGGATGAGCTATCTAAAGAAAAGAGGATGTTCTACCATATGGAGTGCATCTCCTTCCTAAGTAGCTTTTATATCCTATTACACCAAAAACCCTCCTTTCTTTCTCAAACTTGAAGGAAATGACAAAGAGCCCTCTTGATGTGGGCATCAGACTTGGTCTCTAATAGTTTTGCAGATTCATTCTAATAAACTCCTTTTTTATTAAGGTTAATGGTAAAGCCTTTCTTTACAACTAATACAAAAGTCAGTATCCAAATTATCATTAGTTTTGAGTGGAGTGTGAGCTATTGAAATTTTATTATGTTTGCAAACACCACTCAACTTATGCTTATACATTCACTATATGTTAAAAGCATACTTGGACAACTGGATGACCACATACAAAAAAAAAAAAAAAAAAAGAATTTATACCCCTACCTCACACAGAGTACAAAAGAGCTCAAAATGGATTAAATACCTAATTCCAAGAGGTAAAACTATACAAGTATTAGAAGAAAACATAGGTAAAAACCTTGGTAACCTTGAATATGATAATAGTTTCTTAGCTATGACAACTAAAGCATAAGCAATCAAAGGGAAAACTAAATATGCTGGACTTCATTAAACTTAAAAACTTCGGTGCCTCAAAGGATACCATCAAGAAAGTAAAAAGGAAACACACAGATTGGGAGAAAATATTTTTAAATCATGTATCTAATAAGAAATGTGCATCCAGAATATAAAAAGAACTCTTACAACTAAACAATAAAAGGACAAATAACCCAATTTAAACAATGGGGAACAAATTTAAATAGACATTTTTCCAAAGATATACAAATGGTCAAAAGGAATGTAATAAGATGCTCAAATGGTCAAAAGGAATGTAATAAGAACCTCACTAATCAACAGGGAAATGAAATCAAAACCACAAAGAGATACCACATTAGGTACAATAGCATGGCTAAATTGTAAAAGATCTATACTAATAAAAGAGAAACATATAAATTAACCATCACTCTGCTAGGCCAAGCCTTGCCCACCCGCCAATCAGGAGTGAGTATGCAAATTAACCCAACCAAGATGGCGTAGCAGAGTGGCCACAGAACTGGAGCAAGCAGGAGGCTTGGGTTGCCCTGGCGCAAAGCTTCCTGCCCACCCTGGCCAGCCCTGGCCTCTGCTCAAGGCTACAAAGTTTCAATTATAGAAGATAAATAAATCCTAGATACTTGCTTCCAGCCAGCCCTGGCCTCTGCTCGAGGAGGCACTGAAAAAAAAGAAAAAGGAAAAGGAAAAAAGGAGGGGCTGGGACCTTGGGTTGCCAGGAGGTGATCAGGCCAGGATGGGACAGCAGGGGCCTTTGGGGGTAAGCAGACCAGCAGGGAGGCCAGTTGGGGGTGAGCAGGCTGGCAGGCAGAGTGGTTAGGGGCAATCAGGCAGGTAGGCAGGAAGGCAGGTGAGCGGCTGGAGCCAGCAATCCCAGATTGTGAGAGGGATGTCCAACTACTGGTTTAGGTCCGATCCCTGTAAACCAGCAGTAGGACATCCTTCGAGGGGGTCCCAGATTGGAGAGGGTGCGGGCCGGGCTGAGGAACACCTCCCCTGTCCCTCCATGCATGAATTTCATGCACCGGGCCACTAGTAGATAATAATAGGCATTGATGAGGATGTGTAAAAATTTGAACCTTCATACAAGGCATGAAGTATTGACCATGATATAACATGGATGAATCTTGAAGACATTATGCTAACTGAAAGAAATCAGCCAGAAAGCACCATATATCACATGATTCCAATTACATAAAATGTCCAGAATAGGCAAATCCATGGAGACAGAAAGTAAATTGGTGGTTGCTAGGACCTGAGGGGAGAAAGGTTTGGAAAATGAGTGCTAAATGGCTATAATGTTTCTTTTTAAGATGATGAAAATATTCTAAAATTAGAGTGATAATGGTTGCACAGCATTGTGAATACACTAAAAACTACTGAATTGCACATTTTGGAAAAATAAATTTTATGATATGTGAATCATATCTCAATATGGCTGTGTATTTTTTAAAAAGCATTCTTAGATGCAGTAATAAGTTGACATAATTACTTGACCATATTTTAACCTTTATGCTGATCTTTTATTATTCAGTTATTCAACAATCATTAATGAAGAGTCTGCTATTTATAGGTAATCTTCTAAGTACTGGGAATAGAGAGTTGAAATTGCTACAGTGCTATTAAGGAACTAATAGACTAGTGGGGCTAATATAAACATCATATAGTTTTAATACTGTATTACATGTGCCATAAGCCATAATAATGATATGTACTGAGGAGTGGCTAAGAATCTAATCTGTAGAAAAAGGGTATCTTGAAATTAATTCCTTTGCCTTCTTTGCCTTACTTTTTGGAGATCAAGCAGTCAAATGTCAGGAAATTGCAGAGACAGAAGAGAAACAAGAAGCCAAGAAGCCTGTTTTCCCAGATCTACACTATCAGTAGTTGGTGGGCCTGAGGATATGCATACAAACTGCTGTTTTTCAATCAAGTAAGCATGTCAGCTACTTCTGCCTTAGATAATAGTACAGCTGTAAATAAACTTCAGTCTCTGCCTTAATTTAAATTCATATTTTATCATCAAAACCAATATCCCATGATTTCTTTGCAGTCATTATATCTGAACAGTTGACTAAATATGTCCAACATTTCCATTAAAGCAACTTAGACATGTGTCTATTTGTTTTATTGAAGGCAAAAGTAGATGTTTACCAAAAACCCTTAACATCTCATCTGCTTATCATCATCCACCTAGATATCCCAGTCACACTATCCCATCAGTCAGATGTACCTAATTCACTGAAGGATTTCCAGAAGTCTGCCTAAGTCTGCGTTGAGTCCGAGAGAAAATAATGAACTGACCATAGCCTCTTTAAAAACACCCTGCACCCACGGAGCAGGCTACACTAGTACGTCTCGGTTGTGTATGTTTTCAGAGGAACACTGACCATTAACAAATTAAAATTACTCTGAAGTGGTTGGCAACCTCAACTGTAGTCATTTCCCCATTTATTTAACCTTAAAAACATTTCCAAAGATTTAAACTATTTCCTGTGCTTCATGGTATGGCTTCCCACACCCGAACGACTTTACATCATCGAAGGAGAATGCACAATGGGGAATGGTCAGAATCTAACGAAGAACAGTTTTATTTCAGCACAGTTGTATGGGTGGCTGTTTTTTCTCCCTCCTCTCTTTATTTCATGTGCTAAGAGAGCAGCTCTTAAACGGCCATGGTCCAAGCAGATACATTCCCGGCAGAGCAGTGAAGCTTCTAGGTAAAGCAAATGCCTTCCCGGGCATTCCCAGTAGTTCATGCTGGGCTGTATCATTACAGGACCTGCCTCTTCCCTGCAGGCTGATTGCATTTCAGGAGCAAGAGCTGTGTACATCTGATTCAAAAGCAAAGACGGGGGGTGTGTGTGGAGGGGTTGGGGGTACTTCTAGATCAGTGGTCAGCAAACTGTGGCTCGCGAGCCGCGGTTTGCCGCTCTGTTGATTAATGAGTTTCCCGACCACTGTTCTAGACTAATAAGAAAGTGCATAATTGCCCTTTGTTTATAGAAGTTTTTGCTAATTGTTTATGACCCGCATGCCTTGGCCTGGCTGATCTTACCAGAGCCAAATTGCTGAAGCTGTCTTTCCTAAGGTGATTTTTTTTGCTTTACTTTGTCTTTTAAGTTTCCTTTCCTCAGTTTTGATGGAGAGGAAAAGCGAGCTGCTCCAGCTAACAATCCCACACAACCCACAGCAAAGCATCCTTTCAAGAGAGCATCTAGGACTGTCACCTATTCCCGGAAACCTCATTCAAAGACAAACTCCTCAGCCCAAAGGGAATGCCTGCAATATCTACCCCAGCACCAAAAAGCACATTAAAACCATTTAATACACATGATATTAAAAATACAAAAGGAAAAGAAGCCTTCCTGTCACAACTTGCCAGAGCACCTGTAGGCCAGCTGCCTTGTGCCAAGTCACTGAAGCACATGTGGTCTTAGGATAATGTAACACACACTCCATGCTCACTCTGTCCTCATGGAAAAACAAACAAGAATACTTCCGCCCAGACTTTATCCTACAACGTTGGCCTTCATTATGGACTTCTCTGGTCCCGTCTGTGTTGTGGGGACAATCTGGGATTTTTTTTTCTCTTGTTGCAACATGTTATTTTTGTGTATATAAACAGTTCATGATCAGAACAAAAAATGGCCTGAATAAATGTTTAAAAATTATATTCAAGTGCTATCTTCATGTTCTTGGTTAAGTGGCAGATTCCATAGACTACTGGATTATAAATGTTTTTAAGTGCAAGGTTTTATCTTATAATTTGCTTTCTTCTTAAATATATGATTCAAGTATCTATAGGTAAATAATAAAACAATTCCATTGAGCTGTATGTTAAAGCCAACTTAAGTCACTCTATCATGTTTTCATTTATAATCAAAAAGAAAGTTCTATCTTTATTAAATGCTCATCCTATTCCCATCTTTGATTTATTAGCCCCATCAACATAAAGCTCAAGCGCTTAGTCTCTCCACAGGTCAGGGAAGGTGGAGCCTCCTCTGTCAGATCAGTTCACCTTTCTTTCTGAATGAGTGCCTCAGAATAAACTCCAGATCTTTATGGCAATCACTGAGGTTTTGTTGATTTGGTTTTAAGACAGTAAAAAGATTCGTGATTCTTCAAGCTATTAACCCAGACAAAAAGATGACTTTAGAATCCAAATTACAGTACATCTCAACTATGAGAAAGCCATGGATTCCTTAATATTTTCATTATAAACCTGAAAAGTTTCCAAGGGAGACTTTCCAGGATGTTCCTTTAGTGTATAATTTATTTGAACTGAAAATACCAGCCAGACATTTGATTTCCTTTCCTTCCAGTCCAAATTATTGTGGCCTGCAAGGCACAGTGTAGGGCTGAGTTATAAAAGTGTTTGGAAGTCAGACCCGCTTAACCCTTCCACTTAGCAGATGTGTGGTATTGGTCAAGCTCTTAAGCCTCAGCTTCCTCATCTGTAAAAATGTGGTGAATAACAGTACTACCATCACAGATATGTTTTAAGAAATCAATGCAACAAAACATATAAGACGCTTAACACATTAAGTAAATGCTGAATAAATGGTGCTGTTATATTGTATAAATAAATAAGCAGCCAGAGTCTTATGACGAGTAATAGAAATAGGTCACATAACCTCTACCTATACTTCCATGTTTGCTGCTGACAAATACAAAGACTGACTATATACTTAATATTTCTACTTTATTCTTTTCTTTCTACATATGGTGGTTAAGCTGATGATTTAGTTAATCATTTTCAGAATAGTTCATTTGAACTCAGGAACAAACATCACCAGAAGACAGGGGATTCCAAGAGCCTTGGTTCTGTAACATAACCTCTACATGTACTAGCCGCAAAAGATTGTGGGTTGCTACTCCCAGGAATGGAGAGATTATATTTGCCATTGTATATGAGAAAGTTGGCCCATTTTAGGCAGGTACTTCAATGGATGGGAGAGATATAGACAAAACTGGGTACAAGGCCATCCCCGAAGAAGGGAGAAGTAGTTCAGCATTATGAAAGGAGGTTAAAGGGGACTTTTACTTTATTTGAATGTATTAATTGCTTAATTTATTTTATGCATGACATATAGAAAACATTAAACAATTCATTAAAGACTAAATACATCATCTGTCTTAGGGAAGGCTAATGATAGGGCCAGAAAGTCTGTACTTAAGATTGCCACGTTGACAGCCAAACAGCTAAGCAGAGTTCCTTGAGCCAAACTGACCAGGCTCATGTCCCAGCTCTGTCACTGACCAGCTCCTTGGCCCCACAATATCTCAGCTTCCTCACCTATCAAAATGGAGGAAATAATTATAACCATCCACAGGGCATTATTGTAAGGATTAAATTAGTAAATATACAAATACTAATATGCAAAACTCTTGGAAGTATGCTTGGTGCATGTTACACTAATTCATATTATTATGAGTGTTATCATCAATTATGTAAGTCATGTTATTGAATGTTATCACCAATCATTTTTATTTTTAACAAGTCTCAGAAGTATACCCTTCAGCAAGTAGTATAGAAGTTGGAAAGCCCCTCCTGTCTATCAACAGAATCAGAGGCTTGTGTTCAAGCTGGTGGGTGAGGGGATCAAAAGGTGTTTCCAGGAACACTGTTGGAATCAAAGGTTGAGTTACTAAGGCGGGTGGCGAGGTCAACATGAGATGCCAGCTCTCTTGCGTCAAGGAAATAGTCAAGTGTTCACCCAGCAATTCCTTTCAGAAAACAGAGGCAGATTGCACACTGCCCAAACCAAAGCATACTAAGGCCTCATCACGTCCCAGCCTCTGTGCCAGCTGCTGAGGGTGCTGAGGAAGAACAAAGGCTGAGCTCTGTTTCCTAGAGGACCTCACCCTCCTGAACAGAAGCCCAGAAGAGGGTTCAAATCTCTTGCTCAGCTGATCCCCACCACCACCATGTGACCCTACACAAAGCACTGACATGGGTTTTGCCTGAATGAGTGCCTATGTTGTTCAGCTTTATTCTTTATGTCTACAGAGGAGATGACCTGGCCCTCATGGAGCTTATATTTTACTGACAATGGACAATAAACTCAATAATCAAATTCACATGCAGGTTAATTACAGTTTCTGATCAGCTCTGTGAAGGAAGTACAGAGGCTACTGTGAAAGGGGATTATGAAGCAAGAGGATCCCTGTAGATAAAGCAGTTGAGGAAAGGTCTCTGAGAAGGTGAGTTTAAGGTCAGTCCTGTGCAGGAGCGAGCTGCCAGCTCTGCAGGAGGAGGAGAGTTTTAGTCAAAGCAAGTCTAAGCATGAAATGGAAATGAACGCGGTATGTGCAGAGGAATACCCATAAACCAGTGTGGCTAGAGCGGTATAAGGCAAAGGGAAAGAAAGTTATAGAGGCAAGCAGTAGCCGGATGACAGTGATGCAAAGTGAAAATGGGAAACTACTTTAAACATTCTAAGGATTTAAGATGGGAACGACAGGACTCGGTAACATTTCTCCCTTTACATTTGTGAGAGTAAAGGAATGACTGACTGATCAGGATGTTTGTTACGGGACACTGTGTTTCAAGACTTAAAGTGGAGCAAAGAGAAGCACTTTACAAATAGCTTCCACAAGAATATGTCCTTTGTCCACAATATAAGGCATCACTATTGCCATTTATAAATAAGGAAACAGAGATTCCCAAAACTTGTGATCTTGCTTGAGGTGGCAGAGTTAGTATGTGGCCAAGCCAGGCATGGATCTTGTCTCCTTTCTGTTAAACCAGACCCAGAGGGACAGGATGGGGACACATGATGTCTCCCTCCCTGGTCTGAGGAGGAAGAGAGGCCTGTGTCCCTGAGGTGGAAAAATAAGGGTGGCATATGCAGTTGAGAGACTGTCTGAGAATATCTCATCCCATATGGAAATTTTTTTTTTAAATCACAGCCCTCCAAGACAGGCCAAATTCAGTTAGTCCCGGTCAAACCAGCTCTTCCTACTCATTCCTGTAACTGCAGGGAATTTAGAGAGGATTTGCTACTACGGTCTTCCCCAGTCTCTAGCTCTTTGTTTTGTTTGCTTTATTTCTTTTTAGAGAGAGAGAGAAAGGAAAAGGGATAGAGAGATAGAAACATTGATTGGCCGGTTCCTGCAGGCCCCTGAAAACCTAGCATGTGCCCCAACCGGGAATTGAACCAGCAACCTCTTGCTTCATGGATTGAAACTCAAGCACTGAGCCACACTAGCCAGCCTAGCTCATTGTTTTATTTATGACACACAAGAATTTGGCAAATTTACCTAAATCAACACCAAATTTCAAGGGTTTGAATGCTGACATAAGATCTCTCTCTCTCTCTCTCTCTCTCTCTCTGTCTCTCTCTCTCTTCATTCAGAAAAGGTATTACTGAGAAGAGCTACCTGTGTGAAGGAAATGTTCAAAATAGCTCAAGGCGCTATACTCCTTTTCCAAATTACACAATCTACAAGCTCTCAGGAGAGTGTATTAAAGACTGATGCCTAAGAACATCATAGATCAGCAAGGAACCAAGTTCCTGGCATCTTTCCACCCCTGCTGCTATCCTGCATGCTGGTTAACCCACACCTTATTGAAGCAAACCACAGTCCCTAACATAAAGCTCCAAGATATAAAAATCCTGCTAAATGCTGGATGGAGTATAGCTAGGTGTCCCAAAATCCTGCTAAATGGTGAATGGGCATCACTGATGATTTGTAAAGTAATTTGCCAGAGTGCAGGGGAGATGGAATAATAATTTTAGTGAATATAGGCATAGCTTAATGCATGTTTAAAAAGAATATAATTAGTATATCAAACGTGATTTTTACAAACGTATCTGCTTAGGGAGAGGTTGAAGCCAAAAGAAACATGGTAATTCACTGTATGCTAACGCCAAAAATTACAGTTGTGGTGTCAGGTGATGTGAGGGTACAGTAAAAAGTCATGATGGTGATGCACCAATGCCTGACAATTAGGAAAGGTTAAGGTAGCTTAAAGAGCACTGAATTAAGAATGGTTAAGCAGTAATACTAGTGTCCTTAAAGATAGAGACTCTGAGTTCTTCTAAGTTATATTAGTTTCCTATTGCAACTATACCAAATAACTAAAAACTTAATGGCTTAAAGCAACACAAATCTACTATCTTACAATTCTGTAGGTGAGAAAATAGTTTTACAGGGCTAAAATCATGATGTCAGTAAAGTTCTGTTTCTTCTAAAGACCACTGAGGAAATACGTTTCTTGCCTTTTCCAGCTTCCATAGCTACCTGCATTCCTTTGACTACATCATTCCAATCTCTTACTTTGGTTCTCCTGCCTCCTTCGCTCACCTGTTAAGGACAACTGTGTCCCCATCTGAAATCCTGAACTTAATCACAATTGAAAAGTCTTTTTTACCATGTAAGGTACCACATTCATGGGTTTTTGTGGACATCTTTGGGAGGCCATTATTTCACCTCACCCCAAAATTATATCTCTAGTATGTAGGATAGTGTATGGCACAGCACAAACACTCAATAAAATGTCCGTTAAATACATTTAAAATATAGTTAACCCTTGAACAACACAGGTTTGAACTGTACAGGTCCACTTAAAACTGGATTTTTTTTTTCAATAAATAGTGTAAATGTACTTTCTCTTCCTTATAATTTTCTTAATAACATTTACTTTTCTCTAGCTTGCTTTATTGTAAGAGTACAGTATATGATATATACAACATACAAAATACGTGTTAATCGACTATTTGTTGCTTCCAGTCAACAGGAGGCTGTTATTAAACTGTTAGGTAATTAAACATTACATGTGGATTTTTGGACATGCAAGGAGTCAACACCCTAACCCCTGCCATTAAGGGTCAACTTTAGTGATTTTGTTATTATAGGTGTCTAAGATATTTCTGGACTGTACTACAAGATTTTCAAGCATTATTCTGTTTAGTAATCCTCAAACCCAAATGAAGGAGTTAAAGACTCGAGTGGTTAAATAACTTGATTAAGGTCACGTACGTGGTCAGTTGTGGTCAAGAAACAAACACAGACCTGTAATGATCGCAGAGCCTCTGTTGTTGCCACCACTTTGTTCTGCTTCCCTGAACATCACTGGGTTTCATTTTTCACTGGTAAAAATGAAAAAATGAAAGGAACAGAGCAGGTGATGTCTGAGGTCCTTTCCAGTTTGAGGAATATCATTATGTCTACATTTAAATGGCTTTTAAAACATGAAACCTCCATGGTTGTCCTTGGAATGACTTAAGTTATCACTGATGATAGCAAAAAGAAATGAAAAAATAATATGATTTCCTTTTACTATGCCTGATCCCAGTACTTTCTAGCTGCTAAAATGGTATTAAAATTCAAAATCAATGGCTTGGTTTATATAACACCATATGTGTCTTTCTCTACAAACCCTCTTCCCGAACTCCAACTTGATGTTCTTTAAAATGGCAGAATAGTGTAGAAATTTCATTGAGAAGCACCTAATACAAAGTAGAATTCTAGCTAACTAAATGCAGAACAAATGATAAAATTAAAGCATTCTGATTTAAAATCCCAATGAAGTAATGTCAAATATCATTAATAAATGCCAATAGTAGTTAAATGGGAGCTTTCTGATGGACGAAATGCATAATGAGGATTGGAATGGTCATACCTGAACTCAGTGATCAATGTTAGCATTACTGAAAGGAGAAATCCAGACATTTTTTGTCTCATGATGTCATGCATTAGGAGTGTAAACAGAACCTCTGAAATACTATTGCCTAAAAAGATTTTGCATGGACCACTGAATTTCTAATATCTAACTACAGTTCTCCAGGAACAGAAGAACAAGGAAGATATCAGACAAATCAGAATTTCAAATACAACTTATTAAATTTACCTAAGAAATCAATGGTGGGGGTAAAAAAGAGGGGGATGAGTTACTGAACAAAAGTAATTTTTAGAGATAAAACCTCTAAATGTGATATGTGAACCTCCTTTAGGTCCTGAGTCCAAGTAAGTGTAAAAAGACTTATTTGAGCAGGTCTGCTTCCAGCCATGAAGGCGAATCAAAGATTTCATTATCTTACCCAAATAGAAAACTAGGAAACGAGAGTGGAGGAGTGAAATGGCTATTTTCAGTCACTGGCCAATGTGTACAGAAAGGTTCTAATCCCTGAGAGAAAGGAAGTAGGAGATGATTCTCAGGCTCATGCTTGTTTTCTGCCTGGACGCATGTTGCAGACCGCCTCGGAGGGTAGAGGTCCCCAGCAGAGCATGGCAGACTTGCTCAGTTAAGGAGAGAGATCAGATTTCTGGGAGACTTAAGCAACTGGAAGGCACAGGGCAAAGTTCTGGGAGCAAGGACCTGTGCAGAAAAAATAGCTTCAGAGTCCCATTGAGTCTTAGCTGAATACTAAGATCGGCACCCATAGGGCAGAAATTCAGGAGTCTCGACAAGCAGCCCTTCAGAAGCTGTGGACTAAAGCGTTCATAGAGATCACACAGGGTTTGGAGGTGTTCTAATTCTCAAGAGACAAGGTGGAGTCTTGTTGATCACTTCAGGTGTTCAGTACAAACCAAGAAAGGTTATACCTTAGGAGAGGGGCTAAAATATTCCTAAAGTATACCCTCTCTAAAACCACTCTAAGGAAAGTTTTTAAAGTCTAAGGAGGCTCAAAATGGACATTAAACTGCCCTAGCTGGTTTGGCTCAGTAGATAGAGCACCAGCCCAGGGATTGAAGGGTCCGGGTTTGATTTCTGTCAAGGGCATGCACCTCGGTTGCAGGTTCAATCCCTAGCCCTGGTCAGAGTGAGTGGGGAGGCAACCAATCAATGTGTCTCTCTCACATCGATGTTTTGCTCTTTCTGTCTCTCCCCCTCCCTTCCACTCTCTTTAAAACTCAATGGGAAAAATATCCTTGGGTGAGGATTAACACACACACACACACACACACAAATGAACATTAAACTAAACTAAATACTAGAAGAAAGACCAACACTCTTTAAAGGACAACTAAATCCAAATGCTTTATGGTACAATATTCACAAAGTCCAGCATAGAACACAAAATTATTAGACATCTCAAGAAGCAGGGAAATGGGATCCATAATCAAGATTAAACATTTTCAATAGCAACAGACCAACACATGATAGAGATGATGTAACTGCAGAGATATTAAAAAGCTATTTTAACTACATTCGAATATTTAACAAAACACATGAACATAGAGAAAATGTGAGATATGTAAGAATAAAACTTTGAGAATTAAAACAACAACATGATATCTAAACTGGAAAGCATTAGACACTCCAAAGGAGAAAAAAAATTAGTGAAATTGAAGAAACATTAATAAAAATTATCCAAATGAAGCAGAAGGAGAAACAATCTTTAAAAAATGAATGTATCTCAGTGGTCTGAGAGACAAGAGCAAATGGTCTAACATATGCGTATTTGAAGTTCCAGAAGGAGGAAGAAGAAAGAGAGAATAAAAATGTTAGAGGAAATAATGGCTGAAAATGTTCTGAATTTGAAGATACACAAAACTCAATGGACTCAAAGAAGGGTATATATGGAAAAATCCACAAATAAAAAACCTCATCAAGGCACATGAAAATTAAATTTCTCTAGACATATCCCTTACTTGAACAAGGGTAAGAAATCAAGGGTAAGTAAGTATGTGAGCCAGGAAACAACAGAACAATGTCTTTAAAGTGTTAAAACGGGTGAGGAGGGGGAACCCCTATCAATCTAAAAATCTAAATCCACCCTAACTGGTTTGGCTCAGTGAGTAGAGCGTTGGCCTGCGGACTCAAGGGTCCCAGGTTCGATTCTAGTCAAGGGCATGTACCTTGGTTGCAGGCACATCCCCAGTAGGGGGCGTGCAGCAGGCAGCTGATCGAAGTTTCTCTCTCTCATCGATGTTTCTAACTATCTCCCTTCCTATCTGTAAAAAATCAATAAAATATATTTTTAAAAATATAAATATAAATAAAAATCTAAATCCAGCAAAAATATCTTTCAAAAATGAAGAAAAAATCAAGGCTTTTTCGGAGAAACAAATATTCTGAGAGAATTTATTTCCACCCAATCAATCTGCATTACATGATTTATTAGAGGAATTTCCTTGTGAGGGGGGAAAAAAAAGATATCAGGGAAAACCTAGGAATGAAGCAAAAAAGCAAAGGCAAGTATGTAGATAAATATTTTAAATGTTTGCATTTTTATTTTACGTAAGAGATAACGCAAAACTAGTAACGTATTATGGAGCTTATAATATATGCATGATTACAAAGTAAAATACTAATAATGTATTGTGAGATTATAACACAAACACTAGAGTCAAAGGACAGAATGATAGAAATGAAGATTGTTGAATGTTTCTTTCATTATAGATGCAGTGCTATATTTTTTTAATGTGCAAATTTAAAGGTGAATATTGTAAGCCTATAGCAGCCACTAAAAACTAAATCTATAAGCTTTAAAGCCAATAGCAGACATAAAATAAAATCAAGAATTCATATATTATTTTATATATTATTAACCACGACTACCCCAATAAATTTAATTTTTAAAATTCTCAATTAATGCAAAAAAGGGAAATAAGAAACAAAGAAGAGATATGATGAATATTTTAAAAATAGCAAGATGGTTGACTTAAAACCAACCAGATCAATAATCATCTTAATTGTGAAGGATGTAAATTACAACAAAAGCAAAGATTTTTATAATTAAAAAAAAAAAGGAAGAGCAACTATGTACTGTCCACGAGAAAGACAAATCTTACTGTAAAAGGATGGGAGGAAATACACCACAAAAACATTAACCATGATCATGACAGCAAGCATCTTATTCGTTCTTGCTTGCTTGTGTTTTTAATGAGGTGATGCTGGGCAATAATTCCTAGAACCAGCCGGGTCTAAGAGATGAGCATGTGCCACTATTACTAGCAAAACTGAGCAAAAAAGGATGTTAGTCGACTTCAAACTGAAAGTACACATGGGGAGATAGGCAGAGGTTTGTGTTTTATTTGGTATGAAATTCAAGCTAAACGAGACATTCTGATGGTTTTCAAAACAGGGCCCCATGCCTCTGCAGTTTGCCCTCTTATCTGTATATGAAGCCGTCTCAGGCCTCCTCCTTGGCTACAGAGAGCCTGCTCAAAAAGCGTTCACTGAGAATGAGAAAGAGTAGGCCAGGGACGTTCTGAAAAATGATTTCATACTTTGGGTTTATTCTGGGTTTCCCTGAGTTTCCCAGGTAACCATTTATTATAAAGTCTTGGCATCTTTTGGGTTAAGTTATAGGGCAAAATGCTATAAAATTAGTGGAGCATAGCTCTTTTGAGGTCTTTGAGTGTATCAAGCAGTTCAAGCCAAGCTTTGGCTTGGGTACCGCAACTAGCTCCTCTACTCCCGCCCTCTCTGATTACTCTGCCATGACGAGGCAGTGGAATAGCAAAGTTTTCACTGAATCATCAGAATATATTTCACCACTGGGGAGAATAGAGGGGAAAACTTTCTTTACGAGTCCTAACATTAATTCCTGTCTCTTTAGCAAGGTTCATGATGAAAGACTTAATCTGTAAATTTTTCCTGGGAACTCTGGAATACAGAGTTTGACAAACAAAAAAATGTGTACATTAGACATTTCTACCTCCTGGAAAAATAGGAGAATAGGAACTTCAGGAGAAATATTGATAATGCTCATGTCAACCCCGCTCCCCACTCTTTTTGTTGTTGTTAATCCTCACCTGAGGATATTTTTTTTCCATTGATTTTTAGGGAGAGTGGAAGGAAGGGAGGGAGGGGAGAGAGAGAGAGAGACATCAATGTGGGAGAGACATTGATTGGTTGCCTCAACTCAGGTACATGACACTGACCAAGATTCTAACTAGCAATCCTTTGGTGAATAGGCTGATGCTCCAACCATTGAGCAATACTGTCCAGGGCCCCATTCCCCACTCTTGAACAAAGAAAGGCAGAGTAGTAAATGTTTGCCAGCCCCTGAGAGGGAAGTCCCTGAGAAATAGACTAGCTGCACCAAGGCATAAAATTATTAAGCACATTGCAGAATAGAGATTCAATTGGGAATGGAAATTATGTCTCACAGGCTGATATTGCACCATGACCCAGCCTCTGAAGAAACTAGCATGAACTCCTCTATAGCAAGAAAGACATCATCTATGTACAAACTTTCAATTTCTGTACTTTCAAATTCATAAGGTGATGGCCCAAAGCAAAAGACATGGACACTGCCTGCCACCACAGATGCTGTTATTGGTCATGTTGGTCATGTTAGGCTCAACCATCTTTTGGTTTGTTAGTCTACATTGTGATTGTTTCTATTTCTATTATTCCTGACAAGTGCTTAATTTTTGATGAGTACAAAGGCACTGAGAAATTTGAAAGTGCCACTAATAAGAGGTAAAAATGACAATGGAACAAATTCAAAAGTTAAAATATATATATCCAAGTGGCAAGAAGGTGTCAGATGACCACAGATTTGTCAGATGAATCATTCATCAGTAGAAACATTTTTGAAGGATACAGAGCAAATCATGCAAAGTGTATGTTCTGGGCCTAAGCAAAGGAGAATAACCAGCAAAAGACAAGGAAAAGTGATTGATAAAATTGAATAGTTAGCCTTAATATGAAAAGCCTATTAGCCTAATATTAATTCAGAAAAAAGACCATGAGGGTTTTAGAGAGTTTAGCTATGAAATTCTGCTGCATAAAACTTTTTGTCTCAATGTTTTCAACGGTTCCATTGTTTCCAGGCCTATTCAAGTCTGCACTACGTCACAGTAAGTGTTGAAAAGGCTTTCCACGTGAATACTGTACTGCTAAGGTATTCCTGACTTCACTTGCAGAGGTCCTGGGGTCAGAGAAGGTGGGGCATACTTGGAGGATGGTCATGCTGCAATAGAATTTCCATAGGAGTAAAACTGGTTTACTTTTTCAAAACGATGCCCAATAGAGCACACATTAGCACAAAAGAACATAACGTGCCTGGTTTTAAAGTTTAAATAAACTCTTAATCACAAAGGACTTAGGAACAGCCACTTAAAGCCCATCCTTTGTGAAAGTAGATGTATCTGGGAGGATGAAAGCTATCTTTCACATCTTTCCTATTGCTCTAATAAAGGTCATGACTGGAGATGATCCACTGCAGATAGACATCAACCCCGATCAGGATGAGAGCAGTGCCAATTCTCAGCAGGGTACTGGGCCCCCAGTTTTGGATGTGACAAAGCAGAAGGAACAGGAAACTATAAGGGCAGCAGAGTCTCTTGGAACCATAAGAAGATTTTAGGAAGAGTTGAAAAGAAGGCCTATGTATTCTTCCCAATTCTACCCTTTAGTACAGAAGGGGGTGAATTGGCAGAGAAGAAATCCCAGGGCCTCCATAATTCTACCTCCAAGGCTGGTGTGGTTCAATGAAAAGGGGCTCTTACATGCCCACAGGGGGAGTGAATAAGAGTTTAAAGTGCTCAAAAGGTGCTTTTATTGAATGATTGGTGTATATTGAAGCACTGGAGTGAAGTGAGAATTCATTGAACATAGTTATTTAATTCTTGCTAAGTAATAGAATTCCTTTGAGGGTACGAACCATCTTTGTTTAGGCATAATGGGATTATTTGGGGAAATGGTTACAAGCAAACTGAAATGGATATGAATTGAGGCATAGAGTGAGCTAAGCTGATGTCTGTATGAAAATAAATAGGAATTTAGGGAGGAGGGTGTAAGAGGTACATGAGCTGGAGAGGAGAGGGAAGAACAATGAATGAGTTGGAGACGGTAACACGGGGGAGCAAAATTCCTAGTTTCAGGAATCAACACAATATCTTAGAAGAAACATGTCAAGTTCCCATTTAGATTTTATATTGCACAATCCTAGTCCCAAACTTTAGTGAAGACTGCCATACACAGTTTTGAGTCCGTATACTTTAAATAAAAAGGGATTAGGGTCATACCCAGTGGGATGATATGATGCTGGAAAGGAACAGGAAGGAAAGTCCAGGATGGCCTAAAGACTTCATCGCACGTAAGAATTCTGAGTCAAAGCTCACTAACAGAAAGCCTCACTATCATGACTACCATGGGTGCGCGCGCGCCCACGCACACACACACACACACACACACACACACACACACACACATACACACAAATAACACACACACACACTCTCCTCCTTACCACCACCACCATCGTCACCATTTATCATCACCAAGTAAACCAGATGTACCACTGTATATTTCATGGGGTTCAAACCAATTGTACCCAATTTTTAAAGGGAGAGGTAGACCAAACAACTGGAGATCTTGGACAGAGCCAGGAGTAGCTGAAATCTGGGTGTGCACGCTGATCTCATTGCCACTCTAAGGACAGCACAGTTCCAAACCCTCGTTGGTTTTTATTTTTACTCCATTCCTCTTAATGCCCTCCATAGCAATTCTAAGAGATGAGAAGAAAAGTCTTAGAAAAAAAAATAGATAGACCTTGAGATAGCAAACTCCTCTATTAAGGAGCTTCCCCTAATACTTCAGGGAGAAATGTTTATTGCTTCTAATTCTGGTAGAGCCACTGTATATGTAAATACATTTATTTCCTATTTCCTATCAGTATGGGAATAGGATGTAGAAATCTTCCGCTACAATCGCTGATATTTAGAGCCTCTGATAGGTCAGATAACCAAAAACATATAGAAGTCAAGGTGTGTTGGGTGTCTCACACATATCAAACTGCAAGGAACTCTCCATTGTCAGAGACAAATCTTTTTACCTAAAGAAGGTTTCTGAGACTCATTCAGGGACTTGTAATTAAATTTTTTTTGCTTTTGTTTTTTGCTTAAGCCCTGATGGAATGCAGAATCTGATATGGAATCTAACAAAGATGGATAAACCCTACAGCTTTGATGTCATCTGGATTTTTGTGTAGGGTGTGCAGCTAGATCATTTCCATGATCAAAGTACCTCATTACGTGTACCCACCAGACATCAGAAGGACTGGCTCAGCCACATGGTCTATTTCTTCAGGTTTTCACAAGACAGCTGTAAGCCTTATCTCCTGCATAAACTATGGCCAAAAACATTGTGTTTGTATCCTAAGTATTTTCCAACAGCCATCTTTTTGCTCTAATACTTTTGCAAAACATCTTGCTTTTCACAATAAGTTGACTCAGAAAGTCAATATACCCATTGGGTGTTTTCAAATCAAATATGTATTTAATGTAACCAGGAAACTTACTCTTTATGGAAACCCTAGCAGACACACACACACACACACACACACACACACACACACACATATACACACACACGTGTAAATAATAACCCCAATTCATTGGTTCTATAAGTTTGCATGTAAGCACATTTTACTAAGGTCAACAATCTCTATATACTTTAAAATGTGAAAATTTATTGATTTATGTTTTGTCACTAAATAATTACTAAACTTCCCATGATTCCTTTTTCCCTCCTCAAACCTCTGTTAAACTGGAAGTCCAAAATCTCATAGCAAATCTCAGCCACAATACACACAGGTATCCCATTGGCATTTCTCTTCCTTTATATAACAACTTTATAATTGGGCTTAAGTATAGAATAATTGTGTCACAAAAGAAATTCCCCTCACCATTAAACTTAAACTCTGGACTATTAGCATTAACTGAAGACTGACTCCTCCAACCCCCTAACCTAAGATTAAACGTGTACTAATCTATCACTGTATCAGTCAAGAAAAGCGCTCTGCTGCTGCTGCAGCCTTCACACTGCACAGAATCAGTTCATATATATTTCCCACTTGGGGTTTTGGGCAAAGTTCCATTGAGGTCTCGTCCAGGAAACTCCCCCAGGGCTTTAAGGGTCATAAGTCCTGCAGGTTTATGATGGTTTGGTTTTAACTTCTGACTACACTGGGCAAGGTTTTACATACCTGATGATAGCAAGCTTTACTGTGGGCCAAAAAGCTCTGCAATCCAATTGGTGGTAAGTCATGCTAATTCCCTAAAGCCTAGCAAGGAAGCTGGGAAGGAGGATAAAACACACAAAAAAATAGAATTGTCGCTAGGCATACAGAATCTGGCCCTCTGAAAGTGTTAGAGGATTGACTTGTGAAAATGTATGCTTGTGAATTTTTATATAGAGAGTGTGTCCTGAGAGTTCCATGGCCATCTGCACTTGAAGATGGTGTCCCCTAAGATCACTTTGCAAATCTCGGGGAATCAAAGACTTGAATCTTGGAAGCCCTAACCAATAAGAAGGAACCGTCGGACCAGCAAGAGCTCTTTGACTTTTGACAACGTCCTAACATCCTTTCCTCACATCCTTTCTCCTTCAGGTCTACCTGGTCCTGCTAAAGGGCTGAAGGTTCTTTCATGTCTAAAAATTCGCCTTCTAAAAAATATCTTTGAGTGGTATTTATGTTTCTGGTTAATGATCTTAATACTATATTTGTTTTACTTCTTTCAGCAAGAAAGAAAAAGCACAAACAAGTTTATTTATAATTATTTCTTCTTCCTTGTCTTCAGATTATATTTGGACTAAATCATCAACTAGATTAGCAGGAGCCCCTTTGCAAAGACAGCTAAGTGTTCTCTGACAGAACTGTGCTACATCCAACATACTGTCAACATGTCACCTCACCTACAGCCTCCCTCTCCCAGCAATAACCTGTAGCCACGCCCATAGCCACTGAAATATTCCACATTTCTTTTAGGCAGTGAAGGATATGTGTTTTAATCAGTAAGATGTGTTTTAATCATATCTAATGCAATGTTTCACATGATAGAATGAGCCACAGACAAACTCTGCTACCAACAGAGGTTTTTTTTATTTTCTTTTTTTTTTTCTGCATGCTTTTAGCATTGTTGTTAAACATTTGAACTTTTTGGATTCACTTTGCTGGTTGTGGTGGTATTTTTTTAAACCCTTACCTGGGTAATTAATCAGTAAATATTTATTGAATTCTCCCCAGGGTTCAGCCTGTGCTACAAGTTGTAGAAAATATATTAGCCATGGAGGATATTTTTGTTCCCCTTACAAAGCTCATAATTAAGATAGGAAAAGAGGGCTAATAGCATGAAGCAACACCTGCACATAAGGTGCTGTATTATGAGAGTCAAGTTACCCAGTTCATCTAGTATCAATGGTTCAGAACTTCTGCGCTCAGCAGCACTTTAAAGCACAGATGAAGGTTCTGTAGCCTCCCCTCCAACCACTGCCCCCTCCCCCCAAATCTGCACATGGTTCATACAAATAATATTTCACATTGATTCCAAAGGGGAGGGATATGGTCCATGAACTTCCTGAAATCCATTCATGAATGCAAGAGCAGTTTATGGATCTCTCTCTTAAGAAATATAGAGGTTCAGAGGAGAAGGAGCTCATTTAATTCAAGAGGAAGTTAAAGATAGTTTAGGAAAGGTATTGGGGTTTAAAATTTACCTTGGATGGTAGATGATATTTAGAAGGGAAAGGAAATGAATCTTTATGAGAGACATAGTATGTCATCTAATTTCATCAACAGAATAATTCAGTGAAGAAAGTACCATGTCCCTCATGCTAGAGAAATAGAGACTGAAGAAACTTAATAAATTGCCCAAGGTTACTCTCAGCTAATTAATTAGTTCCTGAGTTGGCTGGAAGCTCATGTCTGTATGAAAACAAATCCTGAGCTATTTCCACTACACACTCTATTGAGGAGGGAGACAGTAAATCTTCTGTCATCTAATGACTATGTCCTCTAGTATGCAGACATGATCTGATGGAGAGATTGGGGGTGAGGAATAAAACTCCTTTCTAGCTCTCGAGGAAAATTAAGTTGAATGACAGCATGATTGAGATAGGTACTCTATTATTACTATATTACCTACAAACTGAGGACATATAGTAAAAATAGGTATGAATGATGGTGATTTTTTTTTCAAACCATTATAAGTTTGGTATGGTAGGACAGAATTATTGTTTTCAATGTTCTGCTCTCTCCCTGTAATTGGATAATGTCAATTTTCATGTGAGTTGCCTATACTTTCGAGTAAGGATCTTTACCCTATTGACATTGGTTTTTGCCTTATAAAGTAATTGTTTTAACCCAGTGGTTGGCAAACTCATTAGTCAACAGAGCCAAATATCAACAGTACAACGATTGAAATTTCTTTTGAGAGCCAAATTTTTTAAACTTAAACTTCTAACACCACTTCTTCAAAATAGACTCACCCAGGCCATGGTATTTTGTGGAAGAGCCACACTCCAGGGGCCAAAGAGCCGCATGTGGCTCACGAGCGACGGTTTGCCGACCACTGTTTTAACCAATGGATTGTGCTGGAAATATCAGTGTGCCAGTTCAGAGCATAGCCTGCAAAGTTTTCTCATACTCATCTTCTGCTGAAGACAGTGGCTGCCCCTTCAGGCTGGATCACAGAATGAGCAGATATATGGAGCAGGTATGAACCCAACCCGTAGCCTGGAGGCAATTTCAGCTGAGCACAGTCAAACCAACAGTGCTTCAAATGACTAGTGGAAGTGTGAGTGAGAACTAAGTGTTTAGTTCTTTGGTAAGTGACTGAGATTTTGAGGTTGGTTATCACCACAGAAAACCCTGACTTTTGATAGTTGGTCAAGCATGGCCTCAAGAATTTGAAACCAACCAAGAATCTAAGTGTCACCAGAGAAACTCAAATGATATCAGTGAGCCCTGGCGATGTCAATCAGTTAGATAGAGGGCTGTTCTGATACACCAAGGTTGTGGGTTTGATCCCCAGTCAGGGCACATAATAAGAATCAACCAATGAATGCATAAAGAAGTAGAATAACAAATCAATGTCTTTTTCTCTTCCTCTCCCCCCCCCCCTTCCCTCTCTCTCTCAAATCAATACATTAAAAATTTTAATTAAAAAAAAAGCAAATGACGTCAAGGAAAATTCCAAAACCAAACTGAAGTAACCTGGTTGCGTCAAGACAGGAATAACACAGATCGGATAGGATTCTTGGCTCTTTCTTTTCCATCCTGGCAGTACAGGCCTCAGCTTCCAGGGAGATAGTGGAAGGCTAAATACCATTTGAGGATAAGGTGCTTGATGAGACAGTCATCACTAAACTTAAGAATCTGATTTGATGGTGAATTTTCTCTTCTCTTTCTCATTCTCAGTGTGGATGAAGTAGGATGGATACAAGACAGGAAAATATCAGGAAATGGAAATCTCTTAAGCAGCTCATAAAGTTGACACCCAGGTTCTAAATAAGAGTATGCGATACTTTTCTACGAGAGAGAGAGAGAGAGAGAGAGAGAGAGAGAGAGAGAGAGGAGAGAGAGAGAGAGAGAATAAAGCATACACGTTTACACATTCTCGGTCCTACAAATGATTTCCGTGAGAACATTGTTTCAGTTCTTGGCCACACAATGTCAGTGCCAACCCTGAACAAGGTCTAATTAGCATCCTGTCATATGTAATTCTCTACTGAGAGTTTTGTAGATGATGGAGTACCGGTTAGCAGACAGATGACCACTGACTTCTCATTAGCATAACCCCAAAACCTAATTACTTTAATGCATTTAACAATCAGTCTGTGGTCTCAGCAAAATAAAAATAAAATGTAAAATATTGTACACTTTTTATTTGATCCTGCTTCTTAGCTGTGCTGTTCTACTAAAACAACAGAGGACCAATGTTTGGGTGCAAGCGAAGTGGGGCAACAGGAACAAACGCACTCACACATATCTTTTGATTCCACCCGATTGTACGCATCCTGAAATCGCCAATGCTCAGGAGACTGACACTTGTGAAATTTGGGTTTTGTAAAGGAAGCTGTTAGGACTGCGGTTTTGGCTGCAGGACTCTGCTGGGCTTCAGCAGCTCAAGTGCCAGAGGCCAAGCCCTGTCCCGGTGCCAAATATTTGTCCACACTCTGCTCCCATGCAGTGAAGACTCGGCTCTGTCAACATCCCTGTGCGTAGAGGAAGGTACTCCTCCTCCCATCCCACATGTGAGAAGTGTCCCTGGTCATGAAGTCACAGAGGCCTGAACACACATGCTTGAAGTGAGCTGCAGTGTTGATCCTCAGGGGAGACAGGGAAATTGGTCCACATCCCACAGTAACTGACCCTGCGCAGGGAGAACACAATCTGCTCTCAGGATTGTGTGCCTTTTCCATTCAGGTGTTTCTAAGCTCTGCTATTAGATCATTATAATTTACTGAATCTCCCTACATAGGTGAATGGGTTGAAAGATCAGATGGTTTCATCAATGTAGTCTTTCTGTCAATGCAGTCTACCCAGACAATGAGAAACTTTGTTACAGGAAATCTATTCCTCAATTAGAGTCTCCCCGCCTTAGAGAACTAGTCCCAACTGAATAGACTTTTCTTTCCTGTCAGGTACATGATGCGTTATCTACAAGGATATCAACATAACCATATTTTGGACTAAAGGGCTTTTTACTTTTAAGAAGTGAGGACTGGGAGAAAGTCGAGTTTAATGTGGCATCTGGCTTTAGAGGCCCTGATTCAATCTCTCCCAACAATTCAACAAAATACCTATAAAGACACAGAAAAAATACAAACATTCCATTACCTAAATTGGAACTAAATAACCTATTTTCAGAATCTAGGACCAATTTCTATTAAGTGCAAGAAGGAAAAATGGTATTTAAAACACAATCCATGATTCCTTGGGCTATAACCACCAGAAACAGAACTCGCTGCCCCCTCTCACTGGACGAGTAGATAGAGGTAGGTAAGAAGCCCTGCCCCTTCTCATTATTCAATCCCTGGCTCAGAAATGCAAGCTATGTACTGATTGGATAATCCAGGCTATCTCCCTATGTGGGTGATGCTCTTTGAGGCCTGGTGCCATCCTCTGTCCACTTTTCACCCCGGCCATCACTCTTTTTTTACATCCAGTCATAGGTGGGAATTTCCAGAAAAATTCATGAACGTGCAAACCCCCAAAGTAAATTACAATAGGTAGGGTGGCATCCCAAAAGTAGTCTCAGGAACAGTGTGTACTTGGGATTATAGCCCTTTAGGATCTCCATCAGGGTCAGTGTTAGGAGGCAGGAGTGAGATATGATGAAGTGTTGATCTAACAGGAGCATTTGAGCTTTCTCAGCTAGAGTTTGAGAATGGGTCTAGAAGCTATGCATGTTAACATGCTATTTGGTTGTCCATTTGAAGAATGAGGTCGAAGGCAAAACCACAAACATTGTCTTTGGGAAATGGCATATTTCTCCTTCTTTAAAAATAAGAAAGGGAGGGAGGTAATTACTAACATCAGACCTATAAAAATACCAGAGGGAGAAAAGGAAACCTAAATCTAAAGATATACAGGATGAACCAAAATTTGAAAATGATCCTATATAATAAAAGCCTAATACACTAAGTGTCCAACCATTCATTCAACCAGTTGCTATGACATGCACTGACCACCAGGGGGCAGATGCTCTGACCAGTAGGTTAGCTTGCTGCTGGGGTCCTGCAGATTGGGACTGGGTGAGATGAGCCAGACATGCCCTGGAGCCAACCTCCAGCAGTCCCTCCCTGGCAGGCCAATTTCCCAGGTCCTTCCCTGGCCTCTAAAATATTTCTTCTAATTAATTTCCTTTCAATGTGCATGAAACTGTGCACTGGGCCTCTAGTTTAATATAATAACCAGAAGGAAACTAGAAAACCATTTCTCATACCCAGTAAGAATATACAGAGAAGCAGAAAACTCATTGAAAATTGGCAAAAGAGATAATCCATCAAATGAGAGGAAATGAATGAAGAGAAGGTAAGATAGAGACTGCCAAGAAGTGAACATTGAATAGCAAAACTTCAATATATATTAGAAAGAAATAAAAAATGGACAATAACCAAAAACTAAGATTGTTTAAGACAGCATCAACTATTCAATACTAGTAGATACTTGTTGTAGGAAGGTTTAAAAGAATGCTGACTTAGTTATGACCTCTCCAAAAATGCTAGGTCATTCAGTGGCACTAACTGGAGGAAAGAAATAAACTCTTCAATAGCTATTTGGGTTTGCCCTCCCCTTTGGTGAATGTTGTATGGATACTCACAGTGGAGGAGGGAGACATAAAGAAACAACTTGGTGTGTGAATGGGATGACTAGAATAGACATACCTTTCCCTAAGTGGTGGGTTTCAGATCAGTGTGTTTCCCCAGGCCCAGGTGAAAATGAGGTTATGCTCAATGGGGCACTTATTTTTTGCACGGAGGCAGCACATTTTTATCAAGGAATAGCCAGCAGCACCTTATAACAATTTTCTTAGCAAATGGTGATCGGGGATTGGGGGGGGGGGTGTGTGTGTGTGACCCAAACAGTGATTCCCACTTCATGGTTTGATAGGAAAAATATTTGGAGGATATACATGAACATCTGGTGAGTCAACCAGCACAAGCAGCCTACAAGAATTTGCAGGGACAGCCATGTTCACTTTCCATGTTGTTATGCATCTATGTTTAGTCCCTGGCTTCATGTTAGATATGATTTATTCTGAACTCCTCATTTATGCCTCTCCCACAAATCAAATCATGCTACAGGACACACTTAATTGAGGTTGAAATCCTTCCAAACATGTTTGTTGCTTGTTAACTTCATTATTTGAGGTTAACCAAAAGATAATGATGAAAACCTTTACCACCAGCCTCTAAAGACAAATAGATGAAGTGCTAAAAGAATGATATCCAGCCCTGACCAGTTTGGCTCAGTGGATAGAGCATAGGACTGCGGACTCAAGGGTCCCAGGTTCGATTCCAGTCAAGGGCATGTACCTTGGTTGCGGGTACATCCCCAGTAGGGGGTGTGCAGGAGGCAGCTGATCAATGTTTCTCTCTCATCGATGTTTCTAAATCTCTATTCCTCTCCCTCTCTGTAAAAAAAATCAATAAAATATATTTTAAAATAATAATAAAATAAAAGAATGATATCCAGTATCGGAACTGTAACAAATATCATCAATCAGAGCACTGAAGGCCGGCCACACACCCATCTGTGAGTCTGTCAGGCCCCATCATCTCAGAAGGGCTGGGCTGGAGCAAAGGGCCAAAGGCAGACTTCCCAAGAGAGCCCAGCCACTGACTCATTGGTTGGTCCTCTTCCCCTTCAATTAGACTCCAACACATGCATGACCAGGGGGCTGGGCTGTTGGCATGGCCTCGCCCTGGTAGCTTCCTGCTGCCTGCACAGGAGAGAGGTTTCCGAGTTGGTGGGTGGACGATGGCTGGATGGGCATGGGTGGGAAAGAGGAACGAAGATGAAGGACTTTGGAGTTGGACGCACAGTCAGTTTTGGTGTGCCACGTAACAGTTGTGTGATTTCATCTCCCTGAGCCTGTTTCTTCGGCGGGCAAATGAGGATATGAGCAGTCACCTTGCAGAGTTGTTGAGAGGAATAAATAAGACAAAGAAAACAAGCTCTTACCATTACAGTCAATATCCAAGCCCCTTGGAGGGATGAAGAGCTTGTAACTGGCAGCCTGGGGAATAGCTCAGCAAATAAATGGTGAGAACAACAGTGGTACTTAAAGAATCAGAACTCTGTCTTTGGAGTCTAATACACTTAGGTTCAAACCTGACATGAGTGCAGGGAAGATACTTAAGGCACCACCAAACACACACACACACACACACACACACACACACACACACACACACACAGTCTATCGCCTCTCCTATAAAGCAGGAATAATAGTAGTACCTACTTTTCTACTCTTGATGTAGGATTAAATGAGAGATTTGTAAAGTGCTCTGTGTAATACCTGGCATATCAATAGAACTCCATAAACCAACTATAATATTTAAAATCATTAGTAAATGTAACTTGCTTTCATTTATATAATCTGATATGTATTTTATTTAACACATGAATATATAATAATATAATATAATTCTATTCTATATAATAAAAGGCTAATATGCAAATTGACCAAACAGAGGAACCACCAGTCGCTATGATGTGCACTGACCACCAGGGGGCAGATGTTCAATGCAGGAGCTGCCCCTTGGTAGTCAATGCGCTCCCACAGGGGGGCACCACTCAGCCAGAAGCTGGGCTTAGGACTGGCAAGCGCAATGGCAGTGGCAGGGAGTGCGCCTAAGCCATCAGTCAGACATCCTTAGCACTGCTGTGGATGCAGGAGAGGCTCCTGACACCACCGTTGCCCTACTTATTGGGTTAGTTTATTACAATAATAATTATTATTAGAATCATAGGGAAAATGGGTCTAGACATCAGGCCTTTACTTTATCCTACATCCATCCTCTCAAAAAAATACATTTGCTTAGAAATATTAGCCACAGTGAGATGAATTACTCATCTAATGAGGACACAAGAGGCTCTGAAAATTTTTTCAGGAACCACTAACTCTGTGTCATGGTCATGCTGATAGTACCTGGCATGACACAAGTCTACCCTTTAAGAGAATGGAACTCGGATACAAAATGATGTTGTGTGAGGGGTAATCCATTAAACCTGACCAGGCCACCAGATCTGCCTGGGAGAATTCTCAGAAAGCACAGAGGACAGGTAAGTGGCTAAACGCCCAAGGCCCTTCTCCTTACTGGCCCTGAGCACCAATCAGGGACCTCTAGGCCCCTATCACTGAGAGGCAAGAATACCACTGAAATTCAAGTTCTTGGCAGAATCAAGCTTCAAGGGAAACACTAGCACATATTGCCTGTGCAGTCACTCAGGTCATCCAGAGGAAAGTCTCAAACTGCAGTCGAGTGAGTGAAGTGATGAAGGGAAGTCTGAAAGGCAATCCCAGAAGGCCAGATCTGATGGGCAGAAATTCGGCAAGCCCCAGCCAGCGGCAGCAGAGCAAGCCATGTGGGATCTGGGATTATTCTCTTTCCCAGGGTTCTATGTGAATTTTGAGGATTCTAATTTTTTTCCCAGTATGTTCAAAATTTAGTTATTTATGACCCCCAAAGGTGAAGATAATACCAACATGGTAGATCAGCCAGGTATAGTATGATTTTTCTCACATATCAGAAACACTTTTTTAACATTCCTTTCTGGATCAATATGAAAACTTTGGTGCTATTTGGCATATGTGATACTTCCGTGAGTCAAAAACATGCAGTCTTGTCTACAGGACCTGCAGATCCAAATATCTTGTCTACAGGACCTGCAGATCCAAATATCACGAATCATATAAGAGAGTAAGAGAAGGTCTATCAAGTGTTTAAATAATTTATGTAAATGGTATATGTTCACATACAAATAGAACAATGCAATGATGTTCAAAAGAGATCTATTCTGTTTCTACAGTGTACACTGCCGTGTTACAACCTTGCCTGTCATTGGACCTGGGCTGAGGCAGAAGTGTAAAGTACAGGGGTAGGAGGTTACGGCAGCAGATGTGAGGGGAGGAGAAGACAGGTGGGCGAGTAAAACAGAACATGGGCCAGCAGAGGATCAGTTGTCCCCCTCTCCCCACTGCATTTCCCCCCTGGGGGGGCAGCTGCCCCACTCCTCACCCAGGGGATTAGTTGCCCCAACTATTCCAGCACTTTAGGCTAAAATTTTATTTAATTTTAAATTTTAAAATATCTTTATTGTTAAAAGTATTACATGGGTCCTCCTTTTTCCCCCATTAGCCTCTTCCAGCCTGCTCCAGTCCACCCTTCCCCCTCAGGCCCTCACCACCATTGTCTGTGTCCACGGGTTATGGATATAGGCATACAAGTTCATTGGTTAATCTCTTCCCTCCCCGTCTTTAGGCTAAATTTCCTCCTGTCCCCACCTTCAGTCCAATTCTCCCCCTCAACAGAAATGTGGGGTTTCAGTTATCAGCCAGGGAAAGGCCTCTCTCAAAATCCACATAAGCTGGAGAGGTCAGCATTTAAAAAGAAAAAGGCTGGTGCTCTAGTGAGCCACTGATGGAGAGGTTGCAAGGTTCTCTGGAGTTCACACTAGGTGAAAATTCAAGGTCAGTGTAGCTGACACATATTCTAACAAACACCCCCTCAGGGTAAGGAGCCACAATGAGCAAGTGAAGCTCTTTACAGCCTGGGGCAGAAATTCAAAAGATTTGTTAGATTTCAAGAAAAGACAGCAGAACAAATCCTTATCACAAAATATCCTTTTGGTACATAACAAAGTACATTAAACATTAATGAACTAAAAATATCCAGAGCACTGATGCATGCAACAGACTGACTGATGTATTGCGTCATCAGAGGGAAGGAGGAGGGGGGGGAGAGATTAGCCAATCAATTTATAGGCATATATGCATCGCTGGAGGTCAGGGAAGGCCTGAGGGGAATGGGGGTGGGGTGGAGGGAGTAAATGGGGAGGGGGGGGTGGAGAGAAGGGGGACACCTGTATTACTTTCAACAAGAAAGATACATTTTTAAAAATTAGTAAACAAACAGAAACAACTAAAAAATAGAAAATAAGGCAATGGTATGAATGTTAAGAAAATCTCAAAGAAAGACAATGAGAAATTCCTCTGTGGCTTGCTTTCTAACCCCACCCTTTCAGAAATTATACTAAAGGAAGGAGAACTGACAACATTCTGTGTTTTGTAAAAATACTCCCCAATTTGAACAGAAGCAGATTGTGGGACAGAGTAGGCAGTTCAGGAAACAGTCACGGAAAAGTTCATTTTAAAGGGTAGAATCTCATAATTGCCTGAAGGATCCAAGTCCCAGGCACAGGGATCTGAGCTCATTGAGGAACAACCCAAAACCATGAAGTCCCAAAGAAATGGGCCCTATGACATGGCATAATAGACACTCTCTCTCTCTCTCTCTCTTTTAATTTTATGCGCTTAAAAAAATCTTTATTGTTGAAAGTATTACTTAGGTCCCCTTTTTCCCCCATTGACCTCTTCTAGCCCACTCCCATACTCCCCCTTCACCCCCCCAACCCCCCCACCCCCCGCCCCTCAACATCCCATTGTCTGTGGGGGTTATGCATTTATGCATACAAGTTCATTGGTTGATCCCTTCCCACCCACTCTCCCCTGCCTTCCCTAAAACAAAGAGAATTCAGGTCCTTTGACAAAGAATGCATCTACTACCAGGTCATTTCACCCACCCTTCCCACTGCAATGCCTTCAGGTTACAGAAAAATGGACCTAAATCCACATTTACCTCTCAAACTGGAGGTGAGAGAAGAAGGAAAAGTAGTAGGGGCATGTACTTAGCCCCTCAGAGCAAAGAGAAGTCTGGTTAGAGATACCAACATTATATGTTAACTATAAACAAGAGGGGAAGTGTCATGGCAACTATACAAACATACCAAAAGAGGTGGGCGGGGGGGACAAAGAAACACAAAAGGCAGATGTTAAGTCCAATCTCAGATTATCTGTACCAAGAAACAGAATGATACTCCTATGAAAGCTTTGAGATAACATTTTTTTAAATGTCTGAATTCAATACAGGAAGAAAACAAAACTATAGAGTTAAAGTACATGCTGCAAAGCTAACAGGAAACTAACGGATTACCAAAACAAGAGTATAGCATATCTAATGAGTAAGTAGAATAAGAATTACCATATGATCCAGCAATTCCACTTCTGTGTGTATAGCCAAGAGAATTGAAAGCAGGATTTGAACAGATATTTGTGTACCTATATTTGTGTACTGATATGCTTATAGCAGTATCATTCACAATAAACAAAATGTGGAAGCAACCAAAGTGTTCTTTAAGAAATGGATAAAGAAAATGTGGTATATACATACAATGGAATATTATTCAGCCTTAAAAAGGAAGGAAAGTATTATATGCCACAACATGGAATCACCTACAAAATATGCTAAAATAAATCAGTCAAAAAAAGGCCAAATATTTTATGATTCCACATATATGGGACTAGAGGCCCGGTGCATGAAATTCATGCACTAGGGTGGGGGGTGTCCCTCAACTCAGCCTGCCGTGACCCGCCTCCTCTGCTGGAACCCTCCTCCTCAGTGAGAGGCAGTGGTGACGCCGGGACTGGCCTCCTCTGTGCCACACATACCCCCAGGCCTCACCACGTGGAGTGGCCACCGGGCCCCACCTTCGCTGTGCACATGGCCATCCTGTGGCGGCCATCTGTGGTGGCCATCTTGTGACGATGTCGTGGCAGCCATCTTGTGTCAGTGTCGCACGAGGGCTACCACCTAGGCTTTTATTATATAGGATAGCTAGAAAAGTCAAATTCATAGACACAGAAAGTATAATGGTAGTGGCTAGAGGTGGGTGCAGCTGGGAATGAGGATTTATTGTTTAATGGATCTACTATTCAGAAATTCTAAACTACTTTTAATACTTTTCATTTAACAAATTTAATTTCTCTCTCAGCCTCCCATCATTTCATGGACAAGACTATGACAGGGAAGGTTTTTGTATTGGGGAGGGTGGGAACATTGACCTGTGATTCATCTCTCTCTGCTGGTTGTCCTTCTGAGGACTTGGTTCATGTGCCCATGGCCCCTATAGTCTGGTGGCTTTCTCCCCTTCTTCCATTACATATATGAAGCAACACAGACCTCAGGGAAGCTGACCATGGCATTATCTGCCTGAATACCTCAAGGAACAGTTACCTTCTTGGTATCTTGACAGCTCCCTTATACTCTGCTCCAGATGCAGGAAACCGGGTGAAGTGGGCCTATAGAGAACCCCCAGCAAGCTCTGGTAGACACATGTAGTTAAACATAGGCCAACAGGAATAGGAGGCCTGCATCTTGCTCCCATCCCTGAGCACAGATCAGGAAACTCTAGAGCTCTGGCAATAACATCCCTGTCTCCAGCCCCACCCTAATTCTTGAGCAAGCTTTCCCACCTAGGGACCCGGAACGAAAGAAGCCACTCTGTTTCTTGAAGCAGATATCATCTGAAACTCCTGCATGATGCTCCTTTTCCTCTCAGAGGCTCCTACCGTAGTCTTATTAATGTGCTTAGGAGTTTGGAATCCATAGCCAGGAAAGCTTTCAGCCTCAGTGAATCCCTCCTCTGAGGCTATCTGCTTCTTGAATGTAAGTGAGGGAAAGGGGGAAAGAAATTTCTAAAGGAAAGAGGAGTGGGGGGGAGGGGAATGTTGGTTAACAACTTCAAAAGTTCAGTTTTGCCGTATTAACTTTATCTCAAAACTCTGGGATCTCAACTGAGAAGGCAGTGGACCTGCCAGGTGGTGGACTAATATTTTTGCTTTTGAAAAGGAGATGCTTTATGATAAAGAGGTTGAGAGCAAGAGTGATTTGCTGGAAGACGATTCTTAGTTTACTCCAAAATAAAGAGAAGCACACTTTGTCTTTTTTTCTCCAAGAAGCCAAGGGCTCTACAGACCAAGAGAACACTGGGGAAGGGTCTGAAATATTGGAGAGGGGAGTGAGCAGGATATTCAGACAGGCCAACAAGAGGATTTATGGCTAATGGGATACTACAGCCAGACAGACTCTCATTTAGAGAGAAGGCAAAAGGAAGAAAAGCACCAACAGTACAGCAAAAGGAATGAAAGAAATGTGTTAATAAAGAAGAAAAAAGGCAATTAAAGATCTGAACTTGAGGATATCCTTCTGGACTAAGAAGTGTACATAACGCAGGATAAATAAAACATTTCCACATCTTTCATGAGACTAAAAGGTATACATGCATGATGCATACAGGATGACTCATACAACACATACAGAATTTTGAAAACACCTTTGCTTTCTACTGGTATATTAATCATAGGACCATTTAAAATGAAGAGAACATCTGCTCCAATACATGAGTGTCCAACATGGTCCATGGAGAGCTCATATGCCCCCCATGAGGCATCTTTCAGCTTAACTCCGGGGGAAGTTTTCTATCCTCCTACAGGGCATCACGATAGCATATACATTTCCCAAGCAAGTAATGATGTTTTTAATCCAGCCAGAATAGGAAAGGTCGTGAGAAAAAAAGATCTCAATAAACAAAGCTTAAAAATAAGTAGAAATCTAGAAACATTATTGGTTTTCTGAAAACCAATATGTGTTTGAAACAAAAATCTTTGCTCAATTATGCCTATGTATTTTATGAAATGCTATGTTCTGTCTCATTCCAAAAGAATCTGACATATGTGATATGCACAATGTAAGTAGTTGTGACATAAACATTAGCAATCTCCCACAATGTAGGCCTCACTCTTCTCCTTGAAGAGTGTCAAGAGTGTCAAAACATGACCAGAGGGTCAAGTTTTCAAAATCAGTAATCCCTATGAATTGAATTGCAGGACTTCTGTTATTGTCAGAGGAAGACTGCAGAAATGTATCTTAGCATTGATTTTAAGTCTTTCCTGAATATCAATTATCAAAAAATTAGTGGCAAAATTATGTTTGAAGAGTATAATGAGTTATCATTAAAGTTTCATGTGCCTTTGAAAGAACTAGGGTGTTGCGATGGTCTCCCCATGATTTCTGATTCTTTTCTTCCCAGTATTTCCTGTGGAATCAGAGTTACATTGACAATCTGCTATAAGCCCTTAATCTTAGTAACTTCTAGGAAAAAATAAACTTTATTGTGTTACTTAGAACTAGCGTTATCTAAAGTTTGCAAAGGACCAAATGCTAAATTTCCTGAATAAGTTTAATCTTGAAGCAGGAGTTCATATGTTTTTAATCAGCAACTTATCACCAATATTATTGGCTACTTTTAAGTTTTGGTGTTTTGGGGTGTGTTTGTTGTCCTGAGTTTTTTTTTTTTGTTTGTTTGTTTGTTTTTATGTACAGGGTTCCTTTCTTTCAAAAACATTACCATACTGTTTTACGCTTTATGTTGTGTTTTATTCTAAAGGTTAAGAGTTATTTTATTAGAAGCATGGTTCCTACAATGACATTTGGGAATTTTAGAAAATTTGATGCCCACCATAAATACCTAGGATAGAATTCAAGAATGCAGTTTAATAATTGCATTGTTCATTATTGGTGTTATGAAAATATTCCAGTTGCACTAGAGCTCCAAGAAGAGTATGGTCTTTGAGGGCAATGGAAACTAAAGAGAAAATAAATAAATGGGACTACATCAAAATAAAAAGCTTCTGTACAGCAAAAGAAACCATCAACAAAACAACAAGAAAGCCCACTGCAAGGGAGAACATATTTGCCAATGTTATCACCGATAAGGATTTAATCTGCAACATTTACAGGGAACTCATACAACTTAACAAAAGGAAGATAAACAACCTAATCAAAAAATGGACAATGGACCTAAATAGATACTTTTTGAAAGAGGACATAAGGAAGGCCAAGAGACATATGAAAACATGCTCAAAGTCACTAATCATCCGAGAGATGCAAATCAAAACGACAATGCGGTACCATCTCACACCTGTCAGAATGGCTATTATCAACAAATCAACAAATGACAAGTGCTGGCGAGGATGTGGAGAAAAAAGGAACCCTCGTGCACTACTGGTGGGAATGCAGACTGGTGCAGCCACTGTGGAGAACAGTATGGAGTTTCCTCAAAAAACTAAAAATGGAACTCCCATTTGACCCAATAATCCCACTTCTAGGAATATATCCTAAGAAACTAGAAATACCAATCAGAAAGAATATATGCACCCCTATGTTCATAGCAGCATAATTTACCATAACTAAGATTTGGAAACAGCCTGTGTCCATCAGGAGATGAGTGGATTAAAAAACTGTGGTACATCTACACAATGGAATACTATGCTGCGGTAAAAAAAAAAGGAATTCTTACCATTTGCAACAGCATGAATGGAATTGGAGAGCATTATGATAAGCGGAATAAGCCAGTTAGAGAAAGATAAATATCACATGATCTCACTCATTTGTGGAATGTAATGAACAACATAAACTGATGAACAAAAACAAATCCAGAGACAGAGAAACATCAATCAGACTGTCAAACCTCAGAGGGAAGGTAGGGGAGGGTGGAGGTAAGGAGGAGAGATCAACCAAAGGACTTATATGCATGCATATGGGCCTAACCAATGGGCACAGACACCAGGGGGGTGAGGGCATGAGTGGGGAGGGGGGGGACAATGGGGGGGACAAAGACACATATGTAATACCTTAATCAATAAAGAAAAAAAAGAATATGGTCTTCGGAGTTCATTTGTACCTGGTTTATAGTTGTGATCTTTATGGAGCAGAAAATGCACACTTACCTGATTTTTCTCTTCAATGTGTCTGAGTTATAAGTAAGACTCTAGTGCTACACATAAGTTACTTCCTCTCTTTCCATTTGAAGAGTTCACTTCCTTCACTACAGAATTGCAACATGTCTTAACCCTAAATTGTTTACTGGTTTTATACATGACATAAGAATGAGAGTATATTTCTTGGTACATAGCTGTCCAACCTCCTGATTTTCCTAATCAAATCCTCATGTTCTGCTCATAGATGCTCTTTATATCTGGGTGGGGACAATCTCCCCAAAGTTCAAGTTTGAGGTCACAGGCCTGTTTAAACCACAGGGACTGAAGGCCTGGCAGTATTTGGGGGAATTAACTGAGTGAGCCACAGGCATTTAGGGAGTTGGAGCTGCCTTCTTGCCCCCATGAATTTTGTGTTGCATTTGATACTACAGGGAGCTTTGTAAAGAATGAACAATGTTAGTTCCCCATATATACTCAGCTGCTGAGAATTTGCCACGATTCTTGCTTGAGAATGCAAACACGGATCCCGTAAGAGTGGAGGACTAATAGTGAAAGTGGGTTTCCCAGGGGTCAGATTAAAAGGAGAACTGTAATTGGGAACATTGCAGGGGTGTATAAGATAACCATTCTACACTGAAAAGCATTAAGCAAGGGGTTTTACAGTACGTGAAAATCAGCACACTTTTTACTCTATGCTCTTTTATGGAGAAAGAAACTGTTACATCATTTCCCTGGGGACAAATCACCCATTTGGGCAAAAAGAGCCACACCATGAATGAGGGGCAAGAACAGTTTCATCAGCACAGATGTCTTTTTTATTTTTTATTTTTAACTAGTGAAAGGGAAATGCTTTTTTTCTTTTTTTTCAATGAAAGTAAGCTTTGAGGTCTAATCTTTCAGAGGGTCATTTCTTGCTTGTCAGTGTCTGACCTAAATAGCACTGAATTCTCACATTATAAAAGGAACATTACCAAATGCATACTTATTTTCAAGGAGATATGGGACACTGACTTTAAAAGCAAACAAGTGAACAGAATTCCCTTCCCACCCCATAGGCCAGAGAGAGGCTTGGTAATGATGTTGGAGCCATTTACGGGCAGGTGTGAGCCAACTTCCCAATGGGGAAGTTCCACCTCCGAGACCCCAGCATCACACCTGGAACTAATTGGCCTCCTTTTTGGCAAATTCAGTAACTAGGCCAAAGATTAAATAGACCCTGGGGACTGTACAACTACTTCCGTTTCCAAGTGCCATCAACCCCAGCGCAGGAAGGAGGGATGCTGAGGAGGTGGCCCAGAGAAAGGGCTGCCCCACTGGTCCCGCACCTGCACCAGGAATACGATAAACACGCTTCAGTTTTCAAAGCTCAAAAATTAAATGCCTGTTCATTACATTGATTATGCCTTTCAGGATGGCAAGTTTTACTTTCCTGCACTCTGTACCAGAAATATTCACGGGGAGTGGCAGGTAGGTACACAAATGTAAAGCAATGCTTTCCATAGCACCACGTCCCCTAGAGAAAGTAGTATATAAGTATGAAACTGTTTCACTAGGAAGATGGGTTATTTTTACAGCACTTGAGTTTTTTCCATATTTTAAAAGACCATTGTATCTTCCTTCCAATTTACACAAATAAAATTCTATTCATTCATCATCTTTTCAGCCATGTCCTCTGTGCCCACCAGGTGCTAGCCTCCCTTTGAGACTGAGCATCGAAACAATATGTAAAAAGACCCTGTCCTCAGGAACTCACAGTCTGATTAGGAAGAAATATTAATAAGCAATTAAAATGAAGTGTTATACTGACCTAACTGGCAAAGGGAAACACGGGGCCTTCTTTGAATACAGAAGGGGCACAGGGTAGAAAGAAGCAGAAGCTGCCTGTTTTGTTTGTATGTCTGTTTTGGAGTCTGTGAGGACTCAGGTCAGAAGGGCCCCACCCAGTCCACACCCCTTTCTCTGTCTGGAATGTTCTGGTTAAAGAACCAGGTGGTGGGGTTTGGGTGGCTGTGCAGAACTGAGGAACAAGTGGGTGGAGCACTGAATTTGGGGTGGGGGGTGGGAGGATCTATTAGAGATAAAGCTGTGGAGTTATATGGAAGTCAGATCTGAAACTATAGCCAAAAGAGGTTGGGTTTACCCTGGAGGAAATGAGAAGACTTTGAAGTTCTTTAATCCAGGGAGTGCCATTAGTAGCTTTGCATGTTGGCAACACCCTCTGGCTACAGTGAAAAGAATGATTTTGATGGTGAGAAACTAAAGTCGGGGAAAACAGGCACGGGGCTGCCTGTGGCTTGGTGAAAGATGAGGTGGATCTGGCCTGGGAATGAGGGCAGAGAGATGGGGACTTCGTTCTGAGGCCTCCAACAGGTAGAACTACCTGAGTGAGACTGAATGTTGGGAAGAGGAAAGAGAGGGGAGTCGATCTCAGGTTTCTGACTTGGCTTACCTAGTACAGTTTAAAATCTGCCCTAAATCACCTGTTCTCATGGGAAGAGACATCATCATTTACTCATTCATCAATTCAACAAACACTACGGAGCATGCCAGGCCATGTCTGAGGCACTGGGGACACAGCACTGAACAAAGCTGTATTAATTCCTGCCACCACGGACATTACATGCTGGTAGAGAGAAGGACAACCAACAAGTATATTAGAATGTGACAGATGTTGATAACTGCCCAGAAGAAAAAGGGGGATAGCCAGATGAGGGGGTGGAGAGTGACGGAAAATTGTTAGGTAACACAGGTGGTGAGAGAAGGTGAATCTTGAGCAGTAACCTGGAGGACATTGGGAAGGGATGAAAAAGAGTGCTTCTGGCAGAGGAAACTGCTAGTGCAAAGGTTTAGAGACTAGAGATGATGTTCTTGGAAAGAATCCTCACCCCACACATCCTCATCACCCAAATGCAGCCAATCTTCCCGGGAAGGGTCTAACTGAGGCAGCATTCTGCCTCCATCTTATATCCCCAGGCAGATATTCCAACCCTGTCTGAAAGAAATACCTGAGACCTTAGGAAGCAAAACTTCTTGAGCTTTTTGGATGGAGAACTCTTATTGTTGGAAAAAGCAGGGTTGTTACTCTCAGGGAATGGACAATGAAGAGACTCTACAGATTACTCCTTCAGGAAAATGTGGGATGGAAAAGGCAGGGCCCAAGGTGTGCTCAAGCCAAGGAGAGGCCTCCTGGAATACAGAGAACACCCAGCCACCAGACTCCACAGGATATAAGAGCAAACAGAAGGTGGGGCCCTGTCAAGAGGAGGAGCACCCTCCCCACACCCCACCTTCCCTCGGAAGGCTGAAAAGGCATGTGTCTAGGGCCAGTTCCCAGAGGGGCAAAGAAGAAATTCTAAAGAGTTAGAAAGCAGATGCAAAGGGCACATCTGGTGATCTCGATGGCCTTGGAGGAGGATATAAACAGAAAAGAGAGCACAGGCAGAACCCAGGCAATAGCACCCTCCAAGGCATGGCCAGAGGTGGAGGAAATGAGTAGGAAGGCTGAGAAATGGCAAGAGAAGTGAGAGGAAACCCAGGAGAGCCTGGGCCAGGGAAGGAAAGAACTTTAAGAAGCTAGTGGTCAATGAGGGCAATCCAACAGAGAGGTTAAGGGAGACGAGGCTGACAGGTGCCCACAGGATTGAGGAGCCAAAATGGAAGGAGTTGGGAGTGAATAATGGATGGTGATGATATTTTTCTTGATTTATGAAACTGTTGGAGAAAACAGAAAGAAATGCAATTAGGTAGGAATGCTTGTTGAGTTTTTGTTTGTAAGTTTGTTTTGAAGGAGATGTTAAAAGATAAACTGAGACATATTAAACATTATTTAAGTTTACTTGAGCAAAAAATCTATGTGAATTGGGCAGCACCAAACTGGAACTGCTAGGAGAGGTCCACTGACAAGAGCAGGGGCAACACTTCTATAGCAGACAGAGAGGCAAAGTGATGAAATCATTTGATTGGCTATAGCCTTAGCAGTTGCCTCATTTGGGAAACCCCTCCCCGTCCCCCGCCCCCCTACCCTCCGCCCCCCCCCGTCCCCCCCCCCCCCCCCCCCCGCTTGGCTGTTTGTGATTGGTTGTCCTTAGATTTCAGTTTCTTAACCTTGAGGTATTACAAGCCCAGGTTTTGCTTTTCTTAAGTAAGTTGCTAAGTCATTAGAAGCACTTTAGTCTAATGATCTCCATGTTTAATTAATTTACCAGGGAAAACATAAAGGTGGTTAAATGTTGAGGGTACAGAAGTAAGTAAAGAGGGCAAAACTGAGTTATAAGAAGAGGAAGAGAGGCAAAGCCAGGCCTTGATCAGCATTCTGAGGGTGGGGAAGGAGGCAGGGGTGTGGATGAGCAGATGTAGGACAGGAGGTTGCAATTGAATGATGGTATATTTTTTAAGTGTCTTTTCTATTTCTTTTGCTGTCTACCTTCCAGGCAGCAGCTATGGCCATCTATATCACCGTTCTCAGTGGAAAAACTCAGCTTTCAGTTTCAAAATAGAGCTCTTCAAATCCCGGCTAAAGCAAATCTGGCGGCTGAGTGCTTTGATTTGTAAGAGTGAAGGCTGTTAAAGGGAAAAGCTTGGGATGAAAGATGTGAGGCAAGCCTGGAAGATGAAATTGTAATGGGTAGAAACTTCATTTCTTTAATATAACCCTTTGTCCTTTCTTCCATCACCTAGCACCCTGACTCTCCAAGCCAATAAAAGCCTGTTGGAGAAAAGAGTTTTTTTCTAATGAAAGTGTTTAGCTACAGTCCTCTTAACTAGCATTTCATTTTCCTCCCATCCTTTGCCTTCATATTTATGGAGAGCTAAAACTCTTTTCCTAAGCCTAGAAACTGCAGACCACAGCTAGACAACATGAGGAAAACTTCAGAGAAATCCTCAGCAACAGTTCATATGTGAATGGTCTCAGTGAGTGATACTGTATAAACTACACAAAGAGCTTGTTTGAATTCGTGTCAGGAATTTCATCAGGGATGTTTGAACATCAGACCAGGGGAATCTGCTGGATTGTCACTGTTTGCCTTCACTCCAGCAAAAATAAATCTCAGAGCCTCTCATCTCGAGGTCTTCTCAACTGGTGGTCATCAAGATTCAGAGACTGACTGTGGTTTGCCCTGGTCGTCACTGACAGTACAGGTGTCCTGGCCTACAGCTTTTTCTGTCATTGCTGTGGTTCCTGCTTGTAAATGGAACACCTAGAACATCCCTCTAAGGCTCAGGCACCATCGAAGAAGAGGTGGGTGTGTGAGGCTGTAAGAGCCAGATAAAAGGGGCACAATAGCCAGACAAATCTGACTTCATCTTATGAGCTAATCCTCCCTCTTGATTGAATCTGTACCCAGTTGCCCTATATTCCTCAAGACTGAGGAATGATCCAAAAACAAAACAAAAAAGAGGGTAATTGTAACCACATAGAAACTTCATTTCTTTCATGTGACCTTTTCTCCTTTCCTTTTGATTCAAACTGGCCTCATCCAGCACCCTGACTCACCCAAGTCCCTTTCCCTTGCACGTCCACTCCCTTAATCATTAAGCCCACAGGACAATGAGGTTCTGATCGGCATCAAACAATCTTAAGAAAAAAGCCTCGAGTCTGTTGACTCCGAAGATAGTTTGGTCAAACTAGAGACAACATGGAAGCCTCAGTTGTGTTTCAGCTCCAGGCCCAGAAAAGTGATGAAACCAGATGAAGTAGCACCATGGCTGACATCGGGACCAGATACAATGATCGTCCAAAACCATAACTCCCTTAGTTGCCATGATTAATGTGTTTCTCTTATATAACCCACCTGCTGGAAGCCATTGGGGGGCCAGGTATTTTAGCATTAGCTCACCTATGTTTCCGGGGGTGGGCCACTTCCTAAAAATAAATCCTTTCTTTTCTGCAAACTCTTGTTTGTGTGTTATTGGGCTTTGACACATGCAGGCAAATGGATTCCTTTAGTCCCATAACAAGAGTGCTGGCCTATAAAATCAGCTGTAGAAAGAAGGCAGGATTGATGTCAAAGTAAGTTTTCCCAGCATACAGGAAGGAGGTAAAAATCCTTCCTTGTGTTGACATAAGAAACATCAAACCTGTAGAGAATTTTTATGAGTTTAGCCAAACTAATGACAACTGCCAAGAAGCTGAATCTCAATGGACTGAGAAAATGCTCCAAAGAATGGCAGTTTTACAGCTTATTTTATACATTTAGAATGAAAGGAGGGGACATAAGGAAGGTTGCAGGAAATCCACTGTTGGTCAATTAAGGGGACAGGAGAAAGCAAAGGGGGGTAGAATCTCTGGGAATGAATAAAAAGTGAAAGGAGATACATATTTTACATTGGTAGGTATAGAATGGTTAATAATGAACATTTACAGCACATAGAGGTGGAATGCAGGGAACAAGATAACAGTGCAGGGTTCTGTGGTCTCCTGCTCTGGTGCTGGGAGGTTGTGTTCTGTGGGTATGGAAAAGAAGATGACGCTGACATTCCAAAGGTAAGTTATCTTAGATGCAAAAGGATAATACACAGACTCAGTTAGGTAAAGATTGACCTTTTCAAGGAAGCCACAGGCCTAAGGCATGACTACCTGCTGTGACCTGCCTTTAGTTAGGAATGTTTATGTTCAGACCATCCTATGTGGTTACTTTCAGTCTCTGAGTTTGTAGGGCCCACCATGCAGGCCCCCAGAGTTTGTCAGGTTTAGTATGTGGCCCTTTTTTCATCCACACCTGATTGAGAGGAAGCCATGGAGAGGATTAAGAGAAAGGAGCACCAAGATGAGTCTGCTCTGTGCCTCACTCCTCAAGGTCAAAACCAAACTGGTGGGGATAGAAATACCCAGATAGGCTTAGGGAACAGAATGACCTCACAAGGTCTCAGTCATGGGGCAGTCAGAGTAGAGAAAATATGGTGATACAACAGCATATTAGTCAGGAAGGGCCTGAAAGAGCTCCCTTCACCTACTCTGAGTATTCCAGGGGACAAGGGGGCGGGGGGGGGAGAGGGGGGAGGGAATATGAAACACATTTCCTATAACAAATAGCCCTGAGATCTAAGACATTTAACAGATCCCCCCCCCCCCCCCCGCCTTACTACATGACCATCACTAGTTGGCAGGGAGAAAAGCTCCTCTTGGACAGCAGGGAACCCAGAATGATGGGACAGCAGCCATCTTGGAAGTGGCTGGACTGCTCTGGCAAAGGCAAGAGGATTCCGGGGGATCCACCAAAACAATTAGATATTTACTTTGATAAGGTTTTTCTTATTGTTCAAATGAATCACATAGCCCCACGGCCACCCACAAGGGGCCCAGGAAGTGTAATTCAGAGATGTTTGGTGAGCAGCACTAATGAGTACACATTTCCCCTGGTAAAAGGGAGCACTGTGCCAGGCACAGCACCACACAGTGCAGGGAGAGGAGACAACAGAAGAAGCTGACAGGGACAGAGCTGAGGCTCAGAGTAGCAACGTTACTGAGCTGAGGAGGGGGTGGGGTCCAGGAGGAGATCCACACACCACACCAGACACAGACATTGCTCAGAAGAGGATGTGAAAAGCACAGAGGCCATGGCCACTGCCTGCGTGCGTGAGACGGCAGAGCTGCAGCCCGTAAAGAGCACAGGAGCATCTACTCCGGGCTCATGAAAGCTACGACAAATTTAGATTGATGGAAATAATTAAATCAAAACTGGCCATATAAACTTACAAATTATCTACTTACAAATTGTAAGTGACTATATTGTCTTGAAATAGCAAAAGAAGTATATGTCACCATCAGAGTAAAAGGGGGTTTGTGATAAATTCTAGTCCGGTTAAGGAATAAATAAATAATGAGAGGTAGTTGACTGTCCATCTAAGCTATGACTGGACCTTTTTTCTATGATGAATAAGTGTGGGGTGGGTTTGAGGGGACAGAGATTAGAGCAACCATAAAGATCAGGATATTCACGTCAACAGGCTCTGCGAATGAAGAAATAAGGTGACCTAGAACTCTTTGCTCTGAATGACCAAACCCTTGGAAACTGATGGTGGCCCAAGAGCCAGTAACCCTGAGTCATGTCACCCCAGGGAACACCAACACTAGCAGGTAGCTGTGCCCCACCAGGCAGGGTCCAGGGGAGAACAGAACATAGCACAAGCTCATCCACACAGGACACATCTGGTTCAATGACAGCTATGCACTCCTGGAGAGAAGTCAAACAGCCCCCGACTCAGAGAGGGATAGAAGGAGGCAGCAAAGATCCCATTCACATTGCTTGGACATCTGCAGTGAAGTCACGTGGTTGGCTGTGTATAGCTGAATGAAAAGAGAATAGATGTCGGAATCACACTGAGCTTCAAGGGCTCTTCCAACTACTACAAAATCATAACGTCTGAGTCCATTTTTCCTAATGGAGAGAAGTGCAACTTCCTTGAATGGTGATCCAACAAGATAATTCATGGATAGTCTCTGACATATAGAAAACATGTGTGAAATATGACTGTTTTCTACTGGTAATCCATCTGGTCATTCAGAGACGTTACTTATTCCCTGTCTGCCTTCCTGATGTAAACTACTCTTCACAGTCCCAGTAAGTCATTTGGAAAATCAAATTCAAAGAGGCGTTATACATGTCAAAAGTATGAGTCACGTAATGAATTACACAAATGGTTATTGAGTTTTGACAATTCTTTCTGCCCCTTCCCTGGCAAGACCTGCTCTGTTGTATTATATGACAACATAAGAGTTGTCATAGGCTGATGGGGATTTATTTTATAGCTACAATCAGCCCTTCAGCTCAATGACAATAGAATTTAATTGAGTGGCCAGTGGTTCTCATGGGTTTGGAACCCATTTGGCTTCTGTGTGTGTATGGTTGGTGAGAGATACTTCTGCACTAGACATTAGGTACTATGAGATATTGAGTGAATTAAAGAGAATACTAGTTCACTGACTATAGTATGCTGGTTGTCTTTTGCTGCCTAACAAGTTTCCCAACACGTTGTGGCTTAAGACAACAATTTAATTTTCTTTTTCATGGTTGCAGGGCTGATGGGCTCAGATCGTCAGTTCTCACTTGGGGTCATTCATGCAGTTGTGGTCAGATGGCAGGCTGGGTCTGGGGTAGGTACCTGGGTTTGGGTGGCTGGTGATTGGGTGAATATCTCTCCCCTAATAGGACCTCTCCTTTCTTAAAGAAAATGGTAGGTGTTTTTTTAAGCTCAAGAATTCATTTTCCTTGAGGTAGCATTAGGTGATTTGGGATAATCATAATACAATTTGGATGGAAGTGAGGGTGGGGTTAGGCATAGTGGTTAAGAACATGAGCCTTAGAGATAGAGATCTTGGGCTCAATTAGCTACTTCACCACTTTGTTGGCTTTCTCACTCACTAGCTGTGTGGCCTTAGAACAGATCCTTACCCTCTCTGAGCATCATTTATCCCATCTCTAATAGGGGCTAATAATGCCTACCTTATAGGGTATTTGTGAAGACTGAATGAGATAATGAAGAGCATGCCTTGTGTTTAGAGGGTGCTTTAAGTGTTTGATGATGACAGGGGAAAGTATTTCAGGAGCCAAGTCTAGATGCAGCCCAACAAATGAGAAATTTCAGTGCTAAAATACTCAGTCATTTCCAGGATCTCTGGCAATGGCTAGAATCAAACATTCCCTGTACTATTTTAATCCAAGAAGGAAAAATGTACTTTTGATGAGCAAACTTGTTTTTGGATACTTGTTTCTACCTGCAGCATTGCCCTTGTAGGATATCCCCCAAAGAAAAGCATGGTCGTGGCTTATTCTGGGACCTTGTAAATGGGGTTGTGTTTGATTACAGTGGTTGTGTTTGGCTCTGGGGAAAGGGGAAGTTCAGATCACAGCATGCTCTAAGTGGGTGTGTCTTGGGAATGCCCACTGCTGGTCCTTTGTACATAGTACCTCTCCCACAAACTGTCAGATCTCTCAGTGACAGCTAAATGCATGCTTTAGACATGTGTTAAAAATCAGGCATGCCAGGCCCAGCTCAGATTTCATCTCACTGAATCACCTTCTGCGTTGGTCCTTAAGAAAGAAGGCAACAACCTCAAATGCAGATTAAGTTGCTTTCAGGTAGAATTACAGGACAGGGGCCTGGCTGGGGAAATGTTCCTACAATTTAAGGGCATTAGAGAGGACCTACTGCTTGAGCACTTCAAGAACTCTAGAAATTGGCAAGCTTTGCTCATTTTTATTTTTTTAAATCTTAGTGGGCCTTTAAAACTCAACTTTAAGCACTGGCCTGAAAACTAGATAGGCAACAACAATTTTTATCTCCATCAATATTAATGCTGGGGACAAGCCCTCCACCCAAGTGACAGGAAAGCACCCAGAACTAATTGGAGTCCCCAGGAAGATTTAGAAAATCCTTATGCCTTAATAGGGGTAGAATGGACTCTATCTGCTTTTGGCCCACTATGGAAGATGATCTCTCCCCACTACAAATAAACAGATGATATCAAATGCAGGCCAGAGTGGAGAGAGTCTGACTAGGTATTTTAGCCATTGACACAGAGACATTTTTGCTCCCCCCTCCCCCTTTAAAATATGTTTTTATTATTTTTAGAGAGACCGGAAGGGAGAGAGAGAGAAACATTTATGAAAGAAAGAGAGAAACATCAACATCAATAGACTGCCTCCTCCATGCCCCTTGCTGGGGATTGAGCCCACAACCCCCACAACTGGGGCATGTGTCCTGACCAGGAATTGAACCAGTGACCTCCTGGTACATAGGTCAACACTCAACCACTGAGCCACACCAGCCAGGCATGAATCCCCCCTTTTAACCTAAATTATCCAAATTGTCAACATAAAGTAATTCACTGTATGCTCTTATAAACCCTTTTAATTTCTTTGAGGCTGGAAGTTATATATCCTCTTTTATTCCTGACTTTGGTCATTTGTATCCTCTCTTTATTTGTTAGTTAGACTAAATAGATTTTGTGACCTTGGCACTATTGACATTTAGACCCAGTAATTTTAATTATGGATGGGGCTGCCATGTATTGTAGGATGTTTACATCTCTGGCCTCTACCCACTGGATGCCAATAGTACACACGCACACATACACATACACACACACGTACACCAAAGTATGACAATTAAAAAATTCTCCAGTTACTGGAAAGTGCCCCGCCGGGGGTGGGGGTGGGGGGGACAAAGTCATCCCTGATTGAGAAAAACTGGTCTAGATAAAGTTTTAATTTGTTGATTTTTTCAAATAACCAGTTTTTGTTTTCATTGATTTTATCTATATTTTGTTTTTCTTTTAATTTGTGTATGCTCTAATCTTTCATTTCCTATCTTCTACTAGCTTTGGGTTTAATTCACTTCCCTCTCTGCAACCTGCCCTCCCCTTCCCTCCCCCCCCCCCCCCCCCCCCGCATAGTTTCTGAAGGTGGAAGCATGGAGGCACAAAAAGTGATTTTAAGACAAATTGTATTTTGGACAACTTGGATTTTAGTAAACTTAGCACCTTAGCTGGGAGAACTGTTTAATAATCAGTTAATAAGAACTTCTTATCCAGAACAGTTTAATAATCAGCTAATAAGAATTGTGTAATAATCATTAATAAACAGACAATAGTAAAATAAAAGTTTTTCCCCAGCCCTCAACTTTGCCTTTCCTAAGGAAAATATTGTGTAAAAAGCTTAGCTGTGGTTAACTTCTAGCCCACTCTCTTACATAATAACCCTGAATTCCCTAAATGAAATGAATTGTCTTCTTCCTTGAAATTTCTTTTCACTTCCAATCTACATTCTGACCTCTTTTCATTTACTTACACTGATAGATTAGCTAATATAATTGAACAATTGCTGCTGATTATATAATGGGATATTATTTTTCTAAGTGCTATAAATGATGAATGATCACATGTAAGTGATCAATAAACAGTAGATGCTAATGTAATTACTCTCATAATGGTGATGATGTCGACAATGAAGGAAGTATCATTCAGAAAAATTAGACTTTAAAGTAAGGACAGAACTTCCAGTCATGATGGTGGCATAGGTAAACATAGTACTCAACTCCTCCCACAACCATATCAAAATTATAACTATACTACAGAACAAACATCATGCAGAGCTGCCTGAAATCTAGCTGAAGAGAAGTCCTACAACCAAGGATATAAAGAAGAAGCAACATCAAGACTGATAGGAGGGCAGGGATACCCAATGGGCTGGTCCTGTGGTAGGCAGTTAGACAGACATGAACAGAGCAGGACAATGGGCCAGGTATAGAAGGTCACCAGGGTAGAAAGTCCTGGGTGCCTAGCAAAGGACAGTTGTAGTATGGGACATCATTCCCAGGGTGACCTTTCCTCCCCAAGCATATTGCTAGTCATATGGTTTGGACTCCCTGACCTTTCCTCCCTAGATATAACACTTGGCCACAGTTGTATTTCAGCTCCAGTCCCAGAAAAGCAGCAAAACCAGAGAAGTAATACCATGCCAAGTCCCACAGATGATCCTCCATGATGGTCACAGCCAGTCCTTACAGCCAATAGGCCTGCACTCATTGATGTGTCATCAGCAATCAAGGCTCAGCTACAATAGTAGGGTGTACACAGCACACATGGGGGAGGGGGCTCTCATGGAGTGGCCAGCTCAGGTAAACAGGAAGGTTGTGCTACTGGATCCTATAGGACACCTACTACATTAGGCCACTTTACCAAGTCTGGAAGATGTAGTAGCTCTACCTAATACATAGAAAGAAACACAGGAAGGCTGCCAGAATGAGGAGACCAATAAACTTGTCCAAATGAAACAACAGAACAAAACTCCAGAAAAATAACTAAACAAAATGGAGACAAACAATCTATTAGATGCAGAGTTCAAAACACTGGTTATAAGGATTCTCAATGAATTTATGGGAAGAATAGATGAATTTAATGAGAACTTCAACAAAGAGATAGGAAATATAAAAATGGAACTATAAAACATAAAAATGAGCCATTCGGAAATACAGACTGCATGAACTAAAATAAAGTATACATTACAGGAAATTATCAGTGGAGTAGATGTAGCGGAGGATCCAATCATGTATTTTGAAGCTAAAGGAAGCAAAAAACACCCAAATAGAACAGCAAAAAGAAAAAAGAATCAAAAAAAATTACGATAGTGTAAGGAGCCTCTGAGATAACAAGTGTATCAACATTCGATTCATAGGGGTGCTGGAAGGAGAAGAGAGAGAACAAGGAAATGAAAACCTATGTGGGGAAAAAAATGGAAACTTCCTAAACCTGGTAAAGGAAACAGACATACAAGTCCAGGAAGAACAGAGTCCCAAAGAGGCACTAACCACACACATCATAATTAATATGCAAAAGGTTAAGGACAAGAGAGAATCTTAAGAACAGCAAGAGAAAAACAGTTAGTTACCTACAAGGTAGCTCCCATAAAACTTAGTTGATTTCTGAACAGAAACTTTGCAGGCCAGAAGAGATTGGTAAGAAATATTCAAAGTGATGTAAAACAAGGACCTACAACCAAGATTATTCTACCCAGAAAAGCTATCATTTAGAATGGAAGGACAGATTAAGAGCTTCCCAGACAAGAAAAAGCTGAAAGATTCATCACCACCAAACCAGTTAAAGGATCTTCATAAAGATTAAAAAAAAGAAGAAGAAGGAAAAGAAGATTAAATATATGAATAATAAAATGGCAATACATACTTACCTCTCAACAACTAAATCTAAAAAAAAATAAATAAATGAACAAGCAGAACAAAAACAGATTCATAGATATAACATTTTGATGGTTGCCAGATGGAAGGGGATTGTGGGGATGGGTGAAAAAGGTGAAGGGATTAAGAAGTACAAATTGGTAGCTATGGAATAGTCATGCAGATATAAAGTACAGCATAGGGAATATAGACAATAATATTCTAATAACTATGTATGGTGTCAGAAGGGTATAAGCTTTTTCAAGATGATCACTTAGTAAATTATGTAATCTCTAATCACTGAGGTATACACCTGAAATTAATATAATATTGTATGCCAACTGTAATTGGAAAATAAAAAGTTATTTAAAGTAAAAAAAAAAAAAAAAAAAAAAAAGGACATTTCCAAATCATGGAAGGATAGAGGAGATGTAATCAAGTACAACAGAAAGAAATACTTAGTTTAGTAGCCAGACTGACGATCAAACTCTACTCTAAGAGAGCAGGTGCTAAAGCTGGGATGCAGTTACTGCCAGGAGCTAAAGGGAGGGATGACTTTAAGCCTTCTTAGCAAGCATTACAGCCAACTCATGGAAACCAAAATCAGTTAATGAACACCAAGGTCAGGAGCAGAGCTAACAACAGCAGACTGAGTGAAGATGAGGAGCAGGACAGAATATTAGTATTTGGGGTGAAGTAAAAAGGACCCTGGGTGAAGTAAAATTAGGGACCCACTTAGTTTGCACGTGGCCTTTCTGAGTTCTCTATGCATGTTAATGGTCTGGTAGACTTACAGGTTACAGGGAAGCTGCCATCAGCTGGAAGCCTGATCTGCTGTTCACTATGCACAGGGGCAGGTGCTGTGCTCTGTCTCTGTGAGGCACATGCAGGCTTTACAGGGCCTGTCAGGAGGAAGGCAGCTCAACTCCACATTCCCTTTCTTGATTCCCATCCCTCTCCTTGGCTCAATTCCCATCCTTGTCCCTGTCCTTTTCCAGTCCCAATTCACCTTCCATTTCCCTTCCTTCTTTTCCCCCTCTTGTTGAACTAGAGAGGAAGGAAGGGAGAGAAGGAGAGAAACATCAATGTGAAAGAGAAACATTTATTTGTTGTCTCCTGTACCCACCCTGACCGGGGATCGAACCTGCAACCTAGGTATGTGCCCTGAGAATCAAACCCATAATCTTCCAGTGCACAGGACGATGCTCCAACCAACCGAGTCACACCAGCCAGGGCTGTCTTCCTTCTTTTAGTCCCACACCCTCTGCCCAGACACAGCTTGTCTCTCACAGATTACATTACTTAGGCTAAGGCAATATGCTCTCACCACCTGAAATCCTGCTTCTTGCATAAAACATCAATTCTTCCTGTTCCAGGACATCCTGGGTGTGGGGCACTGCTGTTTACAGTACAAGAACATATTGTATATAGCATCACATAGCCACCCAGCTGGGGACATGTTAAAATAGGAAAACTTGGTCTGGAACTGAGATCCTGTGGGTACCCTTGCTCTGAGCATGAGACATGCCTATGAGCTGGCAAATGAGGCATAAAAGCGGGGGAGAGAGGACATTAACAGAAAGAAAGAGATTTAAAGAAGAGGGAAAAGAGAATCTATAAGGTAACACCTGCATGTGATAGGAGCTTTCAATGTATTATTTTATTTAAATTTTGCAACTCTATAAAATAAGGGGATCTCATCTCCCTTATTTTACAGAAGAGGAAAGTGGGGCTCACAGATCATAACAAATAACTTTCCCATTATGAGCACATGGCAGAGTTGGGATTCCAATGTAGGGTTGGATGACCCCACTGCTTCACACACCACTTGGTGGAAAACAGGATGTCACATTGGTGATCTCCAATGATACTACTAACAGAGTGAAAAGTCAAGTCACAGACTAAAAGAATGTATCTGTAATAAATGTATCTCATAGAGTACTTTTAGATATACTACATAAAAAACTCCTAGAAATTAATAACACAAGTCAATAAAAAAATTTTAAAGGGCAAAAGACTTATACATGTCACAAAAGCAGATGTATGAATCAATACTAAATGTATGAAAAGGTGATTAACATAATTAGTCATCAGGGAAATGCAAATGTAAACCCTCATGAAATACCTCACAGAAAAGACTAAAATAAAAATGTCTAAAAACATGAAATGTTGACGAGGACATGGAGCAACCTGAACTCTCATAAACCACTGGTGGAAGTATAAAATAGTACGCTTTGGAAAGCGAAGTGTCAGTGTCTTAGGAAGTTAAGTGTACATCAATTCACAACATTATACATGAATCTGAAAAATACTATGGTAAGCAAAAGGAAAAAAGCCCAAACACAGAAGATTATATTGTTTGATTCCATTAGTTATAGAACTTCCATAGAAGGCAAAACTCATCTCTGTTGTATTTCAATTTTAGAAATTATACTTAGATAAAAAATGTATGGGAAAAATTACCTCATTATCCTCACCATCCTGCTCAGCCCTCAAAAAATAAAAACAAAACAAAACAAAAAACAGTGTGATCTTTGAATTCACTTAACCAGGCACACATGTACTAACTGCACTTGTCAACTCTTCCCCGATTTACATTTACCTCTTCCCTTAGGCTCTTATATCTACAAAAGATGTGATTATTACTATGTGGCAAAGTAAATATTATTACTACTAGTAGACCTGCGCAGGAATCCAGGCGCCAGTAGCTCTCTGCCCGCCTCCTGTAGCTCCCCTTGCTCCCCTCCCCCACCTCATAGCTTGCTGCTCTGCCCCCTCCTGTAGCTCTCCACCGCTTGTAGTTTGCTGCCCCACCCTCCTGCAGATCCGTGATCTGGTCTTGACGCAGTCAGTCGTTACGCCTCATGGTGTAATGGAAAATTAGCATATTCCTCTCTTATTATATAGGATAAGTACTGAGTGAATTAACCAGTGTCCATTTTCATATTAAATATTAGTAAACTTTGATTTCTTACTTTTATAAAAGGATAGGAAGTTCCAATATTTTCTTCTTGTACTCCAGCTGGTCATCTTGCACACACTCTAGCTATGTGTCTACCGCTCTGAAGACCACTGTTTTCATGCTCTGCATGAGGACTTTTTGCCACTTGCAACTGAAAGAGATAAGATTTTATTCTGTTGACAATAAGTACCCTCCAAAGTATTTCAAAAAGGAGGAAAGTATCTCACAGCATAGTGCAGGGACTAAAGGCAGAAAAGTCTGTTAAAGTCTAGAAGAGGTTGGTGGCTTGAATTAAGTCAACGAAATGGAGAGAAGGAGATGGAAGTAAGAGGCACTTAGTAAGCAGAATCCAAAGATTCTTAGATAAAAACACTCATAGGTCTTGGTGGTGAGTCAGATATGGAAAGGTGAGGACACAAGAAGCATCATGAATGGTACCCAGATTCCTGGCTCAGACAGTTGGGTGTATGGTGGGACCCTTACTGAGAAGGAAGTCCGGGAGTTGGAGAGGGTAATGATGAAGGATCTAGCTTTGGGCAGCCCAAACCCGAGGTGTCTGGGAGATTCCCAGTGGGCAGCTGGGAATATAGCTCTGGTACTCAACAGTGAGGACATGGCTACAGAGTGGCCACTCAGGTGTCTTCTCTAGGCCGAGGCTTCTGTGTTTTTAGCCTCGGTTCTACAGCTCTTCCTCAGCATACTGGAGCCTGAGAGAAGTCCATCTTTCCTCCCTGGCATCATTGCTGGTCCCTCCCTACTCCCCACTACACTTGAGAAAGCTGAAATGCATACATCATCACCTCCACTTCTGGTGAGAAGTCCCTACAGGAGCTTTCCAGTTTGCATCCTGGTAATGGATTTACCATGCTCTTCACCAAGAGCAAAGACCCATATCCATTTGACATTTATGGAGCTTTATAATGTGCCCGGCTTTGTGCTCCAGACAAGATAGACAGAAATGCAAGGGCATGGTGCCTGCCTCCCAGGAGCTCACTGTGAAGAGACAGACAACTGTAATGTGATACAATGATTAGATTGGCTTGGCTGAGCTGTAGCGGGGTCTTAGAGGAACAGAGGATGGGCCAGGCTGAAGAAATCAAGGAAAGTGTCAGGGGGGTGGCAGCCTTTGGCCTGATATTGAAGAATCAGCTGGACTAAGCAAGATGCAGCAGATACTCTAAACAAAAGACCTGTGTAAGAACCTGAGGCATGAGAGAACATGGTACATTGAAGAGCAGGTGGTGCAGGAAGCTTAGTGTGGCTGGAGTGTAATGTGCAAGGGCAGCATGTCTGTGGTGGGTCTGTAGGGTGAGTGTTGTTGTTTTTGTAGAGCAGGTGCAAAGCCCTGCACGGTATTTAAAGCTTCACGAGGTAAGAGGGACAACCTTTCTCTCATTTGGACTCTCCCTTAGGAGAAGCTCATTAACAGGCTGGAGTGGGGGAAATACAGCCTCCTCAACATCATCATGGGGTGCTGGAAAAGGATGCTTTGCTGGCTAGTGAGGGTATTTGCAGCTAGAGCAAAACAGGTTGTACAGTCAAGGTTGTACATGCATGGGAGAGTCCAGCCAGGTGGCAACCAGAATTGGGTCCAAATACTGGCACTAGCTTGCCTCAGAGTAGTATCGGCGCTCAGGCTGAAAGGAGGGTGAATTGGACCCAGACCCAAGACTTGGCCCAAGTGCAGTTCCTTCCTGAAATAGGACTCCTTGACTGTAGGGGACATGACAAGACAACAAGGGTCCCAGAAAAAGCTGTAGTCGTGGCAAGAGCCACAAGACCACCAGGACTCAGACTGGCAAGACAGACCTTGAGCTTAGGCGTTGCAGCAGCAGCACTAATGGGGAGAAGAATGCAGGACAAAGAGAGAAGGTGTAACAACAGTGATGGCCAAGGACACAGCTCCTCCTATGCACGTGCAAACAGCATAGCCTTGGCACGGCAGTTCCCACAAAGATATCCTGGGAGCTTTGGGATTCATTTATTGGCTCTGAGTGTTTTTATGACCATAGACTTTGATTATTACCCATTTGTGCAGGCCGGGCCAAAAAGAAATCTTGTTAACGGTCTCATACTACCTTAAAAAAGCTAAGAGGTCACATGTTATAAGAAGCACTACTATTTTACCTACCACTAATAAGGTAAAATATTGCTGATTATTTATAAGATACAAGCAATAGTGAGGCATTTAGTTACCATCAGTCTTGTTGCCACATGGTTCCTGTTCTCCCCCGATTCTGGGTAAATGGCAGGACTCTACTTCCTGTCCACTTTGTGGTGGGTGAAGTCATATGACTAATTCTGGTGAATGAATTGTGCATGAAAGTGACCAACTGATTACTTGTGAGTGTGAGACCTTCTAGGCACCTTTTTCCTTTCTTTTTTTAAAAATATATTTTATTGATTTTTTTACAGAGAGGAAGGGAGAAGGATAGAGAGTTAGAAACATCAATGAGAGAGAAACATTGATCAGCTGCCTCCTGCACACCTCCTACTAGGGATGTGCCCGCAACCAAGGTACATGCCCTTGACCAGAATCGAAGCTGGGACCCTTCAGTCCACAGGCCAACACTCTATCCACTGAGCCAAACCGGTTAGGGCTAGACACCTTTTTCTAATTTGTGCAAAGTGACCACATGGGCAACAGGCCGCTGTGGACATGGGGCACAAGATGCATGCCTTGCTAAGATTAAACTGAAATCAAGCTCTGAGCTGGGAGTCGGCTCTGACAAACCTCCTTTGTGCTTCTGCTTCCCCTGCAGTAGAAAAGGCCACAGTTTCTGAGATTAATGCAAACTACTATCACTGCAGGAAGACATTTCCGGACATACACCTGGCATCGACAGACACACATTTTTAAACAAAGACATGTGTTTTCCAATAACATAATAGCAAAGCACAACTTTAAGACAATAAAAATACCATACTTGGCCAAAGAAAACTTTCAGGAATGAAATATGTATGTTCGTTAATTACCTTTCATGTCCTCCACCACTCACTGCACTTGGTCTTCTTTTGGAGGGCTGATATTCAGAGCATTTGGAAATTTGTATGGAGAGTAAATGCTTTGACAGAGGCCTTATTGAGTCCTGAGATACCCAGGATAAACAGGAGAGAAGAACTTATGAGCTTTACTGCCAGAATTAAATAGGCATAAGAGGCAAAGACCTTCCCTGAATCTTCTCGGAAAAGTGGTTGGGAAACATAGACCAGGGAACAGGCTACAGGCACAGGAGCACCGTTTTGGAGAGTTGAGTTCTAACCACATTTGCCATTTTGTTTCTTCACATCTATGCCCCCATTTAAAGAAGAGTGAGGTATTTGTATTTGTTGATGGATAAAATTTCCAGACTTCCTGATTTCAAATAGCTTGTTCCATTCATTCTCCCCATGAGTATATTTAAGCTTAGGAGGCCATATGTTGCACGTTCTTAGTTTTAGGTTCAAAATACAAGGTTGCTGTAGAGATTGGTTGGACAGAAAGACTCAGAGGACTTTACATCCAAATGTGTAGCCACCAGGAGAAGGGATGTTACTATGAAAATGAGAACACGCAGGTGGGAGTTTCTTCCTGGAAGACAGGAGGCAGCAACAGGACTGACCTGAGATGGGAAAAGCAGACCCTAGTCTCTAGCAGAAAGGCCCAGCAAGTCTCATAGAAGTGAAATGCTAAAAGCAAGGCTTATAAAAGTGTTATTCAGGGCATCCAGGACAAATAAGCAAACTTAGTGTCCAGATCATGGAATCTAAATACCATTCTCCGCGGAAAGGAATCAGGGTTCTTTGAAGAAAGGGCTGATTTCAGGAGTGGAGTTGGGAAAGTACCAGATGAACCTGGAACATCTTGCTGGGCCAGGAAGTAGAGATGCTCTAAAAGAATATGCATAAGGAGCCAGCTTGAAGAGACTCCATCTAGAACACTTTGAGTCTCAAAATAAATACTGACAGTACAGATTATAACCCACAGAATACAGTTAAGAATCCATGGGTCGATACTTAGTAAATACAGAGATAAATAAATGAAAAAGAAGGGAAATTTCTTCCTTGTAGTAGAATGTCAATTAATGGATACAGAAGAAATAATGGAAATAAGTATGGAAGGAATGATGGACTTAGAAAATAATTTGGCAACAACCATAGTAATAATTGTTTTAGGCAAGAATCACCAGGATGCCAAAACCAATAGGTGAATGTTTGATAAGAAACAGGAATTTTATATTATCTGGAAGTATCTCCCATGAGACTCTTATTAATTACTAATGGGAAAAAAGTTACTTTACAGCATAGGACCTTACAGACACCACCTTACTGAAGTGTCAAAGTTAATATAATCTGTAATAGGTAACAGATATCATTTGCCTTTTGAAATAATGCACTGAGAAAAACACATCATTATTTCTGTGGTATTTCTTCCAAAAAGGTATACACTGAATACAATGATGAAGAAACATCGGATAAACCTAAACTGAAAGAAATTCTACAAATTAACTGTGCAGTAATGTCTGAGTCATGAAAAAGACTGAGGAATATAAAGGAAACTATAAAGACATGAAAACTAAATGCATAATGTGAACCTAGATCAAATTCCACACCAGAGAAATATATTTTTCTTTTCTTATAAAGCCCATTAGTGAGACAATTGATGAAATGTGAATGTCTATGGATTAGATAACAGCTGAATGAATGGTAATTTTCTGGTTTTGATAACTGGACTGTGGTTATGTGAAAGAATGTCTGTCCTTGTTTCATGAAATACACCTTGAGGAATTTAGGTATAAAGAGGAATTATATTATTGTCAATGTACTTTCAACTGATTCCAAGAGAGAGAATGATAAAATCAACTTGGTAAAATGTTAACATGTTGGGAATCTGGGTGAAGGGTATATGGCAGTGGTCGGCAAACTGCGGCTCACGAGCCACATGCAGCTCGTGAGCCGCAGTTTGACTAATGAGTTTGCCGATCCCTGGTATATGGGAATATGTCACAATGTTTTTGTAACCTTTTCTGCATGCCTGAAATCATTTAAAAATAAAAGTTTTTTAAAGATTAAAAATAAATAGGTAAACAAACAGAGTTGTCCAAGGAATTTCTACTGAGGGAAAAATATGCAGGATGGACTGGAGTAAGGCTGAAGGCAGTAATGGATATCTTCCGCTTGTATCCAGTGTGTGTCCAGAGCCATATTTCCTATTTCATAATGGTTGCTTGTGTCATTCTATGATGCATACAGCCAGGCAATACTGGTTCCTCACCTCCTCACAGGCACCCACACATCTTTAGATGCACATCTGGAATAATCTCTGAGCATTCCTTGATATTTGACTGCTTACAGGGCAACATGTGCCTCTAACTAGAGGCTCTGATTATTTTTCTGTGTCCCTACAAGCCAACTATACTTTTCTCTCCATCTCGAAGTACCTAATCAAAGTTTTACAGGATTTCGATTAGGCCAATGAACAGTCTCTGAGTTTTGATCCTATTCCATCTGTGTTCATGTTTAATCAAAATTCCAGTGGGGGGAAAAATTCTAAATTGAGAGAAACCACATACTATAGTAGGAAAAGCACTAAACTGTCTTACTCTACCACCAACTATATTTGAATTTGGGTCAATCACTTCTATAGTCCTTGTCCATAAAATAGAGAATCTGAACTAAATTATAACAGTGGTCTCTTCCCCTCTTTAAAAAGATGATGGTTACTAAAGACAAGATCCCTCTAATTTTAGCCAGTTTGCATACCCATGAGAATAAACTTTCCCCCTTTAATTAAAGAGATGAGACCTTGCACTTGATTCTCAAGGTTGACCTTGGTTTGAGTTCATAGCATTGACATCGTTTTACCTAGAGGAAGGATTACAGTTAAGAGGCAGCATTCCCACACCCAAGTTCTATTTTATAACAACCTCTGCCAGCTACGCTATGTTTAGCTTAAACTATTTTTGGATGCATAACAGTTAATCACCTCTCCCAGTGAAAAATTAAAGGAGAAAAACACACACCAGAAATATCCTGTAATCACTCCTCAATACATCTAACTCCTCCTGGGTCCCTTTCCCTATGACCTTCATCTCTGAGACTTCTCTGTGTTTCTTGCACTAGCATGCACATGAGCTGTCTCCCATGACCAGTGTGCTCAGGTATCTGTTTCCTTCAGGCCTGGCTCCAATTCAGAAGCTCCGAGGAGCTGACAAGGAATTGGGAGAAAGAGACTAGCTGTGCCCAGTTTTGCATGAAAGCAGCCCCGGACATACACTTCTACAATCACTCTACAGGCTCTGCCTCCCCACTTGGGCTGCTTCTCTGTGCTAAAGACTTTGCTTAAGGCATAAAGGACTTTTCCCCTAAGTCCCAACTTTTAGAGCACTGTCTCTTCAGCAGAACTCCATAGACTTCTTCAGATTTTGTTCTGATCTGATCCATTTCTCAAAGAAAAAAAAAGTGAGAGAGAGAAAGATATGCTAAATTTCCCTTTGGGGGCCAGACAAGGGAATACAATGGGAGTCTTATGTCCTGGAGGAATGCAAGGAATCCCGAAGATGGGCACAGGCTGCCTGAGCTGAGCACTGTGTATAATAGAAGACACAAGGGCAATGAGAGGGTGGGCTCTGTCCACTTGGTGTAGGCAGGATAACTTGACCCTGAGATTTGGAGAACCCCAGAAGTCATGGATTTTCTGTAAATAAGAGCAGGTGAAATCTATTTCAATTCCTCTTCCATGTCAACTTCATAAAATTATAAAAATAAAATATGAAAAATATCAAACATATAGAAAGTGAAAAAAAGTATAATGAACATCCATAACATTTTGCCATATTTGCTTTCTTAATTTTCATATGTACTTCCATATACATGTATTTATATATGCATGTGTATACATCTATATGTATACACACACACATACATATTTATGCAAATTGCTGAAACATTTTAAAGGAATTATAGACATCAGGTCATTTCACTTCCAAATACTTAAGCTTTTATGTCCCTCAAATAAGGACATTTTGTGATTTAATAGCAATAGTATTATTACTCTTAAAAATAATAACTCCATAATATCATGTAATACTCTGTCTCTAGTACATTGCCCCAGTGCTACCAAAAGTGTATTTTATAGTTGTTTTCTTCAAAATAGAATTCAATCAGACCAAGCCAATTATCTGGTTGACTTTAATATTTTGCATTTATTTGTTTCCCCTCAGTGTCATTAAAACACTTTTTTTCTCTTCTCTGTTTTTCTTTACCCTGAGGATTAGATCATATATGCCAACATATCAGGAGGCACATAATATCTGGTTGTACTATTGGGGACATTAAATTTACTTTATCCAATAAAGTATAGTCAGTTTTGCTATAATACCACAAATATAATCTTAAAATCCCTGTCTATGCAAAATTACATAGTAAAAATCACAAGGCTTATGGGGAAAATGGAGATAAGGGTACTACAGCATTCAAAAATGTTGATTAAAAAAATAGGAATCTATTAAAAACAATAGCAGTTTAACACATGTGAAATGGTTAAAAAATACATAAATACCACAACAAATATGGCACTTCACCTTGAAAAAACACCTGATGCTTACTTGTAGAAGTGGGCATCAAAAAGTGTTGCAGCTTGTGAGTTATTATGAAGGGATGGAAGATGATCTAAAATTGGACAGTGTCCACACCAGATGTGGATGGGTGTGGCTCTTCACACATGTGGTGAAATGAGGTAGCTGGTAGGAGTTTGAGATGTGCATGTGTGTGCATGCTGTGTATTCCTAGGTGGCGTGGCTCAATAGAGGGCAGTTTTCTGCATTCACCTAGTGTTTCTTGAGGACAGGATCACACAAGTAAACATGAAAATGCATTACCCTCAAAGTGTTCCTTAGTATATCAATCATATTGGAAAGAATTCACAATTCAAAACAAGTATATCAGAATTGATTGCATTGGTAATTTACTTCTCTCTTTTTTTCTTAATCATTTTAGCTAGAGGTTCAATTTTACTGATCTCATCAAAGAAAGAGGTGTTAGTCTCAATGGATTTTTTCATTCTGTTCTCTCCTCCATTTATTGTGCTCTTATCTTTATTGTTTCTTTCTTCTGGTTACTTTGAGTTTAATTTGCTTTTCTTTTTCTAGTTTTCTAAGGTAGAGGTATAGCTAATCAATGATAGATCATTTTTATTTTCTAATATATGTTGTTAGAGGTATGTATTTCTCAACAAATACTACTTTAGCTGCATCTCATGAATTCTGATATGTTATGCTTTCATTATCACCACAGAAATAGTTTCAAAGATTTCCACATCTATAAGGATGGAGTAGACATACCTTCTGTGCATTCTATTAAATACAGCTAAAAATTATATATACAAAAATATATAATTTATTTATATATTTAAAAAAACACATAAGACACTGAAAGGTAAAGAGAAAAACAGCAGACAGGCTAGGGACCCGGAGACTAGAATAATGACAGGATGCTAGGGGTGATATCAGCCAAGGTTTAGTGGAGATCATGAACTCCCAAACTCCATCCAGCGAAGTCACCCCCACTGAATGTCACTGGAGGCCAACTGGGTAGCCTGGACTTCCATTCTGACCTGTTGGCAATAAGGCATGCCTCCTTTCTCTAAACAGGAAGAAATATTTTTTAAAAAAAGAAATCTTAAAACATAAAGATGGAAGAAAGAACAATAGAAAGAGCAAATATGTGTTTGACAGTTGAAGCAAGAATTGTAACACTCTAATTTGATTCTCAATATACATAGAGGAACTTTTAAATTTAATATTTATTTAATATAATTATATTATAAATGGAAGAGGGCAAAGAATGTAAAATAAGATAAAGTTCCTATATTTCATTATAACTAGTAAATGTTGACACCACTAGACAAAGTATATACACACATACATGTGTTTAATATAAACATAAAGCAGTCAATTAAGAAGCTATAAATAATATGTATCCTATATACATACATTAATGCATAAACATATTAATACAGTAATGAATTTTTTTTATAAAAGTAAAAATCTGCTGGATTTCTTTCAGTTTGTGAAAACATACTAATATAGGTCTTTTGTAAAAGCAAAGTGACTGAACATAAACTTTTGGAAAGTGGGGAATACTATTTGCTTTATGCCATTTCAGCTGACAAAAGGTTTCACAAAAATGCTCTACTTTTGGATCCTGGGGAAACCTGTATAAAGAGATATCCTCAAAAACACTACAGACATTAAGTAAAAATGATAAACAAGCCCTAACCGGTTTGGCTCAGTGGACAGAGCGTCGGCTTGCAGACCGAAGGGTCCCAGGTTCAATTCCAGTCAAGGGCATGTACCTTGGTTGTGGGCACACCCCCAGTAGGGGATGTGCAAGAGGCAGCTGATCGATGTTTCCCTCTCATCGATGTTTCTAACACTCTATCCCTCTCCCTTCCTCCCTGTAAAAACATCGATAAAATATATATTTTTTAAAAAGATAAACAAAAAAGGAGCTTTTCTATTCTTTTCCGGTGTTCAAGATGTCAAAGCAGGGATGTGGTGGGTCCTCCAGTGTGAAATTCTGGGATTTCCCCAGGTCTCCCATTGGGAACCGTGATCAACTGTGCTGACAACACAGGAGCCAAACATCTGTAGATCACCTCTGGGGACGACTGAACAGACTTCCTGCTGCTGGTGCGGTCAGAAAAGGCAACCAGAGCTCAGAAAGAAGGTACAGCCAGCAGTGGTAATTAGACAAGGAAAGTCTTACCAGAGAAAATATGTGTTTCTTTATTTTGAAGATAATGCAGGGTTCACTGTAAACAATAAAGGCCAGATGAAAGGTTCTGCCATCACTGGACCAGTTGCCACGGAGTGTGCAGTTTTGTGGCCCAGGATGATCACATCCAGTGCTGGCAGCATTGCATGATTCTCTGATGTTTTTGTAAGAAAAAAAACCCCTAAAAATTATTTTCTTCCCCCACCCAAAAACAAACAAACAAAAAAAGGAATTCTAAAATCTGTTAAAGTAACCCATAGAGAGGCAGAAAAAGCAAACCAAAATCAGATCAAACAGAAAACAAAAAATAAATGGTAGACTTATGGCCTAACATTAGCTAATAAATCACAGGGATACAGCAATTAAAAGATAGAAATTGGCAGAGTGGATAAAAAAATTGGGAAAATTTCAAAGATTCTTTATATGCTACCTAGAAAAACAAAAGCAAAGTGCTTGGCCTAATTGTTCCTCTCATAACTACCTCTTTTGATAATCTGTCACCCACACCACAGCCAGATGCTCTCAATGAATTAAAATACCGTAACTCCTATGAGCCTAATGGTGCCATTTTACAACGTTCAAAATAAACCAGTGGGGTGGATCCTATTTATAATAGCTCTAAAGAATATATATGGAGATAATTCAAATGATTGGACCCAAACACAAAATATGCCTATAAAAATGCAACATTTTTAGTTATTGTCTTATGTATTATTCATGTATTATTGTTATCTCTAATTGTGGGCGGAGAAGATACTGTGCAATATCGCAGTCTTTTGAAATGTAATGTCCTAGCAAATAGTGTCTTTTGGTGGAAGGCCCATATGCACTGGAAAAGAACTTGTATCTGTAGCATGATAAAATGTTCTCATAATTTGGGAATCACAAAAATTTGTCAACTAATTCATAATTATCCTGGAATCAAGAATGGGTGTTTTTACTAAAGTCCTGTTCAGGGACTCTCCATCACCTATCCATTAAGGGTACATCATCTCCAAGTTCCTCATGAAATACAAAGATGTTCACCATGAAAAGATGCATCCCCCAAACCCTCCTCATTTAGTGTCCACCCACACAGAGACTGGGTCCAAGAGTGTAAACTATCTCCTCCAAATTTCTGTTCTTAAATACTCCTATGTGTATATGTGGTTTGCTTATTTGAAACATAAAATGCCCTCACAGTTGTTTTGAGGATGACAGTGACAAACTTATAATAAAGCAAAGCAAACAAAACAAATACCCCAGCAACGCACTTTGTCCTTTCACATGGGTGCCCCTGGCTTCACACAGGAAGTTGTTGCACCGTCCCTGTACATGCATTCCTTCACAGCTCTCTTCGGCCCAGCTAGTCTCAGAGCCTGAAAATCATATGAGCTGTTGGATGGGAGAGCTGAATTAGAGGTGAGTGGTGCTTTGGTCCAATAGCAGAGGTGTGAGATGCTGAGCTAACTCTACAAAGAACAGCTGGAGCCACAGTCAACAACAGCCTTTGTCTTGTGCCCACTGAAAGGGACTGTCAACCATGAATCAGTATTTCCAGCCCCATCCACATAGATAAGCAATTGTTCTCAATCATGCACCTTTAAAATGCAAAGGTTTGTGCTAGTGGTAAACTTTCTCAGCAATCACTGAAATACTTTTTAGAAAGCAGCACACAGAGGCAAGCTTTAGGAGTAGAGAGCCAAACCATATCCTCACCCATTCACCCACTGATCCATTCATAAATGTATTCATTCATTCATTCAGGATTTGTTGGTCAACCAGCAGTCCAGGTTTCAAGTTAGGTTCTCTAGAGATACAAGAATGAATAACGCTTGGCTTTTCCTCCCTAACAAACAACAAAGCATAGTACAACACAGCAAGAGCTCTAAGGAAATGCTTCTAAACTACACTTTCCTACAAGACAGATACACACATTAGCCACTATGAACCAAGTCTGGGAAACATGGCTGGGTAGCAAACCTGATAGATAGGTGTTTCAGCATTTTGTCTTTTCTACCTTTCTTATGCTTCCTTAATCCTTAAATAAAAAAAACTTAACTCTATCTTCCCTGGGACACCAAGTAAAAGCAGTGGAAATACAAGTCCTCTGAAGTTCCTCTCATCCCAGTTTAGGCACTGAAGTGGCCACTCAGATTCTCCCACCACCAATGATGGTACTTTGCTTGCTGCCTGGGGGGCTTCCTTTGGTAGCTGATGCTGCTTCCCTCCCACCTCCATTTTCCTTTTCTGGAGTTGACTGGGGAGGCGGCGTCACTTCACACCAGTATCTGGGGCTCCTATTAAGCTCCAGGACAGGAACAAGCCTTGATGGTATTTTGGTTTCATGTCTAATGGAATTTAGGTCCAAGATTCCTAGGGTCTGTTTGGAAGACATCTGAATGGTACAACCTAGTGTTACACTAGAAATCACTTTTCCCCTCTGACCCTGAACTGGATCACACCTTGACGGTTCTCCACAGGATATCTCTGCATATTCAGGGCACTCAGCCCAGAGGCAGGCATTCATTTTGGTCTCCCTATATTGTCTTAATCCACGGATTGGAGGGCTTGCTACACATCCATCAATCAGTATGTCATCTAACTATCTCCATACCTTTTATAACCTTCTCTCTCTCTCCTGGAGAGACTATTCCTTCACACACCAGAGTCCCCATGGTCAGCATTAGCCTCTTCCCTCTGTAGGTATAAGTGGGAGCAGGTGCTTGCAGATGCTCCACCCTTCTGCGTCCAAAGCAGCAGGAGAAGAAAGCTGACTACAAAATTCCCGATCCGTGTGACATTCTGAATTCCAACAAACTATTGAAACTCCTAGGAACCCTTGCAACTTTTCAGAGTGAAGGGAAATATATTCACTTGTTCTCTATATTTCTACCAGAACTCCCAAAACATTTTAAATTGCATAAGGGAAAGGGGAAGGGAAGATAATAATTGAGTTACTTACTTAGCACACATGAGAACAGAACCACACAACACATTGGGTAACTTGATTACATTTGATCTTATTATTCAAAACATGTCAATTCTACAAATGAATGCCAGAGAGTAGGAAGTGTTCTTAATAGAAAAGTGACTGGTTTTCCATCTGTGGTAAATTGAAACACAGCCCATGGTTTATCCCAGTGAAAGGGGCACATTTAGTCTTTTCAGAATTCTTATATGAACTTTCACAGAATCATACAGGGATTATTTCAATCATCAGGATGTGCCTGAAAACCAACAAGGTCAAAACCAAAATCTTTGAGTTTTTAATCAATGGGCAAATTCAAAAGCATCTACTATGCCTTTGACACATTACTAAACCCTGAAAGGTTACAGAATGCAAACAAAACTTTATCTTCAAGTAATCTCCTGTGAGAGACATATATGCATGTTACTGTAGAGAAAGGGCCTCAAGGAGTCCCTGGCACATAAAAAGCCCCAACCGGTGATAGCTTTGGTTATTAGCTTCTGAGCTATAACAGAGGCACACGAGGTTTTAAAAACTGCCCATGGCAGCACAGCGCCGAGGACTGAGTGGGGAAGATGCCCATGATCTTACCCAGGAGGTTCTTTGATTCGTACATTGGAGGAGCAGTACAGGGTTTTCAGGGGGAAATGGAAGAGCATTCCAGGCAGAAGAACAGCACAGAGAGAAGCAAAGGCTTGAATTTACCTTTACCAAAGGAACCCCGAGTGCAGCCATGGTTGAGAAGCTGAGGTGGGAGAAGATACAAACTAAAAGGCTCATTGGACTCGAATGATGAAGGACCTTAAAGTTTAGGATTTATTCTGTAGACAATGGGAGACAAGTTTTTTACAGAGGAGATTGATGTCATCGAACTTGTGATTTAGAAAAATTACTGTGGGGCCAAAAAAAAAAGGGGGGGCGGGGGGACTGGGTGGGATTGCTGAGAGGCAGGAAATGCAAGCCTGTGCTGGGAAGGGGTGATATGATGAGGAGGAGACCTAGAACAGGCAGCGCCCAGCGGAGAATGAGGGAGATTGGGAAACATTTAAAAGACAAGCTTTTTCATTATGAATTACTCTGCTCTTATTCTTTCCAAGTTTGTGGGTGTAGTTTGCAATGATGTTCATGTCTATGAACGGCAAGTTCTTGAAAAAAAAAAAAGATTGGATTTTGCCAGCTCTGTGCCCTGCCTGAGGAGGACTAGCCTGTTAGACTCCGCGGGCGCCACTTGGTGGCAGCTCTTGGAATGACTCGCTCAGGACCCAAAAGCTCATCAGCCATGAGCAAGAGGTTTTAGCAACCTGTCTTGAAGACCTGACAAATGCCACACTGAAGTTTCATCGCACTTTTTCAGAGAGATTAGGACACTTTCTTGCTTGGGTTATAGGGATGAACATTTAAAAAGTGGCTTGTTTCAGCCAACAAAATGAAATGCTGCATTCCAGATACAAGAGTGGGTAGAGGGTGGGGGGAAACAGAGGCCACTGAGGGAAGAGCCCTGTGACATCTCCCAGAGCATCTAAACCTGAGGACCAGGCTTCTGTCAGTCACAGGACAATGAAGGAAGCACCCATGCTGTGGCCCTGGCATGTGCAGCCAGGGACCCTCACCGAACAGCAGCAAAAGCAACAGTTGCTTGGTGCCAGCTTTGGTGTCAAGGGCACAGAAGTTTAAGATGGATGACTACTTTGGCTTCAATTTAAATTGCATCCTCAGCAAATAGAAGGACAAAGAGGCCCTGAATTTGGCAACTCTCTCCCTTACACACCCTTCCCCAATCCATCAATCCATCCCCAATACCAGGAACTCTGTCTGTAAAATCTTTCAAATCCAGCTTAAATTGACCACAACGTGCCACTCTGCCACCGCCACAGGGTCCGGCCACTAGCCCCTCTTGCCTGGATTCTACACTAACCTCCCTGCTTTCACTGTTGCCCATCTGCTCCCACAAGCAGCCAGGATTTTCACTGTAGAGAGTAAATCAGATCAAGTAACTCCCCTGCTCCAGGCCTTCTTATGGCTGCTCATCACTCAGAGAATAAAAGCCCATTCCTCACTTGGCCCACCCAGACCCTCCCTGCCCCACCCCAATACTTCTCCAACCTCATCTCTCACCATCTTCCCCTTGCTCCCCCTCCAGTTCCTCAGGCCTCTTTCAAACTCCTGGGACACACCACTCTCCTGCTTTTGGTCTCTGTTCTTGCCGAACCTTCTGAATGTGCTTCTATGACATGTACCCCAACTAGCACTCTCCCCTCTCTCTCACCCCTTATCATGCTTCCTCTCCCCCAAAATGATTTTTCCTGATATTTTATTATACCACTGTTTATTTATCTCCCACTCTGGAGTATAATCTCCATGAGATCAAGGATTTAATTTGTTTCATTAACTGCTATATTCCAGTGACTAGAGTAATGTCAGGCACATAGTAGGTTCTCAAGAAAGACAGACTGTCTGAATGAATGATACATTATCCTCACTTCCTAACCCCCTCCAGTCCTGAAAGAACTATTCACCTTTACCCTCACAACTTATTAAAACCACTAGGACAACCTGATTTCCCAGAGTGAGAGATGGAGCAGGCTTCACTGGAAAAGCTCAGTCCATTTTCAAGACACCAGGTTAAGCTCTCAAAACACTTCAGTTTCTGTCAAGAATTCAACAGCTGCACCCACTCTGCCTAAGGAGGGGACTTTAAAGTGTGCATAATTTTAACAGTAAACTTCAGAAGATTAAATATAGGCAAGTCATAACTCTGAATGACCTCAATCCACTTCATGGATGCATTATACAAACAAAGTCTAACTTTAAATAACTAATACATGATTTTAGTCTTTTGATTAAAAAACTCAAAATCAGTACCTCTTTTGGAGCAAATAAAAATAAAAGCTAGCTTAATGCTAAAGGAATCAAACGTCTTCAAAAGGGCACACTAGTCAAAGGCCAGAGTGCCCTCTACTGGCCATTGGCAGCAAACAAAACCATGGGGGTCGGGAGTGAGGGGGGTGAAGGGGGAGTGATTACAAAGAGGAAGCAACTTTATATTCAAATCCACAAATGAGATTTAAAAAATCACCTTAATCCCTTCAAAGAAATAAGGGAAAAGACTCCATCCCTATTTTCAAGGAACACAAATTCAGAATTAAAACAGTAGGAAAAATAATGCAATCTAGAACATACTGTGGAGTGGTACCTGAGCTGAGGTTTATAAAGGGACTAGGAGTCATCCAGGTGAAGGGAGTGGTATGTACGTGGACAGTTAAATTCCAGGTGATGGCTCCATAGATGCAGGCTGGAGGTGAGAGAGCACATATTTAAGGATGCCCGGAGTTGAAAGCTGTGACAGTTACTCTTGGTTGCCTACTCACCAGTTATTTCCCAATCTGTTTTTCCTTGCCGGTGTGCTTTCATCTTAGTGGCAGAAAGTACCAGGTACTGATTTTTCTAACTGTTCTCATGGGTAGAGGCCCATGAGATATAAGGAATCATGTGCCTGAGAAATTGTTGGGATATCGTTTCTTTCATGATAACAGAGGCGATGCCCATGGAGAGGGCCCAGCATTTTCAATCTGCTTGTTGAAGGTGTGAAGATGTGGTCCTTGGAGCTATTGCAGCCATCTGGTGGCTATGAATGAAGATCCCCCCAACCCTGTGAGGATGGTAGTCTTTGATGTTATTACAGAACTGCTGAAACCACCCTGGGACCGATCAGCTGTGGACTTTCTTGTTGTAAGAAGGGAAAAAATCCTTATGGCTTAAGCCACTCTTGTTAATTATCTTGTTATTTATAACCAACACACACTCATTGGTAATATTCTTATTCTGACTTGAGGAACAATGGAAGGTTCTAAGAAGGACTATAACACAATGAAATGTGATTTCAGAAAATTCAGACTAATAACAAGCAGAGAATGAATGGAAAGAACAAGAGGAAAGGTCCTGCACCATAAGCGTGTCTCCAGCACAGCAGTTCTTCCATTATAGACACAGTGAGTCCTCACAGTCAATTGGTCTGGAGGTCAATTCCTCCCAGTATACCAACAGCAATCAAGGCTTCACTACACCAAGACTTTGTACTCAGCCCACAAAGGGGTGTACCAAAAGCGTCTACCTCAGGTGATTAGAGAGGCTGAGCTACTGACCCCGATAGGTCACCTACCACACAAAGCCACTCCATCAACACAGGGAAGCAGCCAAAATGCGGAGACAAAGAAACAGGTCACAAATGAAAGAAATGGAGGAAAGCAAACTACTGGACGACATAGAGTTCAGAACCACATTTAGAAGGTTACTCAAGAATCTTCTAAAAACCTCTCAGGAACTTAGTGAGACCTTTAAGGATCTTAATGAGAATGTCAAAAAAATGGATAAGGACCAGTCAGAAATGAAGCATACACTGTCTAAAATAAAGAATATACAGAAACTCAACTGTAGATCAACTTACTCCAAGAATCAAACCAAAGATCTGAAATATGAGGAAACAAAAAACACCCAACCAGAAAAACAAAAAGAAAAAAGAATCCAAAAATATGAAGATAGTGTAAGGAGCCTCTGGGACAACTTTAAGTGTACCAACATCCGAATTTTTGGGGTGCCAGAAGAAGAGAGAGAGCAAAATATTGAAAACCTATTAGAAGAAATAATGACAGAAAACTTTCCCTACCTGGTGAAAGAAATAGACTTACAAGTTCAGGAAGCGCACAGAACCCCACACACGAGGAATCCAAAGAGGACCACACCAAGACACATCATAATTAAAATGCCAAGGGCAAAAGACAAAGAGAATCTTGAAAGCAGCAAGAGAAAAATGGTTAGTTACCTACAAGGAGTACCATACGACTGTCAGCTGATTTCTCAGCAGAAACTATGCAGGCCAGAAGGGAGTGGCAAGAAATATTCAAATTGATGAACAGCAAGAACCTACAACCAAGATTACTCTACCCAGCAAAGCTATCATTCAGAGTTGAAGGTCAGATAAAGAGCTTCACAGATAAGAAAAAGCTAAAGGAGTTCATCACCACCAAACCAGTATTATATGAAATGCTGAAGGGTATTCTTTAAGAAGAGGAAGAAGAAGAAAAAGGTAAAGATAAACATTTTGAACAACAAAATGACATCAAATACATACCTACCAACAAGTGAATCTAAAAATCAAGTGAATAAAAAATCTGAAGAACAGAATGGACTGTTGAACATAATAAAATCAGGGACATAGAAAGGGAGTGGACTGACAATTCTCAGGGGGAAGGGGGTGTGAGGGGTGTGGGAAGAGATAATGCTGGAACAAGAACCCTGGCATCAGGGAAACAGCAAAGCAAGCAAGCAAAGAGAAGGACATGTTTCCTGTGGCAAAGAAACAGAAAGGCTCTGGGAGGAAACTTCCAACTTCAGCAGAAATGAATGAAATAAGGACAGAAAAGGACACCCTGGGTGACCTTAAACAGAATGGGTCTGTGGAGTGTTGAGGAAAGAAGCAAGAAAGGGTTAGTAAAATTGAAGTAGGGGGAAGAGTAGGCAGAGAGTAGACTTCTGCAGTTTAAGATCTCTGAGGCAATGCAGTTAGTGGTGGTATTAGAACAAAAGTGGAAAATCATTTGAGGCGAAAATACCAAGGAACTGAAAGCCCAGGTAGTTGAATTGGTCATTAATGCAGTGAAAGTAACCAGAGATTCCTTTCCAGTCACCGTGGAAAAGTAATCCAGGGATCACCAGATGTTCCTACTGAAGATTCCACAGCAAGATGATAGAAAGAAGTCTCTGAGCCACTTATCAAAGTTGTCAGCAAATGGGGTGGGTGGTGACAGAGAGGAATAAGGATGGGTAGAGCCAGACATCTTGAGCCTCCCTCACAGTGGGAGGGTTGGCTATAAGAGGACAGCAGAGTGTGGTTTGGAAGCAGTAATGGGGAACTTGGGAGGACACTGACTTCGCTACTCTCAGTAAGCAGTTCTCAGCACTGCCTTTCACCCATGGAGTGTCTACAGATGATTTTAGAATTATACCCCAGAGATTCTGAATGGGTCTCTAGTCCAACCTAACCCATAATTTTAGATGAGAAAACCAAGATCCAAGAAACAATAAGTGACTTGTGCAAGGTCTCATCTCCCTAGACCACCATCCAATGGTCTCTCCACTACACTTCCTTAGTGCTCCGTTTGGGCTCTATTGTTTTATAGTTGCACTAGTGGCCTGATGAACATAGTCATGAACATTAAGAGGAAATTAATTCCCGAAGCTCAGCAGTAAACCAGATTCGGGGCCAACAGTGCCCCAGCAACAATATAACCCACAGCCGAAGGTGGAATTGTGCACCCCCGCAAGGAATCGAGCTCCCTTCTCTCTGGTTCCAGGGTGCGTCAACTGAGAACCCCATCAAGTCACCCCAGCTCAGCACCTCCTGCATTGAGTGTGTGGCCCCTGGTGGTCAGTGCACATCATATGTACTGGCTGGTCAGCAGGTCACCTAGCCTTTTATATATATAGATGAACACTAAGCAAAAAAATGGACATATCACTTCTTTCAAAAAGTTACTTGATTGTAAATTATTGTTGCCAATAATAATAGCCTGAACCAATTTGGTTCTGGCTTCTGACAGGCTATTATTATTGGCAACAATAATTTGGGTTACATGGGTTTGAAAGGGCTTATTGAGGGGAAATTGTTGGTGGGGCCTGAACTGAGAGCTGGGTTCTCCACGTGGCCTTCATGGCATCTCAAAGGTGAGTTTTCAGCCACCAGGGCCATGAGGACTATGTCTAGGTTGGAGGCAGAGGCATGGGAAGTGCCACACTTTGCTTCTTTTCCCCTGAAGCCCACTCTTGTTTTATATGGCCTTTTAAAGATGATGTCCTCTCCTCTCAAACACAGCTTAAGTACCATTACGTGGGAGATAAATTCTCAGAGCTGAAACAATGCCAAGAACAAAAGAGCTCTTTAAGAGAACTGGACTAAGGTTCAAATTTCAGCTGTTACTCACTGTTGTGTGATCATAGGAAAATTATCAAACTCTGGTGCCTCAGTTTCCTCATACTTAAAATGGGGATTTCTAATAGGTCTTACTTCATTAGGTCATTGTAAAGGATTATGTAAAATAATCTGAAGAAAATGCTTAGCACAATTTCTGGCACAAATTATGCCCCCAAAATAATCTCCCTGGGCCTCAGTTCCCTCACCTATAAAACGGGGATTGTTATAGATTGAATGTTTATGTCCCAAAACGCAAATGTTGAAATCTTAACTTTCAATTAGAAAATATGATGTCACATCATCTCAGGGTCTGAGCATATATTGCATTTAGTTACTCCATTCCTGACCTTGGGAATAGCCCCAAACATGCAAATGTGATAGGACTTTCTCACCCAGAAGACAATCAGCTTTGTAAGTCAGATGTTACTTCTGAAGATCCCTCTGTTCATCTTCAGGTCGGAAGAATGAAGTGAATCATTTTTGGAAAGGAAAGTCAATGATCCTCTTCAGATGTGTGGACAAAGGTCAATCAAAGTATTCATGTTTTTAAACAAATGCTGAGGGCCAAGCCTAGAATTCCCCTAGCTAATGATTCCAGAACCCTCCAGTTGACTTGCATCAGAAAACACATTGAATTTCATATTTTTAAGAGAAAAGGTGGTATTAATGCATTTCTAAAAGGGAATCTTGCTCTTTACACAAAATGAGTAGTCTCCACAATGTCCAGGAAAGGGGGCACTTGACTGGTAGAAAGGTGCATTCCAGACCTCCTGGTAGGAATGGCTCCATAGAGGAAATAAACCCATCAGACTATTAGAGCATGGCAAAGCCAAACATTACGATCAAGAACTAACTGAACCCAGATTAAGCACAACTGAGGTTAAATTTTAACTTTCTGCACAGCTCACCTATGCAAAACAACAACAACATCATGCAGATTGGATGATATGGTTTTTTTCAGCCTAGGGATAGTTTTTCCACCAGCTGGCATTCCACCTTGCTTTGGTGAATGTTTAACCATTGTTAAATAAATAAATCCTAGCTGCCAGTCCTCTGGAGGCCCATTACATACAGCTGCTCATGTGAGAAACAGTTTGTTCACATAAATCAGTGCCTGAAATTTGAAGCATCTGGCCCAGTGACTTCAATTTTAGGCTTATATCTGTAACTAGTTTGATTTCTCTGTTTATTAATAGCATGGCTCGCTTGATTAGCAGTCCCACTGGCCTCTCATCACAACTTATCTTCAGCCTCTTTGGAGAATAACAGCCTGTTTCTTTAGAAGACCCTGAGGACCTTCCTGAGGTAATGAGGGAGCATTCCCTAAAATTATATATACCCATATTGTCATTGTAACCTCTGGGATGTTACTTTTATGCAACTTGACTGGGCCAGGGGGCTCAGTGAAACATTGTTTCTGGGTGTGTCTGTGCGGGTGGTTCCAGATGACATTAGCATTTGAATCTGTGGATTTGTACATTAGATGGCCCTCCCCAAGGTGGGTGGGTGGGTGTCATCCAATCCATGGGGGACTTGAATAGAACAAAAAGCAGAGGAAGGAGGATTCCTTTAAGTTCTGCTTAAACTGGGACCACAATCTTCTGCCCTTAGACTTAAATGTACACCATCAGAACCCCTGGTGCTCAGGTCTTTAGACTTGGACTGGAATTACACCACTGGTTTTCCTGGGTCCCCAGTGTGTGGGATGCAGATTGTGGGACTTCTCAGCTTCCATAATTATATGAGCCAAGTCCTTATAAAAAATATCCTTTACATATAAATAATAGGTGGATGGATAGAGAGATGATAATAGATAGATAGATACCATTGTTTCTGTTTCTCCAGAGAACCCTGACGAATACACCCTTCAGAATTTCTGAAAATCTACAGCTTTTCATGAAGTCAGTAACTGTCAGAGCCTAAGTATTACTTATGTAAGTTGTAACTGAATAACTTAGCATTCTTGTTAATTCCAAAGATAAAATAGCTTCCTGGCACATAGGCTGTGGTCTTGAGATTCTCCCTCCTGCTACAAGAACCAGAGCTCCTTGAAGAAATGGCCAATTCCAGTTCATAGGCAAGGAACCCACCAGATGAGCCTCTGTACCAGGAAGCAGGGAATCTAGGAGAGACTTTCAGAGTTGTATCAGAAGGACTCAGACAAACAAAAACTCACACACAAGCAGCAGTACGGTGGCCACAGAAAGGGGATGAAGGGAGGTAATAAAGGGCAAATAAAGGAGGGCAAATATATGGTGACAGATTTGACTCTGGGTGGTAAACACACAATGCAGTATCAGATAGTGTATTATAGCACTGGACACCTGAAACCTGTATAATTTTACGAACCAGTGCCATCTCAATAGATTTAATTTTTTAAAATTTAAAGGAAAACAAAAGCTCTTTTATGTGGGCCAGCATTTAATTCCCTTCCAACTGGAGAGCTTTTCTTCTCCAACCCAAAGCCTTGTCTCTCCTCTTCTAAAAGCAGGGCAATGACCAGGGCTGGGACTCTCAGGGGACCCACTCATATAACCATCCTGAAGCCAAGCAGGGCATGGCTTGTTCTGCCTACTCCATCTCCATTTACCGGGCCTCCCCAGTTTGCAAACTTCTTTCTTTAGAGACCCATTGGCTCCAACCTTTCAAGCTCCTGCTGTCTCCTAGCATAAACAACGAATGGTCTCTTAGTAAATGCATTTGAGTTATTCTATCCTGGATGCAGTGCCCAAATAACCAAACTCATAATCTGTCACTGTTTAACGCTCTAATAGTTTGCTGAGAAGTGCAAAGCGCATTTGGATAATACAACTCATTTTCCCATTGACTTTACCATCCTAGAAATGTCTCACAGAGGAAGGCTTTGGAGTAGGAGTGAGACGAAGTGTTTCTAGTCCCAAGTCTGTAAACCTGGGTTTGGTTTGGTTTGATTAAACCATACAGCATGCCCACTCTGTCAAACACAATTCTAAACATGTCATTACTCATAGAATCCTCAACAACCTTGAAAATGAGGTAGATAGTATTATATCCCTATTTTACAAAGAAACTGAGGCATAGAGAGTTTAGGGAGTCTACTCAACATAACAAAGCTAGTGAAATGCGGGGTGGGGGGGGGGGGAGGGGAGGAGCGCGCTTGTGTTTTGAATGTGGGAACTTGTGTCCTTGACCACATAATACACGTTATTTGGAATGCTGTGTGTATGACACAAGGAGAGAATGGGCTTTGGAGTCAGAAAAATTTGAGTCAGAATTCGGAGCCTCAGGTACTTCATATGTAAATGCCACCTTTCTTTGGTTTGCTGTGTGGATTAAATGAGAAGATATATGTCAGCAGCAATGGGAAACCTTGGGAAATCTGTGAAGCACAGGTGTTAACAGACTACTGCCTACAGATTTTTAAAGGAGATACTTGAAGCATTTGAGCCCTTCCCTAGGAAACAGGCCTCTCCTATGCAGCCAGGAAAGGAGAAATGTTAAAAAGACCCTGTTTGGTTAGAAATCGTGCTTGCTTGATGTTTATGTTTCTATAAAAGCACAGGGAGTTATCTGTCACAAATGAGGTAAGACAGTTGCAATTAGATATCACCATGGGCCGACCATTTCTACCCTGAGGAAAATCAATTACCTGTGTTATAGCCCGCACTCTCTGCCCCAGGGAACACTCACTGGGTGGCCACCACAAAGGCCTGGCTGTGTGAAGCCAAAGGCCCTCTCTATCCCCAGTCATAACCAAGGGAGCCAGGCTGGCCCAGGAGTCAGGTGTGTGAAGACAATTGAAACATCCTGCCTTCCACAGGGGCTGAAATCCACAGTTTGTATCTGCACAGTACTTGGCCCTACGTAGGCAGGCACACAAGGGATGGTGAAACCTCTGACTTATTTCTCACCCAATAAACTGATGTTCTTGTGATTAAAAGAATCAGAGTAGGAATTTCAGTATAAATGTGGCAGTGTGAGATAGAAATTTCCCAGTTCTCCTCCAGGATGTTATTCAAAGAAAATATATTGGCAATAATAGCAGTATGCATAATGCCACTTTGCGCAAAGCTAGCAGAGATATATATAATCCGTAGCCTCAAAACAATATCTAACAGATGTGCAAAGTAGCCCAATCAGGTGCAAAGGCTACATAGGAAGAAGCTGTGCAGGGGGTTGGGGGGTTGCTTCATGAGCTGGCCCAGGGGCTCACAGGATGCCGGCAAGAATCCACTGCCTCTAGGTACTGGGCCTACACGGATGTGATAGGTAAATACCCCGAGTATAAGAAGAGCTGCAAGATCTGGTGAGAGGGGCCGAAATGGCCTGAGCAGAAGCTACATGGGGAGGAGAGAGGCCTAGTGTGCACCACTTCAAAGTCGTCTTGGTCTCACCCACCTCTTACTCCAGCCAAAGCTGCAGCACCCACCTCCAGAGAAGCTTTCGCTGCCTCTGCACACATGCAGGTGGAGAGAGCTGTGCCGTGGGTTAAGGCTTCCTACCTGTACTCCCTGGAACTCCTGCATACAGCCATGGAAACCCAGAAGTGTGGGGCATAGGAGCCAATAAATAAATGCGTCCCCATTCGTTCCCCAGGTGAATATTTCTCCTTTGTAAATTCCTGTGGGATCAAGCACTAACAGCCAACAGGACACCTTTAAAAATGCACCTTTATATTGGCCTTTTCTTCTGTCTCAATTCCTTGCTTCCTAATAGCCCAGTTCCCCCAAAATCTACTCACCTGCAAGCCTTTGTCTCAGGCTCTGCCTGTTGGGTACAAGCTAAGAATGTTAGCACCAGAAACTGCCTTAGCAAGCAAACTCTTAAAAATGGGATTTTGGAGGTGATTACCCACCAGTCACATGAACTCTTACCTGTGGGGGCACAGGTGCAGGTGGAAGGTGAAGAGCAGCCCTGAACAGCATAGGAAAGTGGTAATTGTGAGGACTGGGATGGTCGCTGGTTATGGGAACTGTTCTGAATATCTTGAAAAAAAGATAGCTGCCGGTCAGCTAGCAATGAACTGTGAAAAGTAGGGGTCTCTAGATCAGAAGGTTTATCCCCTGCAGCTGTAGGGCAGGCTTAATGGAAACCAAACTCAAAACCTGTCAAGGAGGCCAAGCGACAGAGAAAATTAAACTGACAGTCTCAACAGTTCCCTTATGTCTAGTCAGGAAGAGCGGGACCCAGAGGATGGGGATGGAGAGATCCAGGTGGACAGGGCTCAGCATCTGGAACTCCCAGGTCCCCTAAGCCATCCCATTCGAGAGAGGCCCACCTTCCCTATACCTCACCAGAGGACAGCAGCCTCCCCCTCTTGGAGACCCTGCAGAGATTTCACCAAGATTTTCTTGGCAAGCTCCACGTGGCTGCCTTTCACTGGCTCTCCGCTGCTAGTGTCACCCAGAGCAGAAATGCAGTTCCAGCTCTGGGAGCAAGTCTATCACAGGATTTCACTCCCATGTGGAATCTAACGAATAACATAAACCGATGAACAAAAATAGATCTAGTAGAAGCATCCAACAGGCTCAGAGGGAAGGCAGGGGAGGATGGGTGGGTGGGTAGAGATCAACCAATGAACTTGTGTGCATATATGCATAACCCATAGACACAGACAATAGGAGGTGCAGGCCTGGGGTGGGGGGCAGGGCAGGCTGGGAGAGATCAATGAGGGAAGAAACGGGAACATATAATACTTTCACCAATAAAGGTGTGTTTTTTTTAAGGAGGAGGAAGCTAATAGTACTGGCAGGAACTAAGGGAAGATGCGAGGGAGGGGATCTCGAGTGCTGAAGTAGGGATGGGTGTGTGGGATTCAAGGTCAAAAGAGAGTGAGTATAGGCATGGGAGGATTGTCCTGTGACTCAGCATTCAATGGCACCCCTTCCCCATGTCACGGAGCTTGGTTAAGGCAATGGCCTACAGGGAATGAGGCGGAGCTGCTGGAGCTGCTGAAGGTGCTGTGTTTGCACAGTGTTAAGGAAGAGGTGAGCAGATTTATGGAGGTGAGCATGTCAGATGGAAGACTTTTCCCGATAGTCCATTGTGACAGTACCACTTACCACTTAAACCACTGTTCTTTCCACAACCAGAATGTCTCCATTTTTACACTTCAACACAATACTACTCACAGATTAGGGGAAATTTAAGATCTGCTCATAGGGTCCATGATGGTAACAAAACAGCCAGAAAAATGTGTCAGATATGTATCTGATTACAATGGGGTTTTGTTTACTTAATTTTGGGGTGGTTTTTGTTTTTGTTTTTTTTTTGACCAGCAGAGGGCAATCTAAGTCCCATTAAACTCCTTTTGGGGGGGGGAAAGAATAGAAAGAAAAAAAAGAACTTAAAAGACAATATATAATAATCAGATGGCACCAAAATATTGGTGATTGGGTGTCAGCCAGTCAGTCCAGGCTTCCTCAGACTTAGGATCCATTTCCTCCTTCCCTGTGCCGCCCCCTCCTCCCACGTCTACCTCCTACACAATACATTCCCATCCTTTGATGTTTCTAGATGAAACGTCAAGGCAACAGAAAGGCTGTTACTCCTACTGCGAGGGATTGACCCCGTGCATTCAGCAATCCTTTTAACTGTCTTTCTTCATGGGAAGCACTGGCCTTACAGGTGAGAGGAAACTGGCTGCTCCTTTCTCCTTCTTAGTTGCCAACCCAGGTCTATTAACTAATCACCTCCCGTGGAGGCACAAATCTAAGAATGCCGGGCCTGAAGCAGCTTTCTCAGTGGGGCCTGAAGACTGCCAGCCTCAGAACTGTGGGGTGGGGCAGGCTGCCTGCTACCCCTGTGGATACTGGGCCCTACCCCAGACAACAGAACCAGAATCTCTGGCGTCAGGATCCAGAAATCTGCATGTTAGCTTGCAACCCCGGTGACTCTGATAAGAACAGGAATGTGTGATCCACTGATCTAAACAAGAAAAGCAAAGACCTGACACAAGCCACACAAGGCACCAGTGTCTAACTGGAGACACGCCTCCTCACGAGGTGTGAAGTGGACAGCCAAGCCCGGAGGAAAGGCCGGGAAGAACGTGGGCTTTCTGGGTCAGCGCAGACGCAGACCCAGCATCACCAACATCAGATCCTGTCATCAACATACATGGGAGAACTCTTGGGTGCTGTGGGTTTGAATGAGGGTGGAAATGCATACATCCAATGTTACGTAATCAATAAACATGAATGTCTTTTTTTTTTAAATCAAAGAGAAAATGGAAAATAAGAGAAAGTCATCCAACAGCTGGCTGCCTATCTGAAACATTTGTACGTAGACTAGCGCTTCCCAAACTTGCCTGCATCTGAGAACCCCTTGGGCAGCTCGCTGAAAACACTGACACATACTCTCCAGAGCATGTTTACACAGCCTCCATCGCACGACTCAACTGGGACTTCTCCGCTATGCAAAAAAAAACCCACCAAAAACCAAGTGTAGAGTCCTATTCAGTGTCCGAGCACAAAGAACAATTTAATTGGATTAATAAACAGTTTAATGCATGTATGTTTTATCATGGTTTTCAACACCAAAGCACCTGGGACCTAAGTCCCAGGAAGCAGCTGGCTCTTCCCTAGACGTCTATCTGATGGAGCAGTACTCCTGCACGTGTAATCCAGAGATCAGGACATACATCACCCTGGAACTTCTTAGAAACACAAACTCTCGAACCCTGCCCCAGCCCTGCTCAGTCAGGGTCTCTGGGAGAGGGGCCCAGGCATCTGTTCTAACAGGCTCTGGGTGACCCTGATATATGCAAGAATTCTAGAAGCACTTAGTCAATTGTTTCATAAACCTTTCTAATGGGAAATACCCCTTTCTTGGCTTCTCAATTGGCAATTCTGATTCTGAGAAGCTGGAATGAGAACTTGGAAACCCAACTTGTGCAAGTGCCTACAGGAGACCCTTACTGTCAGGTCAGTTTAGGAGACTCCAGACACCACCTGGTGTCTTCATGAGTCCTCATGGAGGCAGTGTTCTGATAAGAGATGGAAGTAAGACCTTTTAAAAAATGCAGATTATCTGGCCTTTTCCCAAACCCTAGTCAATCACTATATTTGGGATGGTGACAGAGCACTAGAGAACATGTCTTTTTCTCCTGCAGTAAGTGACTTCAATGAAGAGGGGTAACTTTTCAATGGGGATGGCTCTGTGCCTAGGGATGCTGGGTGCTGGTGCTATGGCCTGAGATCCTCTGCAAAGAGCCAGCACCGAGCTCGGGCACCGAGGGCTGGAGCAGCACTTTCTGGCTGACCGCAAGCACTTGAGCCAAAGACCTGGCAGCAGAGACAGCCCAGACCAGACCCTTCCCCACAGACAGAACCAAGAGAGAACTGCCTGCCAGTTGCAATGGGAGCAGGGACAGCAGCCATAGTTAATTTGGTTAAAACAATAAAGAAAGGTGGCCTTTCTTTTACCTGTCACACATGGAAAGATTTTAAGGAAACCAAAACACTAGGAGGGAAATAAAGTGTGAAAAAATGTTGCTTTTAAAACTTCTCTTCCCTTCCCTTCTGCCTCATTTCCTACATCCGAAACTCTACAAAGGCAGCCTCGTATAAGACCTTACAGTCTCTGTATTTCTCCATTTCTTTGTCTTGCTACTAAGATATTTCATAATGTTGGTAAATTCCCTTTTCCTTTTTAAAACTCTAAACCAGTCTGAGACACTGCACTGAGCAATCACCCATTTCCAAAGCTTCCTTTTCTCCAGTTCACCCACCCCCAAGAGCTGAGTGTTTAAGAGCTTAGCCTTCAACCAAAAGCACATGTATTGAGCTTAACAAAGTGCTTGATGCAGGGTGAGATGCAATGACTCTCACTTCTTCTCCCTTCAATTATAAGCATCATCTTATAAAACTGCTGCATGGGTTTGACTCTCAGGTGTGAAAAAAATATCGGAAACTCGAACGCAGCTACAATACACATCTATTTTTATTGCTTAAAGGCCACTGAAAGCCATACATCAGGACAGATGCTGCCAGGTGAAGCAATCTACAATTTGCCTGCATGGAATATAAAGAAAACTCCTACTTAGTGAATGCTGGAAACATTTTTCAGATGACATGAATGAGTATATGTGAATCTTTAGTTTCTGAAACCACACTTGCCATGGGGAACAAAATAAAGAAACCGGACTACAGAGAGAGGTCCAAATATCTGTGAGTTTTCCTGATATTCAAACTTTTTCATCCCATATTGTGGACACATTTGTTATTTCTTGTCAAAAGGGACTTCCGAAAGTCAGCCTCGGTTCAGGCCATAATTATGCAAGAAGTCCTTTCAGAAGGCTGATGGACCTTGATGCTTCAGCAGGGCTGAAAATCTGCATATTAGTACCTGCTGGCCTTTGCAAAAGGCCCAGGGTTCCTTTTGGAGAAAATGGTATTGCGATGCCACACTCTATTAATAGTTTGCCTCCAGAGCTGGCAACCTGCTTCCCTCCTTCAAGAACCGCAGCTCTTCCTGCCTGAAGAGGAAGGCCGTCATCCCTCAGAGGAAGGCCACCAACCTTCAGATAGCTGAGTGGCATTCAGTGGCCTGGTTAGCATTCACTGGACCCTTTAATAAGTAGCTTTGTGTTTTTTCCCCGCTTGACAGCTCCTTTAGTATGTCCCCAATAGATGGGCCTAGAAATTGCTGGTGTGGCTACCCCTCCACGCAGCCCATTAAGTCTTCTCCGCAATCACCCAGAATTCCAAATGGAGACTTCGGGCTGCCTTTCTTCAGCATTAACTGCTCCCATGTCATCATCCCCCAGGGAAGACAGGCAGTTCCTCATCTGGTAATGAGTCTTAAACACGCCCACATGGTTCCATCCAGAACACTAGAGCCTTGGAATAAACCTGATTCCCTAAGCCCATGGTCGGCAAACTGCGGCTTGCGAGCCACATGTGGCTCTTTGGCCCCTTGAGTGTGGCTCTTCCAGAAAATACCACAGCCTGGGCGAGTCTATTTTGAAGAAGTGGCGTTAGAAGAAGTTTAAAAAATTTGGCTCTCAAAAGAAATTTCAATCGTTGTACTGTTGATATTTGGCTCTGTTGACTAATGAGTTTGCCGACCACTGCCCTAAGCCATTGCTAAGTCTCTGCGAAGCAGGACTTGGCATGGACCAGGATATAGGTTATATGTATACAGAGTCTTCGGGCAATTTCAATTCTTGGTCATGTCATTCTTATTGTCTTATTATAGCAAAGAGAGACTAAGGGGAAATAATTATTCTTTGCAGAAAGCGTCCCCTTTAAGACCTGTCAGACAGTTTAGAAAGTTAAAATGAGACAACTATTTCACTGAACTTGTTTTCCATTTTAGTTCGGTTCAGTGTAGTTCTGTTTCTGTTTCCACTGCAGACAGTTCATTCTGTGATCAGTCTTAGAAGAACAAGTGTTTTGGGGTAGGTTCAATTTTTCCAGTGGTGGTCCCTGCTCTTTCCTATAAAGTTCTATTAAAAACTTCATTGTATTTCCATAAAAATAAGGAATCCAGACAGTTCTGAACCTGGTACATATATTATTGTCTCTAAGACTCCCTAAAATAAATATTTAAATATTAAGTTCCTTCTGGAAACTGGTTATGGCCCTTTTATTTCATTTGATGTTGACTCATAATGAGATTCCCTATTTCATGCAGGCTCTTGCTATTAGTTTCCCTTTGGAGTCATAGAACTGCGATTGCATCAATTTGTGAAGAAATACATCTTTAAAATGCTGAGTTTTCTAGTCCATAAATGCAGAATATGTCTTCCCTTATTAAAGTCTTCATTTTTCTCAAACATGTTTCATAATTTTCTATGTAGAAATCATATACAATTATGAGATTTATATCTATGACTTTGATTTTTGGTGCCTTTGTAAATGACATATTTTTAAATTCCTTTTTCTAATTGATTGCTATGGTATATAGAAATGTTTTTGACATTGATCTTAAATCTAATAATCCTATTAATTTCACTTATTGATTCTCATAGTTTATCTGTGATTCTTCTGGGTTTTCTCCATTCATAATAATGCCATTGCCAATTTGTTTTTAAAATTGGTTTTAGAACTGATCAGTGATACTCTAACTCATGTAGCTAGAAAAAATTATTTTCATGTTAGGGTAGGTCACATTTAGAATTTAGTACATTAGATTAAAACTAGCCCAGCCGGTGTGGCTCAGTGGTTGAACATCAACCTAGGAACCAGGTTCAATTCCCAGTCAGGGCACATGCCTGAGTTGTGGGCTTGATCCCCCCCCAGTTGGGGGCATGCAGGAGGCAGCCAATTAATGACTCTCTCATCATTGATGTTTCTATCTTTCTCTCCCTCTCCCTTCCTCTCTGAAATCAATAAAAACAAACAAGCAAAAAACTAAACACCTGGACTGTTGGCCTCAGCATGGAAGAATACAAAGGGCACCCAACACTTAAAGAACATCTTTATTTTCTCAGGAACTTTGGAAATATGTATTCTGTGCACAAAGTTTCCCTATCCCCACTCACCCACATCCACTTCTACCCGGCCATCCCCTATATATACATTAAGAGAAAAGAATGCTGCCTTTTGACCAATTTGCATTTCCTTGTGTATTCCTTTCTCTTTAAGCATGAACGAAACCAAAGACGAGTTGAAATGATAAATTTATTTGCCCCTTTGAACATGATATTCTTCTGATAACACCACTCATAACTCATTTAATTTCTGAAAGACTTCCTCTTCCCACTTTCACATCCTCACTGCAAAAATCTCCTGCTTCCTGGATTACCAAGAAGTTACCAGTGTCCATGCCAGCTCACTTGTAGTGATGAACTTTCCCTGCTGACAGAGAAGGAGCTCTAAGCTTGAAACCAGGTCTGGTTTGCTTGTAGCAGAAAACAATGGAGGGGGAAATGAGCCTCAGTCTATGCAGTGTTGGACCCAAAGAAATGACACAAAATAAAGGGCCGGAGCCTGTGGGTTTGTCTTCAGCAATGTTTATTGGAAACAGCGATGCTTCCCGTGGTAAGAGTTTATACATTAAGCAGTAAGATTTGCCTTTCACTCCACATGATCCACTACTGCACATGGCACGTCCGAAGCAGCACATTAAACCTCTGAAAGAATCTGTACAGCTAGATAAATAGAACTCTCGATAGAACTTAACGGGACTTGGATGACTGATACCAAAAATAATACCACCACTCAAAAACTGACACACAGCACTGTACACACGAAATGAAGATGAGATAGAGGGGACAGGTAAAAGTGATGACTGAATGGGGAAACAGTTTTGCATATGCAGCCACACTTCTTAAACTACTAAGCACAAACATCATCTTTACTTGGTCCTCACTGAGGGCAGAATATGCACAAATGATGTTCAAAGAACAAAGGTGAACATGGAAAGAAAAGGTATGTACTGTTTCTTGGTCTAGGACCTAGTGGAAAAATGGTTTCTAGTGGTTTTCTCCTTGTGTGTCTGTGCCAAATGGATTCATGAGACACACAATTTGTAAATAAAGTGGAAATGAAAGTATTTTCCCCCCTTCCCTGTACCTTCAGAAATGCCCTAAACACACACACAGACACACACACACACACACACACACACACACACACACACACACACACACACATTGTTTCTTTACAGCAGGACATTTAAGCTTGGAAACGGATCTCTTCCCATTTCCTCATAATAGAGTCTCCTCTTGTCAGCCCCTCCCACAATATGTGGATTGCTAACTACCTTGGAAATAAAATGGGAATCCCCTCTGGCTTGAACAGCAGGGAGGAAGGGAAACAGGCTGTGCCTCAGAAACAGGCATAAGTGGGAGGAACAGAGGTGAACGTTTTCAGAGAAGGCTTTGAATCCACACTCACACTTTCCTGGTGGCATCAAAGGACTAACTCAGACCAGAAGGCAGTTTGCTGGTGAGGGAGGCTTTCTTCGACAAACTTTGTGACTCACACGTTTGGGAGGGGACGATATGAAAGCAAACCCTTTTTCTGTTTAGCTGGAGAACCTGAGACCTGGAGAAGGCCCTGGGTGATAGATAATACCTTCAGTAGGATGGTTTCTCTGTGCTGTGGCTCATGGTCATTAGCCTAAGAAGCCGCAGTCTCCTGAGAACTGTCTGGTTGGTCTCAGATGATATTTTAAAAGCACATGCCGTGCCCACCAGGCGGAGAAGATACCATCCATCACCGTGACTCCTGTGGGATCACACAAGTCAACCAAAGGTACTCTGTGGGGCCGGGTGACCTGGACCACTGCGGCCTGCGTTGGGATGTGTTGGGAGCAGCATTACCAAAGCAGTGGTTAAACTGAACTACCCGGGTCAAGAGGAGATGAGCCAGCCAGCATGACATACTAATGGGGCAGGGCAACCAGAATTTCCACATAGTTGATGGGGAAGAAGCCTGACTGGCCATGAAGCATCCCCTCATACCAGTTCTCATCAATTTGGTTAGTGAGTGTGATGATATCACCCTCTTTAAAACCCAATTCCCCTTCATTTTCAGGTTCAAAGTCGTACAGAGCTCGGCAGCAGGGCTGATCCATGGGGACACCTGGGAGTCAGAGCAGGAGAGAAGAACACAGAGAGATAAGGGGAATTTAACTCACATATGCACTGCCCGCTGCGCCCGCCTGCTGACCCCTCGGGTCCTCCCTCACTCCTCCTGCTGCGGAAGCCTCCTCTTGCCACCAGCCCCCAGTGTCGCTGCCTGGCAGCTCCCTCTACAGTCTTCAGGGGCTTTCTCAGATGTCTGGAAGGTGCTGGATTTCTGTTTTGTTTCCAGTGATGAAAAATGGCCACATCCATTCTTGCGATGCGTACAGCAGAATTTATCAAGGCTTGCCTTCCGGAAAATGCCCAGTGATGGGAGACCCAACGACTCAAGGCTTTTTTAATGAGATTTAGGTTCATAAGCTCGCATGGCCAGAATTCTGTCCATGTCAGCACTTTGAAACCTCTGCACGTGTGAAACAGTACAGCTAATTACATGGATGATGCTTTGCAACCTCAGAATAACAGTACAATTCTCGCTTATTAAAAATACGTACTCCAACCTCAATATAAAACACTGGGTTCAAGTTCTAACTCTGTGTGACCTTGCACAAGGCACTTCTCTCTCTGTTTTTGTGTAACAACTTCACGTACTATTATATCTACGAAGTGAGATCATCTAAAAATTATATAATTTACACTTTATAAACTATTGTGTATATCAATGTGAGGAGTGCATCAGAGATTTGACATCTATAATAATAAAAGCATAATATGCTAATTAGACCGGATGTCCTTTCAGACGTCCTTCCAGATGACCTTCTGGATGAAGCTGGGGCTGCGAGGGAAGCCTGAGTCCTGGGTGCCTGCTGGCGGCTGGAGGGAACCCTGGGTCCTGGGTGCCAGAGGGAAGCCAGTGCTGGCAACTGGGGGATGGAAGGCTTACTCCTACATGAATTTTGTGCATCGAGCCTCTAGTATTAAAATAACGCACTAGGCCTGGATTAAAAGAATAAAAAGAATGGAGTCCTGACCTGGCCAGTGTTGCACTAGCATGTGTTGCAATGTGGAATGCAGCTCAGTTGGTTGGAAAGTTGTCCCACACAAAACTTTCCAACACACATGGGTTCAATTTCCGGTCAGGGCACATACCCAGGTTGCAGGTGTGATCCCTGGTTGGGGTGTATATGGAAGGCAACTGGTCTATGTTTCTCTCCTATCAATGTTCCTCTCTATCCCCACTCCCTTCCTCTCTCTCTGAAATCAGTAAGAACATATCCTCGGGTGAGAATTAAAAAAAGAAGAAGAAGAAAGAAAGAAGGCAGAAAATTAACAAGTCTCTGAAAGAAGAGTAAAATATGCAGTTGGTTTCTGAGCAGGAAGAAGCAAGTTACACATAACATATCTGACTAGCCCTTGGGGCTAGCTAACTTTTAAGAGCCACTGCTGCTTATACCCCCACGGAGCCCTGAGCAGCAGATATGAACACAGAAGCACAGAGCTCCCACTGTCATCACAGACCTCCCTTTCCCTTCACAGTCTCCTGAAAGCATCTCATAAGAGGTGTTCTACCATAAAACATCAAGCACTGGGGATACAGGGAAAATAAAAGGAAGCTGCATAACTTTAAAATTCATATCCAGTATGAGACAGTTTCCACTTCTTCAATCCAGCAAATGTTAAGGCTGAAAATCTCTCCAGCACTAGATTCACCATATGCTCCTGTGCCTCAAGAAATCCAACTGAACACATTCTTGGAACTGCTGTCTGTGGTTATGTGTGAGTGTATGGGGCATGCACTGTGCACAGGCATTCAGTCTTGTGTGTGCTAGAGCCACAGAGGGGGAAAAACAGAAAAAAAAATGCCACCCCAGCACCAAACTGGCATGTTAAGATGACCTTATGACCACGAAGGAGGGTCAAAATCAAATTAGGCCAAAATAATTAGGAGGTTAAGAGCTTAAGATGAGAGTTAAGCAAATAAAAATAATTTTATAGAGGAGTGAAGAGGGAAATAGAGGAAAAGCCATGATCAATGAGAAAAGGAGGAGTGCTTTTAAGAGCTTCTACCTGACAAAACCATCCTGTAAGAAATGTATTATTACATATATCTTATGCAGCCAGATTAGATTGCTTCTAGAATTTTTGGAAAAGTGTCAATGGGATGTGCCCAAGGCCCATACAGTCGGCGCTGTGGGTCTCAGCCCCTTACCTGAAGGCTTGGGAGTGCCTGCGTGGGAGATGCCTCCATTGGGCTGAGTATTGTCTCCAATGGGAAACTCCAGGCTCATCCGCGGTTTAGGCTGATATTCCCTTCTAGGCTGAGACGAAGCTTGTCTTATTCTGTGTTGAAGAGGAAAAGGGGAGAATAGAGAGTATGTAGCCAATTAAGAAGCAAAAAAAAAAAAAAAAGACAGTAAAATGTAGGATATGCTTAGGTCAGTGGTTGGCAAACTCATTAGTCAACAGAGCCAAATATCAACAGTACTACGATTGAAATTTCTTTTGAGAGCCAAATTTTTTAATCTTAAACTTCTTCTAATACCACTTCTTCAAAATAGACTCACTCAGGCCGTGGTATTTTGTGGAAGAGCCACACTCAAGGGGCCAAAGAGCCGCATGTGGCTCGCGAGCCGCGGTTTGCCAACCACTGGCTTAGGTCATCCACCAATCTGTCCTGTGGCATAGGAGAAATAGAGAGGGGCCCTCAGATTTCTCATGTGTATGTGTTTCTGCTTCTGGTGATATCCCTCCATGGTCACACCCTCCCTGTCTCTATCCTCTCTCTCATTTCCCCCCCCCCCCCCCCGCCCTCCCTCACTCATTGAGTTCACGCTGCACTGTGCTCGTGCTAGGGCCACAGAGATGAGTAAGACACAGTGTTTGCCACAAGCACCTACGGTCTGTAGGGGAGACAGAACATAAACAACTGGTTACCCCACGTGGCAGTAAGTGCTGTAGAGATGGGTGCAAAATGCTGCAGGAACATGGGGTGGAGTGAGGGAGTCTACCTGTCCATGGGGAAGTTGGAGAAGATCTATGGATGAAGGTAAAAGACAAGTAAGAGGCATTTACAGATGAAGGATGGAAAGGAGGAACTGTGTGCTCTGAGAACAGTGAGCAGTTTGCAAAATAGGAAGTGGGAATGAAACTTATTCCCTAAAGAAAGTGAAACAGATTTGCAAAGGTGGGGAGAGCTTAGGGTATGGTGGCAGCAGAATAAGAGTGTCTTGGTACATATGTCAGCGGAAAGAAAGGAAGGAACATTACACTTAACAGATGTCACTAAGACACGTATTTCTTTAGTGTGTTCGAGTGCCTGGTTTTCACTGTTCTAGAGGCTTCAGGGGGTTCCACACATTTCCACAAGGATGCACTGAGGGAAGACGCACACTCTAAGCACTAGTCAGGGGAGATACAGAGCAGGAGGAGGTGGCCAGATGGACCCAGTGGGAGCAGGTGAGGAGGTTTCCATAGTATAATACAAAGATTGGAGGCGTCATTGTATACTGAGCCGACTCATCAGCGATGAGTGTCTCATCTGGCCACGAGCTGAGAATAAAGGCTGCTGAGGCAACACTTTGATGCACATACATTTAGCAGAATCATCCTGCTTAATCTGGCTAAATAAAGTAACACATAGCATAGTGCGGGGCCACTGCAGACAGCTGAGCAGGCTGTCCCCAACTCCAGGGAGCCCCATTCACAAGGAAAACTACCACAGCCCTGTGGTGGACGCATCAGAGGATGGGGCACAAGGCCCACGAAAGCAGCCCTTTTGGAAGGACTATGCCACCATCCAGAGAAACAGAAGGTGTGAAAGATACAAGCTCTCAAACAGGTTATGCTGGATCATGGACACCATTTGGACCAGTGTGTGACTCAGGGCTAGTGACGGCAGCTCCCTGAGCCTCAGCTGGCTCATCTGTTAGACGAGGTGCACAATCCTTGACCTACAGGGCTGTTATGAGATTGATGATGCTATGCCTTTAGTACCCACACAGAATAGCCTATCAATAGGATACATCCTTTTATCTTCGGAACATCCAGGTATCCCATTGGTGGCAGCCAAAATATAATGCAAGTACTGACCGCTCATTCACATGAGATTAGATTTAACGTCACCAAGTAAAACAACGCATAACGAGAAAATAAAGTCAGAACAAAAGATCCTCAGGGTGCCTGTGTAGGATCAGCAGTAATTTTAGCAGAAGTTTTTCTTCAAATGTATTCTCTCTCTTATTTCCACTTCTTTCCACATCATTTTATAGCAAGAAAATGGAAGTGTAAGATGCAGGGAACTGTCGAGTACCTTTCTTCCAGTCTGACAGTGACTTGCTGCAGGATCTGGACTGCCTGCTTGTGGTACTCCAGCTGGGCTTGGACGAGCGCAGAGAGTTGGCTCACCTGTTCGATCTGCAGATCAAGGGGGAATCACACCTTAGTTCCCAGCTTACTGATGGTAAGCAGCTACTACTGTCCTGTGCATATGACAGAGCTCCCCTGACACACAGCTCAGTGCCTGGGGATGCCCAGGACCCTGTGGGGATCCAGGCAAAGACACATAGCTTTACAGGTTCCAAATCGATTAAGGATAAGAAAACATCCTTATGAATGGGAACTCTAGTGCTACGAGGAGAAGAAACATTATTCAGAATTCTCCCGAAGACCACTTAACTCTCATCACACAGTCTCATGCTTAGCTAGGACCTTCTGTGTGGGGTTTGGCTTATTTTATTGATATCCTATAAGACAAAAAAAGTATTGACCAAAGGATTCATTGCTCCCTATACTTTTCATGCTAAGTGAATATTAGTGCTGTTAATAGAAACATGAATACTGATTTCTCACGTGAGGCACCATGGGAGGCAGTGTGATACAATGGAAAATCTTTTGTCTTCTCCGAGCCTCATCTGTAATGTAAAGGGGTTGGGGTCAGGTGACATTTGGCTTCATTCCAGCTCTACTATTCTAAGCATACTTGGTGGCTCTTCACTTTATCTCTTGTGCTGTGATCTAGCTGAACAATGGCCTCCAAATGGACAGAGACAATGGTGCCCGAGGAGTTTTGGGGTGGGGTACAGCCCTGGGTGCAGGTCAGGAGAATGGATTCAGGTCACTGCTTGTCCCATGAAGCACTCCTCTTCAGTAGGTAGGTGGACACAAGCTGTTTCATGTAAACACAAACCTACACTGTATCGGGGTGATGGCAAAGTCTGGACACGGTCAACATGTCTCCCCTGTCACCAGTTAGGGCAGAGCAGTTAAGTGGGAAGTACATACAGACCCGGCAAACATCTTGGCAGAAGTTAGTGAGCAAGTGATAGGGCCAGAGGTTGTGGGGCGCAAGGACAGGAAAGCTAGGTAACAGGTTTCCTACATGAGTGGATGGAATGTCACTTCTAAAGCGGTGAAGAATAATTTAGTACTCGGTAAATGTGAAAGGAGCTTTCAAACCATCTCATCTATGCCCCAAATGCAGTATCTATGCTGCCATCATCAATCTCAATGGAAATTACCTTTTGAGATAAAATGTCAACGTTACTTCAAAACACAAAACATCTTAACTCTCTTCTGAATGCATTTTAGTTGATATTCTTATACAAACTGAAGTCAATCTGCCCTGCATTTCAACAAACCACTTTTTTTTTTTAGCTATTGGACTGATACATGGGTCATCAGAAATATTCTTATCTCCCCACTATTGGTAAGATCATTAGTAGACAAAAATGTGGTTAAATCAAACTACAGAAATACAGGGAAAAAACTCACCATTTCTAATATACCTTATAATTTCAAATTATTTAAAAGGAATGACTATCTACTGAAGTTCTCACCACGTAGTGTGATCAGACAGTAATGTTTTCAACGATGGGACCCTTTAGCACATTAATCTTGTGCCTGGATGGAAGGAGAGCCACTCACGTCCATCTCCAGCAGATTGAACATGCTTGACTCAGCAATTTCTTTAGACTCGTCAAATTTCTCCAGAGCTTGACGGATCTCTTCATCTGGAATCTTGCCTTGTCGTTTCTTCTTATAATCAAAGTCCAGGCGTCGACCCTCCAACTTCTTTAGATGATGCTGAAAAAGTCCGGGGCAGGAACGTGCTTTGGAAGGACTCATGGAAAAGGCCTATTGAGAGCTCACGTCCCCACCTGCCTGTTAACTTCCAAAATGAGGCAGGCTAAGTTCTACAAGGTGTCACCAGACAAGTAAAAAAGCACACGTCAGTGGGAAAATTCTTCCACAGGCGAAATGTGGGGAAACATGTTTTAAAATAATTAAGAGCAAGAAAGAAATTGTGGGAAATACCAGTGCCTATTATTATTATTATTATTATTATTACTACTAGAGGCCCGGTGGACAAAATTTGTGCACGGGGTGTGTGTCCCTCAGCCCAGCCTGTACCCTCTCCAATCTTGGACCCCTCGAGGGATGGCCGCATGCCCATTTAGGCTCGATCCTAGTAGGACTGCTGGCTCCCAACTGCTTGCCTGCCTGCCTTCCTGATTGCCCCTTACTGCTTCTGCCTGCCAGTCTGATCACCCCCTAACCACTCCCCTGCCAGCCTGATTGCCCCTAACTGCCCTCCCCTGTAGGCCTGGTCCCCCTCAACTGCCCTTCCCTGCAGGCCCGGTCGCCCCCAACTTTCCTCCTCTGCCAGCCTGGTCACCCCTAACTGCCCTCCCCTGCAGGCTTGATTGCCCCCAACTGCCCTCCCTTGCAGGCCTGGTCCCTCTCAACTGCCCTCCCCTGCTGGCCTGATGGCCCACAACTGCCCTCCTTTGCAGGACTGGTCCCTCCCAACTGCCCTACCCTGCTGGCCATCTGGTGGTGGCCAACTTGTGTCCACATGGGGGCAGGATCTTTGACCACATAGGGGCAGCCATCTTGTGTCAATTTGCATATTACTCTTTTATTAGATAGGATAGAGGCCTGGTGCATGGGTGGGGGCTAGCTGGTTTGCCCTGAAGGGTGTCCTGGATCAGGGTGGGGGTTCCCTTGGGGTGTGGGGCAGCCTGGGCGAGGGGCCTGCGGTGGTTTGCAGGCCAGCCACGCCCCCCCCCGCCCCCGCCACAACCCAAGCAGAGGCCCTGGTATCTGGGATTTATTTATCTTCTATAATTAAAACTTTGTAGCCTTGAGTGGAGGCCAGGTCAGGCCAGGGCTGTGGGAAGCTTGGCTTCCTCTATCACTGGGAGCAACTCAAGCCTCCTGCTTTCTCCAGCTCTGTGGCTGCTGCCATTTTTGTTGGGATTTATTTATCTTCTATAATTGAAACTTTGTAGCCTTGAGCGGAGGCCAGGACCAGCCAGAGCGGGCAGGAAGCTTGGCTTCCTCCATTGCCGGGGAAACCCAAGCCTTCTGCTCACTCCTGCAGCCATCTTGGTTGGGTTAATTTGTATACTCACTCCTGATTGGCTTGTGGGCGTGGCTTGTGGGCATAGCAGAGGTATGGTCAATTTACATGTTTCTCTTTTATTAGTGTAGATTATTTTGCCCTCACTGGGACAAAGCCAAGCTGGAAGATGCCTTTCCCTTCCACGATAGAAGCTGGGAATGTGTGTACAAATCCCCAACATCAGAAGAGATAGTATCTTATGAGAATGCAGAAAAACCCCCACTTTCCTTGAAATAAAATAAGAATAGAATTCTTGATTTTCTAATCGTGTATTAACACTAGAAAGGACTTATCTATGAAGTCATCCAATCTGTTAAAATTGCCTTATTAATTATTAATTGCTTATTTCAAGTGAGGATTACTGATCACCTGAAGTGGCATAGCCAGGGCAGGGGCCTAGGAATCTACATCTTAACACTTAGCCTCGTTGACTGAAGCAGCTTTCAGGGAACCACTGGTTAGTTTAAGTCTTCCCTTTACAGTCACAAAACCTGACTTGGAAGAGACTTTCTTAGAGACCTAAGGCCCCACACTGCACTGCAATCCCTCCTTGCATCATCCCTGCCACATGCCTGTCCAGCCTCTGCCCAGCCTCTGCCCAACACCTTTAGTGGCCAAGTGAAAAAGAAATTTCCCAAAGCTGCAAAGTATTTTTTTACCTAAGTGCTACAGCATTCTATGCCTAACAGGTAGGAGAAATGGCTGCAATTCCCTTGATCTTGGGTATGTCCAGAAAGAGAAGCAGATAAAAACAGAGTAGGGAATGGTGAAGAAATCAGAAGAAAAGACAGAAGAAAAACATCCTAGACCAAGCATGTCAAACTCAAAGGCTAACACGGTCCAAATAAACAAGGTTTAAGTTTATGTGTGCCGCAAAAAAACAAAAGCTTAAATTTTCATAGAAACTTAGTTTTATTTTGATAGAGATGTGCTGAATACAAAGAGCTCAAATAAATGAGTCATCATTAAAATAATACATTTTAATAAAAATTAAGTTTTTCTTGAACATTACCTATCAGACACTGAATAACTGCATAAATAACTGTAATGCAAATAAACCTATTTTTCTTGTTCTCCGAAAGTGAAATATTTCCTGTTATGCACACCAAACAAGACTAATGACGTGGCAATCGGCTGCTAAAATATTCGCTGCTAGTATTAGTGGTGAGAAATGGTGTGCCTGCATGTAAGGCGCATAAGGGAAATGAATGCAACACGATTATAGTAATCATTAGCGAACATTGTAGTTCATTATTAATAATTATGTATAACAGGTCATTGTAAAAATTAAGTTACGAAATTTTTATTAAAATGTTTCTTACATACCGTTATATTGGCTGGGCTGCAAAAATATTTGTTGTGGGCAGCATGCAGCCCGCGGGCGGCGAGTTTGACATGCTTGTCCTAAACCTTCCCTCCCACTGCATCAATCCATGCTCTGACCCCAAGCTAAATGTTTGTTCCTTTGGAAGGAAAATTCTCATAAAACATTTGAACTTGTGTCAGCTATAGGGCAGTGTTCTGGAGTCAGTTGTATTTTAGGTCGAGAGTGAGTCTACCTCTTACTAACGGTGAAACCTAGAGCCAGTGATAGGCTGAAGGAAAGTTAGGTGAGAATAAGGAGATGGAGGAGACTTCAAGGTATGCCAGTTCATGTCACAATAAAGGAAATTAAATTTCAGACAGGTTCAACAAATATTTGTTGAAGGAACGAATGAGCAAACATTATACACCTAGTCAAAGGTAAAGCTCATTCAACTTTATTTGGAATAGCTCAACTTTCTACAAGTTTTACCAAGAGAACAGTTGTGTACCCTTTTTCAATCCTAACAACTGTTATGAAAAAATGAAAACATGTGTTTATAGGGTGACAGAGTAACTATTTAAGCTAACAGCTATTTCAGCTAGCGTTTTAGAGGATAAAATCAGCCCAGAAAACCAGGGAATTAATAAAATTGTGTGTCATTAGGGAAAAGATATTATCCTCTGGAGAAAAAAAAGCCTAAGAAATCTTGAAAATTAAATGTGGAGAAGTCAAATGTCATGTCCATGAGTGGCAGAGGCATAGTAGTGGGATAAAAAGTATTGCATTTCTGGTTTCTCTCATTTATTTTGCTGGACTGCTTTGCAATGCACGTGCCCAGTGCTGACAAGGTGCACAGTAAGTTTAAAAAACGTTTTCTAAAGAAAAAGTGTCCTTCACCTATACAATCTAAACTGCCCACTTCCCAGAGGACCAGTGACAGGTACCTGAATTTCCCTCAGATCTTTGTCGTGAAGATTCTGAAGGGGGTCAATGAAGTTCTGCTTCACCTCCATGTCCAAAGAGTCTTTCACCTCCGAGAGGTCCCGCATGGCCTCCCCCACCTCACCGAGCGCAGGACCTGGAAGGGGAGAACGAAGCTCTCGTATGTTAAAGAACAGAAGTAGAATGCATTCGCACTGATAGTGTCCATCACAGAAGAAACCCCATGGATCCTGAAGACAACCGAGATGAGGGACAATGTGTAACACCCTCCAGAGAACAACGTTTTTTCTACCTACAACAGTTCATACGGGAAACAGACTCTCTGCCCCCTAACGGGGTGCTATCTCTTATAAAATTTTGAAACAATTTGGGGAGCTCCCTGCCCTCTCTTTTAATTACCAGCTTTCCTGGTTAAGGCCAATATATTTCTCAGGAGCAATAAGCAGGGTACAGTCAAAAAGGCCATCATTTGCTAAAATCTCACATTACAAGGGGATGAAAACGGAAGGTGTTCAGTACTGTAGCTGAGGGCCAGAGGATAAAGGAATAAACCATCTCATCTGAGGTAGGAGAAGTTGGCACCACATATGCCCTAGCAGGTATGGCTTAGTGGACAGCATGTGGCCTGTGGACTGGAGGATTCCGGGTTCGATTCCAGTCAAGGGCACATGCCTGAGTTGGGGCTCCATCCCCAGTAGGGGGCGTGAAGGCGGCAGCCAATCAATGATTCTCTCTAATCATTGAGGTTTCTCTCTCCCCTCTCCCTTTCTCTTTGAAATTGAGAAACAAGATATTTTAAAAAAAGAAAAGGAAGTTGGCATCACATACAAAAGAGCTGAGATCTAAGATAAAGCTCATGGGGCATTGTGTTAAATCATGCTCACTGTGACTGTTTGATCAGCCTCAATTTCCAGTCACTACCAGAAAAACTCCAAAGTAAATGTCCAGGCATCTGGACAGAGCAGTCAGCTACTGTAAAGATAGGCATCTCATCAGAGAACAAGAAGATAAATAAAACCCCTACAACAAATCACACTAAAAATGATAAAACAACCCTGAAAACAAATTTTTTGTCCCACATGTACAGGACCTAAAACTGAGAGTGGAAATATAAAATGGTGTGACTAATTTCCTACCAAGTTTTTTACTGGCACTAAAATCCCCACGGACCAACGCAGGAATGAAAACGTGAGAGAGCACTCATTACCAAAGTTGCAGTCATCTCCAAGCTCCCTCCCGAACTTGAGCATGGCCTCTGCCAGCAGTGCTTCCGCCTGAGGGTAGCCTGGCCCTTTCTCCTGCCCACGGATTTTGGACATTGTGTTGATCATGCTGAGTTTAGCTCTGGAAGCTGAAGGCAAAGAGAGAACAGGCTTTTTAAAAAAAATTTTTATCTTTATTGTTGAGAATATTACAGATGTACCCCTGCTTTCCGCCCATTGCCCCCCTTCACCCATTTCCCACTCTGCCCCAGGCCTTTACCACCCTTTCAAAGTAAGCCATACAAGAAAGCAGAAACAGGGCTGAATGAAGAATCAGGCCTTAACCAGTGTATAAACCAGCTCAGCTACTAAAAACTGCACCTTCACCTTCCTAGCTTCAGGGTCTTCATCGATAACATATGGAGGATGAGAGAGAGAGAGAGAGAGAGAGAGAGAGAGAGAGAGAGAGAGAGAGAGAGAGAGAGGAGGGAGGAAGGGAGGGAGGGAGGGATGGCTATAGAATAGGCATAGGCATATATTTTTAAATCACTAAACTCTCTCAAAATCTTATGAGGAACAAACAGCAGACAATAGAAGTAACAAATGGAGAGAAGGAAAGGATACCAGTAGAGAGCAAAGAAAGAGCAAGGAAACCACATATGGTGGCTAATCACTTCAAATCCTGTGTTGACCATTTTCCACTCTACAGATTCATTCCTTTAACAAAAGCTGGTTGTTGATCTGTGCTTACATCTTGGTTCTGTTAAGAGTTTTTTTCTGGTAACTCATTACCAAAAGTAATTATAGTGGCTTTAATATACTGTGGCTGATTTTCATATTCATCATTCTGAATGTTGTTCAATTATGGAGAGCAGTATTCTTCTCCTAATTACTTAAGAACATCTTGAATATATTCTACAGTCTAATGAGAAGGGGGAAGAAAATCATATTCTATTATTTTATCTATTTCTGTAAATCATCTAAAATACCTAATAACCCACACTTTTGAAGAGACTGCTTGTAAATTCATTCACAAACTCATTAAATATGTATTACGAATCCTGGGTTAGCAAAACTTCTGTGTTCTGGAAAATAAAAATCACGAGACTTCAGAATTAACCATTTTAAATGTTAACATCATCATTTTAAAATGATTTATAAAAGCAACACTTTAAAAAAGCAGAGAGTAGGCTTGAAAAAATATAAATTGAACAGCCTATAATCCATATAACATGGTCTCAGCCTGGATTGCTTCACCAAGTTGGGTATGCCTTCAGGGACTCTCCTCTTCTCTTCTAAAGGGACCTTTCACTCTATCCCTTCCTCCCCCACAGCTTTACTCTTTCTTACAAATTGTCACAAGCTCTCTGACTATGCCCCTGTCTTATCTTTCCCACCTTCACTAGCCTAGTGCAAGTGGCCCCCACTGGATTTACCACAGAAACAGCTTCCTGAGAGCAACCCCTCCCCTGGTCCGGGAGAGCAGGATCCTGGTATGCTGCCCTATGTATCTCCCCAAGAGGATGGGCATAAAGCCATGCACACAGATGTTTAACACACACGTGTGCTGAAGAAAATACAAAGTGAATGAATGGATATCCGGGAAACTGGTATACTCTCATGGCAGTGGTTCCCACAAGAGTCTCAGGTCACATCGTTAGGCGCATGTGATGGAGAGCCTTTTGAAGCACACAGAGAACGGGAACTAGAAAATTTCTTTGGTTGCATAAAAGTATAGCAATCAAATATTTTTTAAGATAGAAGATACCTGACTCTGCTATGGGAGGGATTCCACACTGAATCAGGGCATTAGGGCCAATCAACATAGTGAACTGTGAGACTTATCAGCCTACTTCCTCCACTTACCCCCCAGGGAACTGGCAGCCAGGTTTATGCCCACTGAGCACGGGATAAGAAGACTCTTTTCTGGGGAATTCAACCAACTCAAGAGAAGAGACCTAAATACAACAATCCCAGGATGATCACCCTAAAATGAAGCCATTACAGTTAATAAACTCCATCACCCACCCCTCTCACCACTCCCTCCCCACAACTTTGCTGTCCTACACCTAATGGAAAAATGGCAGCTGCTATCACCAGATGTTGTAGAAAGCTAACATGAGAGAGTCAAAACAAACAAGGAAATTAATAGGAAACAAACCATTCAGGAAGGGGAAAATAATTATTATTAACATTCTCAGGTGTCTAACATACTTTCATTCATAAAATAAAAAAAAGAGAGAGTGAACAACACTTAGAAATTAAAATATAATTTAAGTTTAAATAGGAATTTAAAGAAAACGTAACATTTAACCATCAATGAACACACAGATCATAAAGTTAAAGCAAATCCCCTCCCCCCCCCCCCAAAAAAAATTGAATTTAGAGAAAAGAAAGAGATGAAAAAAGAATCAGAAAGCATAAAATCATGGTCAGTCCAGGTCTAGAGGCTGAATAATGGAAGTTCTGAAAAGGAAGAACACAGAAATAGAAGGGGACTTTTTTTTGAAATTCAAGAAAATTTCCCAGAACTAATGAACGCGTGTTCCAGATTGAAGGGGTCTGTTGAACGCCCAACTACGGATAAAAGGGTCCACACTAAGAACCAGTCAGTTTCCTGAAGTTACTGGAAATGTCCCTCCACTGGGAATGGCCTTCCCACTCTCTGTCTACCTGCCCCACACAACACCCGGCAGCCTCCTTCACAAAGTCTTTCCCAATCACCCTTTACCTCTGCTGCCCTTCAGTATGAGTGACCCCTTCCCTCATTTCATGCCCACACTGTGCCCTGTGCATGGATCATATCTCACATGATACTTTATATCTCTTTTCTGCATGTCTGTTTCCTGCTACTAGGTGAAACACTGCATCCTACTGAATTCTAACACAGGGCCAAGTGCACAGCGGGGACTTACTTATTAATTGTGCGCTAAACAGTTTCATTTAAAAGTCTACATTTTTTTTTATAAAATTCTTCTGCATACATCATTTTTTCAAAGCCTTGCAAAAAGACTTCCCTGTTTAAAAGCACGATGGCCGCCCACTGTTCCCTGAAATGGAGCTAGAGGTTGCTGATAAGATCTAATTACACACTAACCCTGTGATCTGACAGGGCGATTCAGGACAACGGGTCATGCCAATGGCAATCTGGCCTGCGTGTGGCCCTTGCACAGACTTGATTTTAAGAATTCCAAGGCTGCTGGGTCTTTTCATTTCTCCTGAACCCATTTCTTAAAGCGCAGTAGGGTGGCATTCCCCTTCCCATGCACTCTTATTAATTCTGACTCTTTAGAAACAATTCATCTCTGTGATGTAAAAATGATAAAAACCTGATCACACAGTCTCCCATAATCAGGAAATTGGCTGTCATTTCTCCCAACAAAAGAGGGTTCTCAAGCTAAATTATGAGTCTTAAAGGGATATGAAAAATCAAATTAGAAAGAATCAATAAAATAATTACAATGGAAATAATTAGGTATCCCCCCCCAAATAGAAAAAAAAAAATCTGAATTGCACTGCCTGATTTGCATCGGTATTTACAAAAAAATCTGCTTTTAAACATGTGTGTTTTTCCTGTGAGAAAATGAACAAAACAAGTATTTATGAAGCACCTCCTCTGAGAAAGGAACTGTGCTAGGGAGATTCTGAGAGGATCTGTTCTCCATGAGCTCCTTTATTCTCTAGCTGAAGAGTCGGAGAGCATTCTGCTCACTGTGCTGGTGGCACACATGGGCCATACTGTGGACAAGGTTACAATGTATCCACATCACAGAAAAAAGTAAAACAACACACATAAAGTTGAGCAAAAGAACCATATCAAGGGAGTACAAGCTCTAGGATTCTATTTTAGTCAAGTTCTGAAACAGGGTTTCCGGGATGCTGGCCATGTTCAGGTCCTCAAAGTAGGGCCTTCATACAGGATGATTAGTTTGTAATTACCCAGTGGGATATACACTTCAGACTGGAACACTGCACTTTTTTGTAAGCTACAAATCAGGAAAGAGTTCAGAAAACAACAACACTGATGCCTGTGACCCACTCCCAGACTCCTGATGCGACTGGTCTGGCTGTGGCCTGGCCACACACTGTGTTGAAGTCCCCAGGTGACTGCAATGTGCAGCTCAGGTGGAGAACCTCTGCAGGAGAGTCACTGCACTGAATCCCTGGCAGGTGAGGATTCAAATCTGAGGTGAAGAACACAGGAGCAGGAGGAGATTTTGGGGAGGAAGTGTAAAAGTACTCTACTTTCAGCAAATACAAAGTCCAACAGAATATCCACCAGGTTATACTAAACAGATACAGATGAGCCTTGAGCTGAAAGGAAGACTGGTTGGGGGAAGTACTAGTAAAGGCAGGCAGCTTATCTGATAAAACCTGGTATTTTTTGTTGTTTTTGTTAATCCTTACCCGAGGATATTTTTCCATTGATTTTCAGAGAGAGTGGAAGGGAGGGGGAAAAACAGAGAAAGAGAAACATCATTGTGAGAGAGACACACCGACTGGTTGCCTCCCACAAGTTCTGACCAGTTTAGCTGGATGGAGCCTGTAACCTAGGTATGCACCCTTGACTGGAATTGAACCTGGGACCCTTCAGTCCGCAGGTCATCGCTCTATCCACTGAGCCAAATGGGCTAGGACACATCTGATATTTGTTTTTATTTCAGTTTTATTGAGACATAATTGACATATAACAAGGGTGAGAACTTTTTTTCTGCCAATGGCCATTTGGATCTTTATAACATCATTCGTGGGCCATACAAAATTATCGACTTAAAAATTAGCCTGCTATACTTGGTCAAACATTTAATTAACTCACCCCTAATGCCTTGGCAGGGCCAGACCTAATGATTTCTTGGGCTAAGTCCTGCGGGCCGGATGTTCCCCACCCCTGACCTATAACATTGTGCCAGATGTACAACAAAAAGTGTAAGGTGTACAACAAAAACATTGCAAAATGACTACCAAAAATATGTTTGGTTAATATCTATCCCCCTGCATAATTACAATTGTTTTTCTTCTAATGAGAACTTTAAAGGTTGATTCCCTTAGCAACTGTTAAGTATATGATACGATATTGTTAACTATAGTCACCATGTAGTGCATTACACCCCCAGGCCTTATTTTTTACCTGGGAGTTTGTAGTTTGTGCCTATTAATCACCTTCATCCATTTCACTTACCCCTACCCATAGCCTCTGGCAACCACCAATGGAATTCCTGTTTTTGAGTTTTGTACAATTCAACACTTAGGTGAGATCAAACATTATTTGTCTTTCTCTGTGGAACTTATTTCACTTAGCAAGGTCCATCCATGTGTATCGCAAATGTGGTGTGTGCATATGTAGTGGAATATCATTCAACCATAATAAAGAAGGAAACATTCTGGAATCTTGAAAGCTAAGCCATTAGATAACAGGAAGAAGAGGGGAAAAACAATCCCCCCTCCCAAATCAAAATGAAACTAAATTCTACAAAAGTTTTTTCTTGTAATGGTTTTCTACTTGGTTTTGGAGATTATCCTTTGATTAGTGTTAACCATAAACCAGGAGCTTGGTGTAAACAACTTAAAAATAATCTTCACAACCACCACCACCCTGTGGTTCTGGTTGTATCATTCCCATTTGTAGAGTGGGATGGGGGCCATACATACATGGAAGACGTAGAGGTTCAGGGAACCAAGAAAATCTGTCCAGTTCTTATAAGTTAAGGCTCTTGTCATCAACCTTAAGACTTTGGGTCCTATTTTTAATGATATGGGGACACATTGAAGGGTTCTGAGGAGAAGGGTGGCATGATCTGACTTATACTGAAAAGGACTCACATATAGAATAGATGATAGGGGGTAAGAATGAAAGAAAGCAGGGAGGCCAGTCCCAGAAGTTTTCTCTAATAATCCAGGGTAGAGATGACGGGGGCTCAGAACACAGTGGTCTGACTTGGGATATATTTTGAATTTCAGAGCTGACAGAATTTATTGACATACTGAATGTGGGGTATCAGACAGAGAAAGGCATCAAAGATTACTATATGGTTTTGGGCCTGAGAAAGTAGAAGAATGAATGGAGTTGCAGTCACCAAAAATTGGGAGTACTGCAGGAAGAGCAGTTATGAGATGGTGGTGAAAATGTAGAGTTTAGCTTGAACATGTTAAGTTTTAGATGCCTGAGCATCCCTAGTAGAGTCGGGTAGGGAGTAGAATACGTGAGTGTGAAACACAGTGGAAAAGTCTGGACTTCAGAGAGAAATGTGAGAACCACTAAGTTGACTGACTCAAGCAGATGAAGTGATTGTTCAGAACCAATAAAAGGTGGGACTTCCATGTCCACACTTGCTTATTCACACCTCCTGAGTACCCTCGGAGACAGGTTCTGTGGTCTAACCCCATGGGTATCCTAATTCAGCAAGACAGAGGTGAGGGCTTCAAATCCATGTTTTATTTTATGTTTTAATATATTTTTATTGATTTCAGAGAGGAAGGGATAGGAAGAAAGAGATAGAAACATCAATGATGAGAGAGAATCATCGACTGGCTGCCTCCTGCACTTCCCCCACTGGGGATCGAGACCAAAATCCAGATTCTCCTGACAGAGAATCGCTGGTCGGGCAATCAAATCTATATTTTAAAAAATGTTTTCTAAGGAATTTTCATAGACACCAGGTTGACAGCCAGTGGTACAGGCCTTTAGACAAGGATTTACATTTTTTTTTCTTTGGGCCTCGTGGAGACGAGGGGGCGGGGGGCGGTTCTCCTGCAACGTTGATTCTCACAGGATTTGAAAGTCTGGGAAAAAGAACAGGCTTTGGACCTGGGTCTGAATCCTGTCTTTGCCTTTATTTGCAAGAATTTGGACAGCTTTTCTAGTCTCCCCGAGCCTCCACGTCCTCAGGGTATATGCAGCCCATCCCTCTCTCTTCCAGACAGTTGTTAAACCTTAAGCAGTACACCACTGGTTAACCCCCAAGCTGTGGGTCTTTTATTTCACTCCCATTCTCATCTGTGGTGGCTAAGTAATACTATACTTCTTCACGTAAAAAATACTTCAAACATATGAAGAAGTATAGAGAATAACAGCACTTTCCCATACAGTATACACCACTCAGATATAGCACTGCTAAATACAATGATCAAATCACTGGTTCTTGTGAATTTCTGAACAGGTACTTGTGTACCAGCATTTCCATCCATCACAGCTTCAGACCTAAGAAGGAATATATATTTGGTCTCTGTGACCCCCCTCCTTTCCTGGCAGAGAGCTCTTAAAACCTTCCCAACCTCCTTAGTGATAAGTGGAATGGAGAGGCTCAGCACAAAATCTAAGCACAGAGTGACGGGTGGACGGGTACAGAGGTGGTAAAAATGAGTATTCACTGCTGGATGGGGCAGGAGTAAGCAGTGAGTCTTCCCTTCTGCACCTCACCCTATACCCCCTTATCCCCAAATGATCACAACGGGAGAGACCTTTTATAAATAAACGAAAATTGCAACCTGCTTTAAACTGCTATATTATACTCTTAAGCATATACACTCTTCAACTGTGACATTTCAAATAAAAAAACCATATTGACAGGAAACTGTCACAAGAGGGAAGAAGAAATGCCAGCCTCACCCTTGGCTTGTGTTTGTGAATGCAGTTGACACAACACGGCAGAGAGGTGACCAGGGCACTCTAAGTCACATCTTTGTGTTCTATGAGGAGAAACTTAATGGACTGAGCATCCATCAGGGAAGACTAAAGACACAGAAGTCATTTCCTGAAAGCCTTTCACTGCTTTTAGAAACTTTGTTTGCTGTCTCTACCTATTGCACAGAAACCAAACCTAGTTTCCTCAAAGAGCAGAGACCTTTAGTTGAACAATGCTTAAGGATTTACACTGGTCTCTATAAATGCTACTATTTGGTTTGAAAACCTAGAAGAACTGGAAATATCTGAAAAACTGAAGATCAGGACCATGTCCCATCCCATAGCTATCATTTCATAAGTATCTACCAAGTGTAACCCACATACATCATCTCTTTAATCCTCCCAATGACACAAGAAACAGGTTCTTCCATTTCACAAATAAGGAAAATGAAACCCAGAGAAATTATGTAACTCGTGTGAGGAAACCTGAAACCAAAGAGCTGAGCAGAATTCGCATCCTAGCTGTGTCTCAAAAGCCAGTTCATGTCTCAGAAAGCCAGTCCAGCTCTCATTGCTTCACTACCTCTTTACTGAAATAGAGCTTCAGCTATATTTACACTCGTTGCGTGTTTGAAAATGCAGAGGTGAAGAAGTCTGATGGATGCTGAGAGTTAGAAGCAGGATGGGAGCTGCACTATGAGCGATGAGAATTGGAGGTCATCCCACCGGTAGCATGACCTTGCCTAATTTCTCTTGATTTCTGTGTCCTCACCTTGAACATAGGAGACCGGCTTACCTGATTTCAAATCGAAACATCTCTCATATATGCATTAGAATCTAGTAGGATAAGTGGACTGTGTCATTTGCAAATGAGTAGATGGCATCTATCCCAATGTACAAAGAACCTTAATGTAAATTTTCAGAACCAATGAATCTCATTCTTTGCAAAACCACTGCTGAGATTAAAACCAGTAAGTCTTACTTTAAAGTAAAGATTTTAACTTTATTCATTTTTAAACCCTCCTTTTCTTTGTTTTTATTTCTGTAAAAATGAATACTACAGTTAGGCCATTTCCCAATGATTCTGTTTCTGTTGATGGTTCTTTACAAAAAGAAGAGTTAGAAAAGAAAAGACCCAATAGATATTCCAAGGAAAAGAAAAGGTAGTTTAGCCTTCTTCTTATGGAAAATTCTCAAATCTCATTAGGGACAACTACCAAATACAACAAAGATTGTGAACAAGCAAGGTTAAAATTTAGAAGACCAAAGTTGCATTTAAATGCGAAAATGCAACCTCTTTTTGATGACAGAAATATTAGAACTGTATTCTCGTGTAATGGACTCTATTATCATTTCCTATTAATTAACAAATGGACACCTGCTAACAAAGGAATAACAGGGCAAGATTCAAATCCCTGCTCTGCTGCTCCCCAGCTCTGCAGGGAAGAGAGGGTGCTTGGCCTTCAGCCTCAGTGTGCCTGGGTATAAGTAAGAGCCAATAATACTTACTGGTAGAACTGCTGTGTTGGTGAAATGAGATGATTAATGTAATCAAAGCAGGCACCAAATATTCTTTCTTTTCTCCTCTTGCCCCCTTTTGGCAGGAGAAAAATGTTATCGATAGCCATTTCATTGACATGGTCACCAACAGCTAAAGTTCTACTTCTTTATTTATCTACCAAAGCTCAATGATGTCTTTAGTTAGAGGGAAAAAATGAATTCTGAATGAAACTAAATTTACAAAGTTTAGTACAGGGATTGCAATTGAAATATTAGTATAAATCACCAAATCATACTAAATTAGATTTGGGACTTAGTACTTTCAACAAAATGCATTCAAGAAATAACACTTTAGTATGTATTTCACATTGGCAGCCTGTGACTGTGCAAAATGGCCTGGTTTTCCCAGGTGAAATCTCAGAGCGTCTACAAGTCTGACACGACCCCGCTGCTGCCCCCTGCACTTTGAGCAACGTCTTACTGGCCTTGAGCACTAACAATTCTGAAAGGACACAGAAGATTTATATGATAACGAGGACGTCAGTAAATTTCCTCAAACCTCTGTGGTTTCTTTTGAAAAATCTGAGAAGAGATTTGGGAAAGGAAAGAGACAGATTTGCCCACTGACAAATAAATATGTCACTTTAGCACTAAATCATGCTACCCTCAACCCAAAGAATGGTAGCATTTATATAACACCTCCCTCCAAGGCAGCAGAGCCCTCTTATGCCCCTGACCAGCAGGAAGCAGGCGGGAGGTATTTTAAGACACTGAGACAAAGTACATGTCAGCAGCCCTAAGAACCTGAGTTGGGACAGTGAACATCATAGGAGGTGTTGCAAAGCACTGAAACAAGTCTCACAGTGCATTCTGGGAAAGCAGGCAATTGCACCTAACATAACATGGTTCCTACAATTTGAATGCATAATGAGCCGTTGCTTCTCCAGGCTTTCAGAGCAGAGCGAGGGTAGGTGCTTGGCACAATGAATATTGTTCGGGAGAGGGTCCTGCAGTGATTTCCCCTGGAGACTTTCCCTGCAAAGGAATCCTGGGAAGCACCTGAGATGCCCTCAGATGGGTTGCAAGCCACTGGGAAAAGAAGACATTTCTTGAGCCGCCACAAAGTGTCAGGCCCTGTGCCAGGAGCTTTTTATTTCTCACGTTTCAGACATATCTTCAGTCAGCAGAGAGTGGACCTGTCTGACCACTCCCTAGGGCAGGGTGGGGAATGTCCAGCCCGTGGGCCATGTAAGGCCCACAAAATCATTTGGTCTGGCCCTGCCATGGCAATCACAGGCAGCACTCAAAATTCAATAAACGTAGGAGCCTTTTTTTATAGCAACATAAATTTATATTAAGTGAATGATGTTATAAATGGCCCAGGGCAGAAAAAAGGTTCCCCATCCCTGCCCTAGAGGGTTCAGAAAACTTCATCCTACACTGAAACAATGTGACAGGTTTTCCCAATTTATCTCCTTCTTCAATGTAAGGGATCCAGGGACCAAGAGTGATCAGAGCAAGTGGCTCATGGCCCAGCAGTGATCTGCTTGAAATAGGAGCTCTGTCTGAAGAACAAACGGCCACACTATATGTGCTAAGCTGCATCACAAAATCCCACAAACTAGGGGCTCAAACAACACATATGTATCTCACAGTGTCTTTAGAAGTCCAGCATCCTCTATTCAGGGTTTCTCAAGGCTACAATCAAGGGCTCGGCTAGGCTGCCCTATTATCCGGGAGCCTAAGTAAAGACAATTCTGCTTCTGAGCTTACTCAGATATCTGACAATGCCATTTCCTTGTGGTGGTAGGACTGAGGGCCCTGGCTCCTTACTAGCTGTGGGTCACCCCTAGGTTCTAGAAGCCACACCCGGTGCCCTAACCCCTGGCCCTCTCCTCAGGTAGTCACACATGGCAGTCTGCTTCTCCTTGGCCAGCAGAAGAAACCTTCTCCTTCCGGTCTACTAGGGAGATTTTATATAATATGATCATGGGAGGGACATCCGCCCAACTTTGCCATGTAATATAATCTAACCAAGGGGGTGGTACGTGTTCATTCTCATCACCTCTGGCAACTCTACCTGTTAGAAGCAAGTCACAAGTCCCACCTACACTCAGTGGGGTGGGGGGGGGGGGAAAGACCGTACAAGGGTGTGGCAAATAGAAGCCTATGTAGTAAGCAGAGGAATGACTGCTATGTGGAGAATGTAAAAGGGGAGTGAGAATGGAGGCAGATGTATAGTGAACAAATAAAAATGACATGACAGTAAATACTGCGATAAGGACAGTAAAAGATAAGAACAGGGCTCTCTGTAGTGTGCAAACAACAGTCCTGCACTCAGGCCTCTTGCTTTACGATGGCAAAGATAAGCCACACCTTAAAAAGTAAAATATAATAAAAATGTAAGCAGAGATAAAAGCCATGAAGGAAAAGGAACACGAGGAAAGGGCTCAGAGAGTGCTGACAGGTAAGGTTTGAAATAAGGGTTAGGAAAGCCACAAAAATGCAATGACATCTGAGCAGAGACTGAGTGGAGACTGAGTTGAGGAGGCCTGCAGAGGAGGAGATTTGGGCAGAAGGACCAGTGTGGTGAGGTGAGTGAGGGTGCTCATGGGTATGAGGAACAGTGGAAGGTTGTCGATGCTGGCTGGTACAGAGGGAGCGAGAGGGAGATCGGTAGGAATGCATGAAATGAAGTCAGACCATCTGACCTTGTAACTCATGGTGAGAACTTTCAATTGCCCTGCAAATGGGGAACGACTGGAGAGGCCTGTGTAGACAGGGGCTCATGGATGCCTCTTAGAGGAGGTGGGAGGAAGCTGAGTAAGACAGGTATCATGTAGGGCAGGTGGGGAATTCCAGGAAGGGTCCAGCCACTGCACAGTCCTCATGCAGGGAAGATCTTAAAGCACGGGAGAGATGGAAAGGCCAGTGAGGCTGCAGTAAGAGGAAGACAGACTTGGGGACACAGAGCACACAGGGACCACCACATGTAGCTAGTGTATTACTAGCTCCGACTGATAAAGTGAGACTCCATTAGCATACTTTCCCATATCTGTGCAGTATCTTTAAATGTACAATATTTCTGTTATGATTAGTTACTTTCACTGTCTTTAGAGACACAGTGAATGAATATTATTAATTCACCAATTCCAGTCTACTTAAAATTGGATTGCTTAAGGTGCCTCAAATATATTAGGAACTTATTAATTTTCAATATCTTCCCCAAAGATATAGTAAAAATCAGAACCTCCCCAGCATTTTCATTATTATGGTATATGAATTACACCACATATCACCTGACTTACAATTCCCTTTAACATGTTCTTCTCTGAAAGTCTCTATACCCTTGAGTTAGCAATATTTTCCTCAAAATCACTTTTGTAAATCTGTCCTTTATGGATTATTTTTCAGTGTCAGGATTTGGAAAAGCTCTGGCTATGACACACCTCCTATTCCTTAAGCGAAGGATGGACATGTTCATTTATGACATACTGAGGGAAACAATGTACCATGCATGTAGCTAAGAGCGCCCCGAAAGATGAGAATATGGACACAGTGCAAGTGCCCTCCAGGAAACCCAGTGCCTTCACTCCGTTGTGGAGCCCAGGATTTGAATACAGGAATGCCAAGTAACATATGTATTGATTTCCAATTCTACTACCACCAAGAAGCTTATAGGTACTATCTTTACTCATCTTTGGAATGAAATAACTAAGAGGGAAACCCGTGGGCAAGAAGCTTAATAATCCTGATATAATATCATTTCAAGGATTAATATGATACTTTAAAATCAATGCAGTGAACTTTTAGTTTCACAGGCAACATTCCACCAATGAGATTTGAATTTACTACTGAAAGATTATGAATAGGTATCTGAGGATTCCGGTTTACTGTTCCAATCACAGGCATGCTGGAGAAAGCCAGACCACGTAGGTGTCCATTCAAGGGGAAAGCATTTCTGTACAGAACCAAACCCCAACTATGCACAGTGATTTTCATGGTCAAACGGCTTTTTCTCTTCACCTCCAGGAAATCTGCATTGGATTGAAATATAAGGGCCAGTATAACCTTTCAGTGCAAACCAAGAAAAGCCTCTGGCGTAGCCAGCATGCTATGGCTGGGAGGAAGACAGCCTGATCCAGCCATGCCTATTATACTACTTAAGGGGACAGTCCCCAATGCAGTGCCATGAAATAGATTTACAGGGGGATTAAAAAAGACAAAAACACTTAAAAATACCCCGATCCAAAATCAAGAGTTCATTTCCCTACTGAAAAAAACAACCACTAATAGACAAAATCCAAGCAGCTAAATATAATCAAGCACACATCAAACTATAATATATAGGCTGAAAACTAGTCCTCTTGCTGTCTATAATGGGAACCACTGGCCACACGGGGCAATGGAGCATTTAAAAGATGGCCAGTCCAAACCGAGATGGGCTGTAAGTGTAAAACCCATGAAATTTCAAAACCTAGTACAAAAACAAATTATTTTTCTTAATATTTTTTAATGTTGGTTAACATTTTGGATATATTTAGTTAAGTAAAATATATTATTAAAATAAATTTTACCTTTCTTTTCACTTTCTTATGTGGCTTCTAGGAAATTCAAAATTATGCAAAAGGCTTGCATCCTATTTCTACTAGAAAATGCTGACTTAGTGCATTTTCCCCAGAAGGTATCAGATACTCAAATAAGAAAACTGCCCAGTGATGTGGCTCAGTGGTTGAGCGACGACCTATCAACCAGGAGGCCATGGTTCGATTCCTGGTTAGGGCTGGATCCCTAGTAGGGTGTGTGCAGGAGGCAGCTGATCAATGACTCTCTCTCATCATTGATGTTTCTATCTCTCTCTCCCTCTTCTTTCCTCTCTGAAATTTATATATATATATATATATTTTTTTTTTTTTAAAGAAAATGGATTTATATCTTCTGTGATGATTTTACTCATAGAGAATTTGTGCACATTATTTTCCATGTTCAAATTATTTATCTAAGCAGGTTAGAAATTTGTACTGGTTTATATTGCTTCTGTTAGAATACTTTAACAGTCCAAAGTGAAAGACTTTACAGCTCTCTGTTCTATGTTCTCAAAAGCCCTGCTTCACAGGGCATACCTGTGGACCTGTGACCCCATTCACCCTCCCCACCTCATCAGTTAGCTGGCATTTCCAGACGGAATTGGCTGGGAAGCCCTCTGTGCCACTCTCCTCAGAGTGTATGTACCTTATGCAGTTAGGCTGTGAGGTCCCGGAGAGCAGGGGCTCAATTTTGGTCCCGTTTCTACCTGCACTGCATCTCACACTGGTCTTCACATAAAAGTGAATGCATTGATAATTGTTGGTTACCTGGGTAAAGCTGATGGCTTAGGGAGAAGGAAGAGCTTCCCTTCCTGTTCTTTGTATTAGAGCAATTTTATCACATTAGGCACTGGCCGTCCACTGTACTTCATAATTCATTTACTCAAATATCCAAGTGCCGCTGGCTGACAGACCTGAGCTGGGGGCCGGACATGCAGTGGTGAATCAGACAGGCACAGTCCTGTCCTTACTGGGGAGGAGAAACAAAAGCACACACATCACACAATTACGATAATTGGCATGTGCTACCAGGGAAAAGCAGCTGGAATCATGAGAAGGACGTTGACCGGGGAACCTAATGTTATTGGGGGTCAAGAAGGCTTCTAAGTAACCTTTACACTGGACCTGTGGGAACTGTTTGCCTGGCAAGGTGGAGGAGAAAGGGCAGGCTGACCATGAAGAGAGGGCTTTTAAAGCTACACTAAACATTTTCAGCTTAATCCTAAAAGCAATGAAAAGCCACTGAAGGGTTTTATGCAAGATAATGATGTGATCAGATTTGCCTTTTAAAAATATCACTCCGGACAGACAGGCAACAGTGTGGCAGTAACCAGAGGGAAGGAAGGAGGGGTGGGGGATTTAGAGGGGGCCTAATATATGCTGATGGATGATGGTTTGACTTTAGGTGGTAGGCACCCAGTGCAATATACAGAACTTGATTAAAAATATTGCTCTGGAGGTGGGTAAGAGTGGATGTAGGAACTACACAGAGCACACCAACAAATTCATAAAAATTAATCAAACTCCCTTTGGTCATCATTTCAATAGACACTAAGTTTCAAAAATAAAAGAGGTGTGTCTGATCTACAACCATAAGATCTGAAGAGCAGAAAGCATCCTGGAGTATTTATCTAACACAAGTTACTCTCCAAGTACCCTCAGAGCATCAACTCCCACTGATTCCACTGGCCTGGCCATGGAGCTGTTACCTGAAGTCAGCCTCTGTCCTCACCCAAGCTGATCTTGCTCATTCCGGACCAGCACCCACCCATATTGGTTGACCAGCTCCTGGGGTCACAGAGAGGCTGAGTTGTCAAAGACTTAGCAAACTGTATGAGTGTGGGGATATTCTTTGTGCTTTTTTGTGCCCAAATGTAACTACTTTTCTGGAACCAACCTGGATTGCCTGATGATAGGCCTTTACTGTTCTCCTTGATGGCAGATATCCATTCAATTGCAAATAGCCATAAAACTAATATATTGGCAGCTACAAAGCACATTCAGCATTCTATTAAAAACGTGTCATTTCTGAAAGTGTAAATCTCCCCCAATTACCTCTTCCTATAATCTTTTTTATTAAAATAAAAATGCCTCGCCCTAGCTGGTTTGGCTCAGTGAATAGAGCGTTGGCCTGTGGACTAAAGGTTTTCAGGCTAGATCCCCAGTTGGGGGCATTCAGGAGTCAGCCAATCAATGATTCTCTCTCATCATTGATGTTTCTATCTCTCTCTCCCTCTCCCTTCCTCTCTGAAGTAAATAAAATAAATTAAAAGATTAAATAAGAATGTCTCAACCCCACAAGTGGTTTCCTTTCTGAATTTCCGCTGCACCGCTCTGAAAGTGAATGTCCCTTCCGACCTAAATGAAGGTGAGCCCATCCTTCTCAAAGGCAGGACCATCAATGTAAAGTACATGGGCTTAGGAAGCAGTCACACTGGGGTTCCATCCTGGCTGCATCCGCTCCTAAGTGTATCACTTTGGGAACGTTTCTTAAATTCTCTGGCCCTTGTGTTTTCATGGCCCTTGTTTTTCATGCATTAAATGAGGTGAACCTCCTGTATTCATTTTTTGGTGCTGCCATAATAAATTAGCACAAACAAGCGAAAACAAGAGAAACTTACTCTTTCCAAGTTCAAGGGCCTATAAGCCTGAAGTCAAGGTGTCAGCAGGGCTGGTTCTTTCCAGAGGCTCTCTAGGAGAATCCTTCCTTGCCTCTCCCCACTTCCAGGAGCTCCTATCATTCCTTAGCGTGGGGCAGCATCACTCCAATGTCTGCCTCCACCTTCACACGGCTTTCTTCCCGGTACCTCTGTGTCCTCTTGTCTCGGAAACATACCAGTCCTTGGACTTAGGGCTTACCAAACTCCAGCATGAGTGTTACTCTCAAGATCATTAACTAATTACATTTGATAATAAATCTATTTCCAAATAAGGTCACTTCTGAGGTTCTGGGTGGCCCTGAATTTGGGGACTGCACCTACCTACAGCAGAGCATCGTTCCACTGTACCCCGGAACTGTGATGAGTCCCCACTGAGTTTTAGTACCACAGTAGATATTTAATCCCTTTTCTATACTACGTATTGTTCAACTGTGTTCTATTTTTGCCATCAGAAAAAAAAAAAAAGGTTACTTTTAGAGATGGCTTTGTGTACATAAAGGGCACGGTACTGAAAATGCATTAGTGCTCAGTAAGTATTACGTTTTTCTTCCCTTCCCCTATGTTTATCTTGGCCTTGCAATGAATTACTAGCACAATTCATGTGCATATCCCAAGAAATCAAAGGGCACTTCCAAGTTCTACATAAAGATAAGGACAAACGTTTCTTGCCCCTGTATGATTTCTTCTGGTGAGGCAGGGTGAGTAGGTCCCTCCTCAGACCTGACTTATTACAGTTGTTTAAGTACTAAGGACTGCAGGTACATTTAAGAGATCCTTGCATTTCTATAGAATATGAAGGTCATGAAGAAGGCTTTGAAACTTGATTTTTGCTATTCTTTTCCTAATGTCCCAACCATTTGGTCCATTGTCAGTTAAATGCCTGGTTCCTATAGCTTACCACCATATTACTTATAGATTTCCCTTCCTCACATAATCCCATCACTGATGTAGTTTACGAAGAAAAACAAAAATAGAAATGTTATTTCCACATAGTTTGTTCATCTTCAAAACAGCTGTCCTATCCTAGGTAAACAAAGGCTGAATAAAACTGCAGCTGGCAGCAGGGGGCAATAGAGAGCTACTTAGCACTGCCTACTACTGCACTGGCCTGCTTCCTTTTATCCCACACCTTTCCTTTTCTTATCTCTTGCCCACTATTGCTCACTATCCAAGCACATGGAGGCTGACCCAATGCCAGGCCATCTTCCCTAGGACCACCAAAAATACTGAAATCCCAACTTGCAATTCTTAAAGAAACTAGTCTCAAGAGTAAGCGGTTTTCCAAATAGCAATTGCATTTCACTTAAATACATTCAGCCTTGTTTCAGGTCTCTATGCTCTAGGTTACAAACGGCTCTTCAGCAAGAAGAGGGAGGAGGAGGGTGAGAATGTCGGCTGCTTTGCTCTGTTACACCTCATGCCTTCAGAAATTGCTCCAGTTCTGCCTGGTTCTCTTTCCAAGGCAGAGCTCCATTGCCTCTGTGATAACTTCCTTCTCTCATGGCCTACCACATTAGCAGGAACAAATGCTGATCTGTGCTTTGCTTGGAGAGGAAGCAGAATTTAAAACAACCCTCCGGCCCAGCCAGCATGGCTCAGTGGTTGAACGCTGACCTATGAACCAAGAAGTCACATTTCGACTCCCAGTCAGGGCATATGTCTGGGTTGTGGGCTTGATCCCTAGTGTAGGGCGTGCAGGAGGCAACTGATCAATGTTCTCTCTAATCATTGATGTTTCTATCTCTCTTTCCCTCTCCCTTCCTCTCTGGAATTAATAAAAATATCTTTTTAAAAAAATGAACAAACAAAACAACCATCCAAAGACTGTAGTGAGGCTGTATGAACAAAAACTGTTCTTCACAGGAATTATTCAACTTCCTGTCTTTTCATACCTTCTGGGAATTACTATTTCTTATCTTAATATTATCCTAATTTTCTTTCTTGTCATCCCTTGAAAATTAAAGTAGCATTAATAACATCTTACAGCTATCCTGACACTACGTGCCACCCAAGCCGTCCACACAATGTAGTCTGTTAAATACACCACAGTCAGATAAAATACTACAGCATCCCCCAGTCACTCCAATGTGAGCCTTAAAAAGTACCCCTATCCCAGGTGAAAGTGCTATACCTGAAGTCAATGCACCTCTAGAAAAGGGGCTGAGGAAGCAGAAGTACACCAAACCTAAAATATTGCTCAAAGAGAAGCTTACAGGTTACCTGGAGGGATACCCTGAACTTATAAAGTGACCCCTTACCTGGATTGGGTTGAAGGTATTCAATTGTTTTAGTCATTATTTCCATCACAGCCCTGCTGGTGACATCCACTTTCTGAAATGAGAAAATTAATATTCTAAATGACAAAGACCATTAGCTTTAGAATCTTAGTTTTCCCTTGAGTAGATATAGAACTACTGGCAATGCAACAGAGTAATGACAAGTCCTGAGTGGAAGGTGAGGGGCTGAGGGTTGTGAGGAGTGAGGATGGCTTTGTACCCCACGTGATCTATCGAGACTGGAAAGCCTACTTCATCCGAAGAGGATACTGGTCATTTCCTAAAATTTATTTCAAAATATACTTCATTGTCTTCTGGCAAAATAAGGTGAGGATAGCTCCCTCTTCCCATAAAAAGCTTGATATGATCTCTAAAATGGTTCAATATTCAACCGACCCAGAAAAAAATAAAGAAGGAAGGCCTAGGGTCAGGCGGGAGCCTGACAGAGGAAGGGGGGAAAGGGAGGGGGGATGGGGGACATCTATAATACCCTCAACAATAAAAATGAATGAATAAATAAATGATTATAATTCTAAAAAAAAAAAAAAAGAATTTTAAATCTTTGTGTTCACTTTAAGAACATTTGTGAAACTGCCCAGGCCATTGGAAGTAAGCATTTCCAAAATTCCACTAAGTCTCTGAAAGAAGTCACTTCACAGAAGAGGTTCCATTACATTGCCATGCTGTCATCACAAGGCTGGGTTGGTAGGGGTGCCCAGGCCAAATGGTGGGGCTGGACAGGTCCCATGACCCAGGAACAGTACAGGACTTTGGCTGCTCATGCTTAAAAATGCAGAGCAATGCTGAACGGAAATTTTTTGATGTAGATGTTCTGGTCATTGAGCACATCCAGGTAAACAAAATCCCCAGGTGAGCCCCAGATTTACAGAGCTCATAGCAGGATTAACAGGAGCTCACCTTGCCACGCGGAGATGATCCGTATTGAAAAATAGCAAACTGTTCCTAAAGCAAAGGAGGTTGCACAGGAGAAAAAGATATCCCAGAAGAAACAAGCAGTTATGGCCCAGGAATAAATTCAGCACAAAATAAATGTAAATAAAAGTTAAACAAGCAGAATTAAGGAATCATATTCTACCCCCGAGGCATTTACTGAACGTCTGTAGGGGGCTGGGAATGGTGATAAGTTTCACTGCCCTAAAGAAAGAAGAATGCAGCATCGACTGTTTATTCAAGAGACAGAAAGTTTTCATTTATGTGCTGAGCACATCCTGAGTATATAAAAATCTTGCTCAAACACTTCTAATCAGCCCTTGAACTTTTGGCTAATTCTGAATACAAGTCCTGGTGCTGGAGCCCACCTCTGCACCATTTTGAACGGTCAGTATTTGTATCCAGCTGGTCACCATGTTCTCTTTCTGTCAGAGAGGCTGTTCATTGCACTTGGGTCCTCTCTACATTCCCCCATGAAATCCTTTTTTACCAACGGGACTGGTCCATTCATTCACTCTAGAAGGTAAATGACTAGTGGGAATAAATGTACCCTCTTCTCCAAGATATTTGCATATAATGATAGAGGTATGAATGAAAGGAACTCATTTTTGATGATAGAATTTCAGATATCAATTAAGTGCATGGGGAACTTTTGTTTTGTTTTGTTTTACCTGGAGTTCAAGGGCTCTTCCCTCAATTGCATAAAAGTTTTCAATTATCACTGTACTTCCTTATAAAATCATCCTTTCATGGATGTGGTCAGCCTCCTTCTCTTTCATCATCTGAAACCAAGCCATAACCCACCAGAAGATTTTATCTTTTAGTTTGGTTTTTTAATACTTAACAATTTCCGATTCTATGTTAGTCATACTACTGTGTGTGTAAAGAAGTTTGCTATTACTGTGAAGTCATCATGGTATAAACATGCATTTAAAAGGTGCTTGCCTACATAGGAACCCTGTGCCATGTCCTTTTGGTCTAATTGAGTTTAACAGGTCTTGGACTTCAGCATGTGCTAAGTAGAATTTACTTCTGAAGTAAGTATGGTCCCCTGGAGATGTACAATGAGGACTTCTACGGCCACACGTGGCGGTTCTGGAAGCACCAGCAAATGCCAGTCACACTCTATGTCTCAATGTCACGGAAATGAACTCAAAGGTTGTATGCAGAACAAACATGCTGAAAGTCCAGGTTACATGTGTGATGGGAGGAAAAGGCAGAGATCCTGCTGACTATATGACAAGGATTAAAGAATTCGGGGTCGTATGGATCCCAAGGTCTTATGTGGCTATGATGGAAAGAAAGTCATTTCAAAGGTCAAGGTTTCTAAGAGAGGGTGCCAGAATTCTCCAACGATCCTTTTGATATTCTCAAGTTATCAAATGTTAGGAGGCTAACCCATTTCTAACTTGCCCTTTTGACTGTATTCAGTAATAATGATAAACACAATCAATATAAAGTGTTGTGTCAGAAATTGTTCCAAAGGCTTTAAGCATCTTTACACATTTAACCCTCAAAAACCCTATGAACTAGATACAGAGAGGATGAGAAACTTGCCCAGCTCCGGCTCTAGAGCCCATGCTCTTAACCACCACTTCTTGAGAGCATATGCTCCTCATAAAAAGAGAGGAAACAGGAGCATCTCCCAACCTGAAGAAAGTGAGCCCGTCGGAGCTGGAAGGCTTTGTGCTGTCCTCTGAATGAGGCCTGGGGACCTGGCAGTGGCCAGCCACAGAGGACCAGGAGAAAAGCACCTGTCACCCCATCCTCTGCTTGTGTTTTGAAAATCCCCAAGGTCTGAGGAAACTTCACCCACAATCATGATTCTATCCTGGGCTTCTGTGGAAGAGGCTCTCCCACGCATGCTGTTACACAGGCTTCTCTACAGAAGCTGAATGCCAGCAGTGTGAATCCTGAATGGTCCACAAGGAGGGTACCAAGGGAGGCATGAAAAGTGGTTCTCATTTTGGGCATGGAACTGCCTCTCCCTCTGGGCGCTGTAAATAGAGAGCCAACTACTCCTGCTCCATAAAGAGAAGCTACTAGCTTGGCGAAAGCCAGTGTTCTCAGGGGAAACACCAACACATTAGAGAGACCAATATTAGAGCATTCATTAAGTGTGATCCCCAGAGCAGAGTTCAGCACCTAGGAGCAGGAATAGAAACAACCTCAGCGTCCCCTATGATTTAACAGAAATCTCTCAAGCAGGAACCCATACAGACTTTACAGACTTTGTGCCTAATGAGGCAGACTCCTAGTTACCTAAACTAGACATCATTATAGTACAAGCTGTAGCTAAATCTTTTCGATCACAGTGAAAAATAACCTTCACTTGAAATCCAACTCTGAAAACAACTTTATCCAAAACAATTATTTGTATACAGCATTATCAGGACATACCCCAAATAGGACACAGCTCTTAGCAAATCATTCACTAGGCTCTCCCTTTTGATTTTACTCTGACAGATAATCACTAGACAGAGTTAAAAAACACAGGAGGAAGAAACAAGTGCAGAATCTACTCCAAGCCTTAACTTTCTAAATATGCAAATCTGGACCTAGACAAGGGAAATAAACTCCCTGAGGTCACAGGACTGGTGTGGCCTTGTTGGGGAGAAAGCAGTCCTGAAGGTCCTAGATCTGAGGGTTTCTAAGAAAGAGTGCTAGAGGAACAGAACTGTCAAATGACCATCCGCAGGAAGGAGGCTGGCCAATTTCTACCTTTTTTTCATCTCTGTCCCCACTAACAAGGTCAGGACTCTTTTTCACTAAACTAAGCCACACTGTGACAGCCAGGGATAGGCTGAAGGCCATTACCCTGAGAGAACCGTGAATGTGCCTTGTTAGGCACTTGCTAGGAAAGCTATTTATAAATCTAATCTGGCAATGTCCAGGGCATATCCTCTTGTTAACAGTCCTGGTGTAATTCACACGAACTAAGATTTCCACTTAAATAATTTATTATAACTGGCAAGAGATTTTCCCATTGGAGAGCAGCAGAGTTTAACTTTGAACTGATGAATGTAACGAATGCTTTCCTCAAGGCCCAAAGTTTCCTATTACTTGAAAGTAAGTTTGGATGTGTCCTAAATTACAACCTCTTTTCTTATGAGCTCCTGAGCCTCCATTTCTGTAACTAATCTTGCCTGGATAGGGGTAGGAAGCCATTGGGGAAGGCTGTTTAGAGAAAGTGAACTCTAAACATAATAGGGTGTCCCCAAAAATGTACACTTTAAATAATTATGAAGGCAGTGTTTATTGAAATAGATTTCATTTTCAAAATTGAGCTATCAGCTGTTAAAGTGTGCATACATTTTTTGGGACATCCTGCATACAAATATATGCATGTTTTCAGGAAATAAAAACTCTGCATAAAATAATTTTCCCGTGAAGGTAAAAGCATAGGCATATATTCTTCTGGTCTTTTTCTTCAACTTTCTCAATACCAACATTTTAGCAAATGTCCATACACTTGACCCTTGAACGTAGGGGTTAGGGGTACCGATCCCCCATGCAGTGAAAATCCACATACAACTTTTGACTCCCCCTAAACTTAACTTATTCCTCAGTATCCATGAGGAATTGGTTTTCCTGGACCCCCCATCCCACATTTACCAAAATCCCTGGGTGCTCAAGTCCCCTGTATGAAATGGAATAAATCAAGGCATATAGTCAGCCCTCCACATCCTCAAACTCCCAACCATGGATTGAGATAGTGCAGGGTTTTATTGAAAGGAAGCTGCATATAAGTGGGCCTATGCAGTTCAAACCTGTGTGTTCAAGGGTCTACTGTACTTTAGAGTCCGAAATGTCTTCCTCCACTATGCAGTCTTATACTTTACAGTGTGGGTAGGGAGAAAAATAGCTCTCTAAGCCTCTTTATTCACTGTAACATTTTTCTTCCTCAGCTAAGGCAAGGGTTGGCACACTGGCCAGCAGACAAAAACCAGGACAGTACCTGCTTTTACATTTTTGTTTTTTAAAATGTATCTGTATTGTTGAAAGTATTAGAGATGTCCCCTCTTGTTCCCTCCATCTGGCCCTCCCAGGCCTACCACACTATTCTCTGTGCCCAAGGGTTATGCATATGTGTATATAAGTTCTTGGGTAAATTTTGAAATGGTTGAAAAAATTCAAAAGAAGGCTCCTCTTTCAGTGCACATAATAATTATGTGAAATTTAAATTTCAGTGCTTTTAGATTAATTGTATTGGAACATAGCTACATCATTGTTTAAACAACGTCAACAGTTGCTTTTACTCTTTAACAGCAAAAGTGAGGAGTTGTGATAGAGACCATAGAGGCCCTGTGGCCCCCAAAGCCCAATATACCTTTTTTTAAATTTAATAAGTCTTTATTGTTCAGATTATTACAATTGTTTCTCCCTTTTCCTCCCATAGCTCCCCTCCACCCGGTTCTCACCCCACCCTCTGCCCTTAGCTCCCCCCCACTGTCCTCCTCCATAGGTGTACGCTTTTTGTCCAGTCTCTTCCCACACCCCCCACATCCCTTTCCCCCTAAGAATTGTCAGTCCACTCCCTTTCTATGGCCCTGATTCTATTATAGTCACCACTTTATTCTGTTCCTCAGATTTTTAATTCACTTGATTTTTAGATTCTCTTGTTGATAGATATGTATTTGTTGTTCATAATTTTTATCAGAATACCTTTCAGCATTTCATATAATACTGGTTTGGTGGTGATGAACTCCTTTAGCTTTTTCTTATCTGTGAAGCTCTTTATCTGACATTCAATTCTGAATGATAGCTTTGCTGGGTAGAGTAATCTTGGTTGTAGGATCTTGCTATTCATCACTTTGTAGATTTCTTGCCACTCCCATCTAGCCTGCATAGTTTGTTGAGAAATCAGCTGACAATCATATGGGTGCTCCCTTGTAGGTAATTAACTGTTTTTCTCTCGCTGCTTTTAATATTCTTTGTCTTTTGCTCTTGGCATTTTAATTATGATGTGTCTTGGTGTGGTCCTCTTTGGATTCCTTTTGTTTGGGGTTCTATGCACTTCCTGGACTTGTAAGTCTATTTCTTTCACCAGGTGGGGGAAGTTTTCGGTCATTATTTCTTCAAATAGGTTTTCAGTATCTTGCTCTCTCTCTTCTTCTGGCACCCCCATAATTCTGATGTTGGTATGCTTGAAGTTGTCCCATAGGCTTCTTACACTATCTTCAAATTTTTGGATTCTTTTTTCTTTTCCGGTTGAGTGTTTTTTGCTTCTTTGTATTTCAAATCTTTGACTTCTTTGTTTCTCTAGTCTGCTGTTGGGTCTCTGTATAATATTTTTTGTTTCTGTCGGTGTATGTTTAATTTCTAGTTGGTCCTTTTTCTTATCCTCAAGGGTCTCATTGAATTTATTGGCCTTTTCTAGGAAATTATTGAAAAACCTTATAACTGTGGTTTTGAACTCTATATCCAGTCGTTTGTTTTCCTCCATTTCTTTCATTTGTGATTTGTTTCTTTGTCTCCCCATTTTTGCTGCTTCCCTGAGTTGGTAGGGTAGCTTTGTGTGCTAGCTGTCCAGTGGGTCGGCCTCCCCAGTTACCTGAGTGGACACTCTTGGTGCACCCCTTTGTGGTCTATGTGTACAGCCTTGTTGTAGTTAAGTCTTGATTGTTGTTTGTCTCACTGGGAGGAATTGACTGTGAGGATCAGCTGTGTCTCTGCTGGGAGAAGTCTGGTGCTGGAGACAGCCTTATGAGACAAGACTTGCAAAATTGCAAAAGCCTCTGTGCTCAGCTTGGATGGGGCAGAGTCTCAGGGCTGAGCAGACAGTCTTGGCTTCCCATCAGCCCTGCCCTATGAGGCCCCTGGGTCTCAGTGTCCCTCGGTTATTGATGCAAGCACCTCTGAGAGAAAGCCGCCCTCGAGTTTTGCCCATTGCCAGACAGTCCAGTTTCTCCCCCAATGAATCTGGATTCCCAGATTCTCGCCAGGAACTGGAGTTCAGCATAGGCAGGGGCTTCTGGTTCTCTCCAGCTAGAGAAGGCCAGCGGCACACTTAGCAGTCAGTCCTCTCTACGCGCACTTGCGTGCGCCCCTCCAGACCTCTGCCTTTCGCGGCTCCCCTGAGTTTCCACCTCACAGTCCAGATTCCCCCTGTAAGAGCCTGGATCCCCAGGGGCTTGCCCGAAACTGGGGTTCAGTGCAGTCGGGAGCTTCTGACTCCCTCCCGCTAGGGAGAGCCAGCAGCAACCTCAGCAGTCAGTCCTCTCTGTGTGCACTCGCGTAAGTGCACACCTCCAGACCCCTGCCCTCTGTGGCTCCCCCAAGTCTCCCTGTGCCTTTCCCTCTACCTGACAGTTCAGACTCCCCCCGTATGAGCCTGGGTCCACAGGGTCTCACCTGGAACTGGGGTTCAGTGCAGTCGGAACTGGGTTTCAGTGCAGTTGGGGGCTTCCTTCTCCCTCCCACCAGAGAAAGCCAGCCAGGCCCTCAGCCACCCTTCCTCTCTGCGCGTGTCTCTGTACCTCAGCCCTTTGTAGCTCCTCTGAGTCTCAGTGTGCTTTTCTCTTTCCTTCTATTTGTAGAATTTCCACTCAGCCAGCTTTCCTGTGGTTCTGGATGATGTCCATTCTGTCTTTTAGTTGTAGTTTTGAAATGGTTGTGCAAGGCAGCAGTTTAGGTGCTTACCTGTGCCGCCATCTTGGTTTCTCCAAAGTCCAATATACTTATAGAAAAAGTGTGCCGATCCCTATGCTGAGGTTCTCGTTTCACTAAGGTATGTCACGCTGATCTATGAATGAGGCTGGTCATTTCGCCAGCTGCCTCAGTCTTTAGAGACAAGATACAAGAGAACTGAAAGGCACTGAACTGACTAGAATGGGGTTATTGTTTTGAGGCATCTGAATATTATCCACATGAACACAGCACTCTTTGTGGAGCTACCAAAGGACTGAAACATACAACTTCATTCCATCAGATACTGCCTTATACCAGATGTGGTCACGGGGACACACGAACAGAGCTGAAATAAAAAATACACACCTGAAAACGGAGCACAGTGTGTGGATTTAATGAGTAGTAATAAATAGATGAATCAGCACCTACTTGGGCTGGGGGTAACTCACAATGGCTGCCCAAAATGAAAACTTTAAAATGTCAAATGGAAAACGAAAATCTTTTCAAACTCTTAATTCTCTATCACCGACGTTAAGAGAATAGATATATTAAGAACGCGCACACACACGCTCACGTAAAGCAATGAGAACCCTGCATGAGGACACCTACTGAAACCAGTCAGAGGGACATGAGGAAGCAGAATCCTGCGGAAGTTTCTCTGGCAGCCAGATGCAGGCTGGTCCAATGCAATGTTCTTAATAGTTCCCTACCAATCGGAAGAGCTCATGTACCTCTGCCATTTAGCAATCACCGTATGTATTCAGAAAGTCTGATTAACAAACAGGTGTTGAAAAACAAAAATAAATGAGGCATTTGGCTGAGAGTGCCCCAAGGCATTTTCTTGCTAATCTTTTGGTGCATGGAATGATGCCCAACCTACTGAACCACATCAGAAAGGGCTCTTGCTAATCTTGGGAATTACCTTTAATGAATATTAGCTTGGAAATATATTTGAAAACGTAACTGAGAAGAAATCTGTCTCCCCTAAATTTCAGGATAAGCAAAAAGATACCTTATTGGGGGCTCTCTCCCATCTTACAATTCGTCACCAGAAAGTGAATATCTTAGTACAGAAATCCACGTGATCTCTTTTATCACCGCACCTATGAAGAAGACAGCCATGGGCATGACAGACGTCCATGGGTGCACTCAGGGATGTGTGTCAGTCTTCGTGTGCTGGTTGGGACTTGACTCTTTGTCTCTCCCATTTGAAATAAATCACTAAAATTCAAGTTATAGTGATGTTATTAAAAAAGTGGCGTCATTAGTAACAAGTTATTTGCCACAAGACTCGAAAGTGATGATACTCAGTGTGTTTCACACTGCAGCTGAGAACTGTGGGTTTAGCCTCTGCTTAAACATGGCCAGTGATGAGGAATTCAGTCTCTCTTTTTAAACAGCTCTGACAGTTGAAAGTTCTTTCTTATGTTGAGCTTGACTCTATCTCCCCACAGTTTCTACCATAAATAGGTAGTTCTATCACTTAAGGTTGGATAGGATCTAACCCTTCCCCACCCAATGACTAGTAAAGTGTATGAAGATAATGACCATGGACCTTCTATCAGCCTTTCCCCACACCCCACTCTGCAAACAACCCACTCTTCCTCACTCTCCTATGGAATGGCATTCTTTCTTTTCTTTCTCAACATCCAGTTTTTCTTTAAACTTGAGGCTGCCCCTTAAAAAGAAGTCCTTTCTTATTAAAATGGTCTATAATAACATGTCTAACCCTAATGCCCCTCCGGTTTCAACAGAAGGGATTTCCCAGCATACTTTTCAGACTGCAAAGCAAGACACTATCCCCCTTGGCTTGGATTGCTGCGTTACCCATATGTGCAGGGCCATGAGGAAACTCCAGGATTTAGCTCAGGTGCTCTCTCCTCTAGAACTTCTGCAGCTTTTCACACACAGTGTCTATACCATAGAATAAATTAAGTTTGTGTTTAATGAAGCTGGTAAGCAATAGATGCCATTTAAAGTGAACACAGAAACAATTTGGTGCAAGGCACATAAAGAGGAGAAAAAGGGTTCTGGGCAGAGTTCCTACAGAGACAACACAGTGGCAGGAATTCACACAATCAGCTGTGAGAGGGGAAGGCTGCAGGGACTGACAGACACAAATGGCAATTTCACTTCATCTTAGCAGGAGAGTGGTTGCGGTGGCTGATTGGAGAAACAACTTCTAGGAATCCCCACTTCTCTCTCCTGGTAGTGCTGCTTGATGCAAACCTCTAATTTATTTCATTCTGTTGTTTAATTGCACCTCTGAGAATACAGATGAACAAGCTCTCTCTACTCCGAATCCTTATGATCAGAAAGCCAACTGTAAAAGGATGATTCTTCTGTAGCCTTGGGAATACTGAGCTAAAACACTTTTGTGAGTAATAAACATATTAAAAGGAGATAAAATATTTGATATTCTAAATCCAAAGTATGTGCTTTCTAATTACCACAGAAATCTTTACTGTTATTGCAAATTTAGCCTGGGTAAAAAGTAAAAAAATTGCAATAGAGTCACAGATAGACAAAAGATGTGTGAAATAAAATGGAATAAAACAGATTTCCACACTGCACTGAAATCTAAATCTCAATTTACATAGATATAAACCCAAACACAAAACCACAGGCGTGTTCTTCAAACGATTACTAAGTGTTTACTTCATTGTAGGAATATCTAGATTTTGAAATGAACCTCCAGGAACTCATTATTTTTTGTAAAAAAATAAGAGAAATAAACCTTACCTTCAGACTCGAGGGATGTCTGGGTCTTTGCCTAACATAAAATACTTGCAAAATCCTCTTTTATTTCAATTAGTTTGTAAGATTAGAATGGATTCAAAACCTCAATTAGTCGTTGAGTTATAAATTCTACTCTGTTCTACAAATTTCTTATTCTGTTTACTATCATTTAAGAAACAAAAATTAGTCTATCTTAGCCTAGGCAGCGAACCTTCATCCTGGCAGATGAAGAAGGCAGAACTCAAATTCTGACTCCTTAGCTCTAAATTCCTAAATACCTGCCTAATCTGTCATCAGTGACATGGCACTGGCCAGGTGACATACTGTAAATTCCCTCCAGGGTGAGGGTGGGGGGAGACCTCAAAGGATAAGGGAGGACTAAGGAAGCTCAGATGTAGACAGAGGTTGGTGCAAATCAACAGACTTACATGGCGGCTCATAATGAGCACAGAACTCAAACATTACAGGGAGTAAATTCAGACTCAAGTCATTCTGAGCAGGTATGTCAGTGTCTGGAGATTCAGATGCTGCAGGTAGAATACTATTTCCAGAACTGTGAACAGCCATGGCTACCAACTCTGGTTGATAACCAGGTGGCATTCAGAACTGTCCAGAGATGAAAAATGGGGACCAATGCCAGCTTCAATCCAGTGGGGGCGACTGGCTGCCAGGCATTTGGTGTAAGAGGCTGGCTTCCCAGACTCCTGGTTGGGACTGAGGACTCATATTATATCTCATATTAAGTCAGGAACCTTGTCTATCCTGCTCACAGCCATAACCTCCATGCCTGGCTCATAGGAGGCACAAAACAAGAATTTGTTTTGTGTATCAATAAACTCATCAGAAGAAAAACTGAAAAAAACAACAACAAAAAAACATGAGGCAGAGAATATCCAGAAATTGCCTTTGTTGGACTCTTCCCACAAAGAGCAAAAATAGCAAAATTGAGGCAGCCTACTGGAACTCATATGGACTAAGTAAAAAATTTGATTTCTAGGTATCACAGGCTTTTGACATCCTCTCTGTTCAAGGACAGGGTTTGTATTCCCAGGTCCTTTGCCCATATGCAATTTAACACCTAAAATAATTCTTTGCACAGAGTGATACACACACTTCATCATAAGCCTAAGTACCACTTGCTAAAAACAGTCTCAAAGTGAAAGAAAAGAAAAGAGAAACTATGGCAGTATGTCACAAGAAAAATGAGATGGGATATTTTGTTCACCTCCAGGTTCACTTATTAAGAACCTACTTTTAGGCAGAATGCTAAAGGATTTACACTATTTTTCACCCTTAATAAAAGTCCTTCAAAAAGTGATTCATATTCTCTTCTTATAATTATAAAAACATAGAGGCTCCAAGCAATAAACTGACTTGTGCAACCAGCAGTGGAAGAGGAGGGAGAGTCAGGGTGGGAAGGGCTCCACCACGGCCTTCTCCCCACATCACCCTGCTCCTATTGCTGGCATGGTCTTGTAGGAAAAGTCTTCTGAAGCCAGAAAGTGACTCAAACTCTCCCCAAAACATTTAAGGCACCGTTTCCCCATCTTCTCTTTCTTCCCACCTCACCACATTTCAATGCCAGCTCCAAGTGGTCCCTATTTGGAAAGTGATGATAAAATCCACAAGGAAAAGTACATGATGGAATTGCACCTTCATTGACATTTTGTTCTTGGGATAGTACAAAGGAATGACAGGATACTTTACATTTTCTGTTTTAAAATAAGACACTTAAAAAAGAGAATTTTCAAGAATAACACAATGTATTCCCAGGTACCAGTGGAGGACATTTTCCCCTTCCTTTCTCCCTTCTCCTCTTTAGGATGCTGGGCAGTTTTGTAACAAAGGGAGTTTTGTGTGGTGAAGACTTACCCTCTCCATCTCCTTGAAGTCATGATCTAGCTTGGTTCCTTCAGCTCCTCCAACCTTCTCACTCACTTTCTGTGGAAAATAACCAAAAAGAATTATTATAAAGTTTCCTTTAAAAGTCTCTTACAAGCTTTATGCACTTTCACAAATATCATCTAATATAATCTCACAACCATTTTGTGACATAGGCAGGCAGTCCCATTTTCACTGTGGCTCAGAGGGTTTAAATAATTTACCTGATAAGATTTGAAAAAAATAATAATTCAAATACTCGTGTGTCTTCTGATTTTAACCCCACTGCTCTTTCTATTATATAAATCATTACATAACTATCTAGTCAGTAACATTTTCCTTTTGAAAGTTCTGAGGGACAACAGCACCATATAATAATCCTCTCCCTCTGCTAATGGATCTAAAATGCTACCTAGGTAGAAAATTGCTACTTCTTCAACTTATTCCTCAAGGGCTATTGAACAGAAAATCACAAACATCTATCAAACTGGAGAGAAAAAAGTATCAGCTCAGCTGATCTTCAGGTAAAAAGACTTGTACAGTAATCTTATAATGCTCCCTATAGCTGTCTATATTCTTATATATGTAATATAAACTATATGGAAAAATGATTGAAGACATTTCTGTAACCTCAATGAATTCCCATTATCATACATTGTATATTCATTCATTTACCCAAGCAAATGGTCATTTTTCCAAATGTAGAATTCATGTTCATAAAAAATTTGATGCCCTATCTATTGTGAAATAGATTCAAATTAAGTCTAATAAAAATTTATTAAGGAATCACAAAAAATGGCTTTGGTTTTATCAAAGACATGGATATTAAGTGCTAATGACACAACAATTCCATTCCTCTAACTGTAAAGGTATTTAGGAACTTTTCAATAAGACATTACTATAAATGAGTTATCATGCGCAGATATCAAAGTATGATTTCTCATTTCCTTTACCAGCCACTGGTTGAGGTTTTTTGGAAGGATTCCCACCATGATCAGACCTACAGTAACCTCAGTAACAATCTGTGAATTCCAGAGAGCTTGGTTCACCTCCTTCTAAAAGGGCTCCTGGATACATGGTCCTGTCTCTTGGCTATGGAAGTTCTGATATTCCTTTGTTGGGCTGAGGTGTATTCCTTACTCTTTATTTCTCTGTCTTAAATTCCTTTAGAAGAGATTACTCTTGGAGAAATCAAGAGCCTGAATTCTACCACTACTTTGGCCCTGTATAGCAGATAGCATTCATTTCATCCCGGTAGCAGTAATAAAAAGAACATGCTGTGATGGAAGGCCATAGTATGGACTGGTTCCTCTACTTTTTGCTAAGTTCACAGAATTATTATGAAAATTAAATGGCATAATAAATATAAGAATATGTGTCAGAACCCATGAGATATGCAGTATATCCCAGTTCCCTTCTCTCACCAATTAAGTGTATATCTGCTTATAGTACCCTGGTCTCTCTCAGCCATTTATTTACTTCTTACTTCATACCTTGAGAAAAATCTAGCAATTTTCATTATCATAAGACATATGAATAAAGGTCAATGATGAAAAGGGAAAGGTTGAAACAATATTAACATCTTTAATTTGTATAACTGACATACTTGTAATTTATCATCTGTGTAACACAAGAACTATGAAAAACAGGTATTATTAATATGTTTCCGATGATTAAACTGAGAATTGCATAAATTGAATTGTGTATGCATAGCACTGACCTTTATCTAGGAAGAGGTGAAACCAGGACCTGCATGCAGTTTTCCCAAGCTAAACCCTGGGCTCTGCAGTCACACCACCACTTTGAAGAGCTGTCCATGGTACTGGCCTTCTCTGCCCAAAGTTCCATTAGATTCAGATGGCCAGAAGTAGACTCACTACCGTGTTAACCCTTGGTCCTTGACATCACTCTCTCACTTAACCTGTGTTGTGGGTGGTGCTGACTATTAAGTATTTCAATAGTATGCACATAGACCCAGGCTTCATCTGGCATTATTTTAACCACATCTAAAGCCAGCACCAACTGTGACCTGGCCCAGCAATCAGCTTATTTGCTTCCTTTCTTAAAGATGTTTACCAAACCAGAATTGGGGCTGGGGAGGCCATAGTATTCCACTTAAAACCTCTGAGTGAGAGTCTGGTTTCCAGTGACTTGACCTGCATACTTAGGTTTTAGTTATAGAAAGTCAGAAATCAAAGGGGCCTTAGAAATTATCACATTTTCCCTATCACCAAATATATTTTTACTATGATTTTTATACTGGTTCCCTTCCTTTCACTTTGCTCAGCAATGGCTGTTTTAGCTCATAATGCTAGTCCTCTTATGTTTTATTCTTGAAGTATGTGGTTTTTTAGTTAAATTTTGGCTGGGAAACTAATCAAACTCCTACACAATAAAGAAATATATGCTACACAATCACAAATTAACTGTCTCTCAGATCTACCTGACTGGCTCCAATGTCAGGGAACTCACCACATCCCAAGGACCCATTTTAATGATCCTCTATGGATCACTATAGATGCAGAACCCTTCTATGACTTACGATTTTTATATCACAAAAAAACACATAGCTGAGAAATGTCTCTATTTGTAGTAACATTAAAGAATCCTGTTAACATTGGGTTAATCACATTTTGCCCATCTCTAGGAAATAAAATATGGCCCTCAGCAAAACCACCAGGTCTTCCATCACAATTTCAATCCCATATCACTCAACTGAGAGTGATTTTCATTTCCCCACTTTTTTTCATTCATCAACCGGTTAGAAGCACAGTTGCTGGCTCACTGTATCAAACAGGATACCAAATTGGATTATTTTCTCCATTAAATAATTTAGAACTAGTCCTGGCAATTCACACTAAAGCCATTTCTACTGGCTTTAACTATTTGGTTTAAGTACTGTGTTTGTGGCGGGGGGTGGGGGGAGGGAAGAATGAGACTATAAATATCTTTCTCTTCTTAACAAAAGCTGACATTTGACCTGCTCTGAGAGAAACAGTTCAGCAAACAGTGAAAGAGGCTAATAGATACTGGTACTAACTTGATTGGTTGGTTGATATAAAAAAAATTCTTATTTAATTAGATTCTTGGGAAAATAAGAGTATTCAACATGACATCTACACGGTTCTCTGGGCTATTGTTTTTACAAGTCACAAAGGATCTAAATATATCAAGGCACTGAATTAAGCAATGGGCTAAATAACAACTGTCACATTCCTTAAGAGTATGCCCAATGTTTTCTCCTTCTGCTCTTTAAATAACATTATTAAAACTTCCATGTATAGGCATCAAGGTAAGGAGTACAAGCTCCCTAAGACCATCTGGCCAAAATGAGTTTTGCTTTCCCTACCCAGTGCCATTTATGTAAGAATAGTTTTGCCCTATTTTCCAGTGAGGTGATTCCTGAAACCAAAGTTTCATAGTATTGAATATTTTCTGTTGCCATTCAGAACACTTTGGTTAATGTGTTGAAAAATTTATCCCTGTTTAAATGAAAAATAGCAAGTTATTTGAACTTAAAAGCTACAAGTGAACTATAATATGCCCCCTGTATCATCTAAAAAATTCCTCTATTCAAATATCCACTTAGCACAACACTGAGAGCTTATGCTTCTAATCCCATCTTCTCTTCCACTCCATGTACTCTGTATTCCAACCAAACTCCAAATCCCATCTTCCTCTCTCTTAATCTTCATTGTATTCCTCACAACAGGTACTCAGAAAGATCTATAACTGATCCACAATGTACTTGTGTAAATATTAATGTTAAGATGACTGAGAGGAGGCATAAAGTGAGGTGGATCACCTCACTTTAGGATGGTCTTCGAAAAGGCACAACTTAAAAAGAAAATATAAATAATACAACCTACTCATGTTTTACTAGTAAATTAAAAGTATTAATTCTGAGTCCGCAGTAGTGTGGTCTCATGCTCTTTTTCTCCATATACCAAATGAGAAAGATGTCAGAGGGAGCCAGCAGCAAGCAACAGCTTCAATAATTGACCACTGTTCTCAGCTCAAATGATGCTGCCCTGCTTCCCGCAATGACTCAGCCTCCTCCTCGGCAACCATCAGACTAGGGCTAGGCAAAAGACACTGCATCCTCTAGGTCAGTGGTCGGCAAACTGTTTGCCGCTCTGTTGACTAATTAGTTTGCCAACCACTGGGATAGGGGCTTAACCACAAGGAACAACAACAGCCTGTAATTATTTGAATCAAGAGTCTAGGTCAGTGGTCAGCAAACTCATTAGTCAACAGAGTGGCAAACTATGGCTCACGAGCTGCAGTTTGCAGACCACTGCTCTAAGTATAGCTCTGATTCTTCTCCGAATTGCATTCCATGTATTAAATACTGAAGGGCCAACTACTATTTCTTCAACTGCCTCTCATAAAGGTCTCTTTGAAAATCACATCATCAGCAAAATTCAACAGACTTAACACCAAATTCAGACCCTAAAACCTGCCAAGTTATTTACCTCCTTGTCCAGTTTTGTTTGTGTCCACAGTCACGTTTCCTCACCATCCACCAAATGTGCTTATTCACTCAGCCATGGACCTGGATCTACTTCCCTTTTTTTATTTTTCAAATTCTACCAATTATCTACAATGCTGACCCAGATTTCATCTTTTCCATTACCTGAAAGTGATCAGACTTCCTTTGCACTCATAATGAGACATCATCTTTTGGACTACCTGGAACTTGCCACCTGAGTAAACTTGCTGAGGACCCTTGTTCATTTGAATTATAATATGTTAATGGAGGCAATCATATCACAGGCTTCTCTGTTGGAAAACTTCTGAGAGGACATTACCAAACATAGTGCTTGCAAGACAGACACTCAATTCAGTTGAAAAAAAAAAAATCTCAGTGAATTTTCCTAAGACCAAAAATTACACATAAATTAAAGGAAGACCCTTAACTATGAGTTGGCACAGGTTTTGTGTCTCCTGAGAGTTTACTCTCCCCTCTAAAGTGTAATTATCTTTTTCTCCATCAGCAATGGGCAAAATTAAAAATTCAAAAAGCTATGGTGTCTGATATTTGATTTAAAGCGTAGCTAAAGTTAAAGAAAATTCTCTCTCAACTATAACCATTCCACATTCATTCACCAAATTACTTTTAGCAAAATTACAATTAAGAGTAATGATACACATTCTTCACATTAATCATGGTTCTAAATATATAAGTATTTTAGTTTATATATAAATACACATACATATGTATGTAAGCACACACATGTGGGCAAACATGTTTGTGTGTGCATATGTACCCACATATGATAGAAAGTAAATATAATAGTTTTCCAAAGTGCTTTTCAATAATAATCAAAAATAATTGTATCAAGTACTGTATTATTTACTCATTAAAATAGAATTACTTTAACATTCCATAAGTAAAGCATAGCTGGTGTGTTAAAAGCAGAAAGTAGAACTCATATATTATCCTGCCAATATGCTCCATGGAACAATCCCCAAAATTATATACATATACTAGTGGCAAAATTATATACATATACTAGTGGCCTGGTGCACGAAATTTGTGCATGGGGGGGGGGGTGTTCCCTCAGCCCAGCCTACACCCTCTCCAATCAGGGACCCCTTGTGGGATGTCCAACTGCTGGTCATCCCTCTCCCAATCTGGGATCACTGGCTCCTAACCACTCACCTGCCTGCCTGCCTGATAGCCCCTAACCTCTCTGCCTGCCTGGCTGATCACCCCTAACTGCCTCTGCCTGCTTGCCTGCCTGATTGCCCCTAATCCCTCTGCTTGCCTGCCTGATCACCCCTAACCTCTCTGCCTGCCTGGCTGATCACCCCTAACTGCCTCTGCCTGCCTGCCTGATCGCCCCCAAGTGCCCTCCCCTGCAGCCTGATACCCCTAACTGTTCTCCCCTGCTGGCCTGATTAGGTTATGAAACCTCACTGACAAGTCAATGAGAAAAACCAAGGTAAGTTTTATTTTTTTTTAAGTGGATTAAAAGTAAAGATACCTGAAATTCTAGCCCTGACAATGGCACCAATAGTTGTGTGAAAGGGAAAATGCATAACCTGTTAGTGCCTCAATTTCTTCACCCAAGAAATGAAAACCAACAGCATTTAATACCGGATTTTTGAGAATTAAATTAGAATACGCATTTAAGAGCACTTTTTAACCTATAAAAAATCATTATTAAAATAAGGGATATATTATATCTTAAGTGGTCTTACATGAAAGGTGTAATTTTAAGTTGGTTTCTTACGTTTGGCAAAAAAAAATCTAAGTGTAACTTAACTGAATTAGAAAACATTATTTAATGCACAAGCTCTTTAGAAAGAAGTTATAATAATTACCCCTGTGGGACATCGTACTGTTTTCTCACTATTTGTAAACAGGCATCACCTATGATAATAAATAAAAGAAGCCCATACTCTGACTCTTCATGAAGGTACTTTAATCATTACTCATCAGTAAGGTACTAAAATATAAATTTATAAGGAAATTACTTGATGACATATCAAATATTCAGAAAACAAAACAGAAGAATCAAAATTACAGCAGTATTTTCTTGGTATTTGGCTAAATACAAGTATATCTTGTTTTTCCAGATGGTGGTATTCCCATGTGTGAAAGGCAGGGTGAATTCACTTCATGAGATATAAGTTTCACACTAGTTTTTCTCAGCTGTCATTAAATTGGAATGCTTAAATGTCATGTTGTTTTGAAAGTGAATTTCAAAAATATATATTATTTATTTTCCCCATCCAGAAACTTCAGATTTTCTTAGAAAAATGCTTTTTTTCTCTATCTAAATCAAGCTAATTCTGATCTCTTACTATCAAGTAGAATTTTTACATAGAAAAAAAGGAGAAAGGTTCCTCTTCTACAGTATAAAAACAAGAACTCAACAGGATTAAGATTGCTTTTCTTTGAATACCTGGAGCTAAAAATCAGTTTAGATGAACTAAGCACTTGACCCTTTACCCAGCTTCCAGAGTATGTTGCTTCTGGTCAACTATATAGAAAATGCAGAAATTTATTGACATGATGTTCTAATTGTTCTTGGTATGGTTAATTGGGGTTAAAAGCAAAACTTGCTAAACTCCATGTCCCCAAAGTGAGAATTTCCCAAACACTATGCAGCTACTTACATCACCCCCTCAAAGGTGACATCATTGTGCCCTAGCTGCTTTGGCTCAGTGGATACAGTGTTGGCCTTAACTCCCGGCCTGTCGACAGTGAGTTTGACATGCTTAAACTGAAGGATTCCAGGTTCAATTCTGGTCAAGGGCACGTACTTGGTTGCAGGCTGGGTCCCCAGCCCTGGTCAGGGTGCGTGTGGAAGGCAACCAATTGATGTGTCTCGCTCACATCAATGTTTTTCTCTTTATGTCACTCTCCCTCTCTTTCACGCCAACTAAACTACCCTGATGCTGGATTGGACTACTCCCCAACATGGAACAGAGATTCTGGACACTAACTGATTCTAGCCCTATTGAAACCACAGCCACACTTCCTTTATGGTGCGAATGAGGGAATGGGGACTTTGGAAACTCGTGGATTTAATTCCACAGAAATAAAGCTTTCTACAATATTGCATCCTCCTGTGGGGGCCTCCAGAAATACTTATTCCACACGTACCCAAGTGCAAAAGGTGGGGATGAAGACCCCTCTCCACTGGTAACAAAGGGAACTGGTAGGATTCATTAGGGAATGCAGATTTCAGTCCTTCCCTGGAAAGATAGTTTATATTCTCACCTATAGTCTCATTTACAAGTTATCTTTGTCTCTAGAAAAAGATTTTTAAATATAAAAATGTGCAAAATAAAAAAAAATAGCATTTCTCTATTTGTTGACTCCCCAAATACTTTAGTTCCTCATCAGATAAGGGGTAATTTATGAACAGAAGGGGGTGATATTTTAATAAAGCTTCCCATCCCTGGAAATAGAAAGAATTTTATACATTTTCATATTCTACTGCAATAAGCCACTGAAAATGAACAAAATATAAAAAGACAGTATCTCCTAAAAATAGACCCTATAACTTAGGGCTAGAACTATGTCATGCAGTATTTTTTAAATTCTATTTAAAGCTCAGTCATATATTCCCTTGAGAAAAAAACAGAACTGACAAAAAGAAAAAGTGGTACCAGTAATTCATTTGAGATTTCAGTCCTGGTTAATGAACGACCTAGAACCTAATGCTTGATGACTCAGTTGATGAGGCAAAAAGGGAGTAGCCCTAGGCATTTATTTGTTAAGATAAACTGCTGGCCAAGTCCTTTTCTGGTTTGTGAACTAAAACCACAAACTTCCTTGGGCCTCTGCTTCTTAATCCATAAAATGGGGCAGGGGCCGGGTGTGCTGAGATAACCAGGAGAGTGCTAAAATCACTTGCAATTAAAATTTTGGTATCTATTTTGGTGATTGTTAATTTGACATATCAATTTGACTAGGCTAGAATATCCAGCTGTTCAATTAAACACTAATCGAGGTAGCATTGTGAAGATATTCTGCAAATGTAGTCAAAATCACAATCAGTTGGCTGTAAGTAAAGGAGATTACCTTTGATAATGGGGTGGGCCTCATCCAATCAGCTTAATTCAATTGAGAACAAAACTAAGATTACCTTGAGGAAGAAATTCTGTCTTCAGATCCTGCTGGTTCTGTTTCCCTGGAAAACCCTACCAAATACCATTTCTACCTGATGGAGTGCTATTTATAGTGTATAAAAGGTAGATAATAAATTAGGAAAGGGAGAAAATAGCATCAAAAGCTCTTTAAAAAAATGCTGTGGTACTTTCTCCCCCACATTAGGATTATATTCATGTAAATCTCATTGTAAAAAAAAAGACAAATCATTTTTAGATTAAATTCACCAAGTAGAATAAATACAACAGAACTCAACTTGAATGCCTACTATGTACCAGGACTTTGATATGCAAATAAGACATGGCACATGCTCTCTGGGAACTTAAGAGTCTGGTGGGATATATGGATAAATAAATCATTTCAATATACAGCAAGTCCTCAAATAACATTATTTTGTTCAATGTAATTTCATTGTTATGTTGATGAGATGCTGTAGGAACTTAACTCTTGTTTATATCAAATAACCTATGGCAAAATTGATTTGTTAAACATCATTTTGCTTAAAGTAAAAAAAAAAAACAAACCTAACTATTGACTACATTAAGGACTTAATATAATGGGGTAAGTACCTAAAATATGTAAACAACCCATCAGATCCTAGGATGGACAATTTCACCAATTTGGATAAGAAGACAAGGTTGGGGAAAGCTTCTTGGGGCCTGGCTGATTTCTCAAATCAGTACACATAAGTAAGCCAGAAGGATAAACATGGGGAAACTTTTTTCTCAGGTAGAAGCTACTACATGACATAAAACAAATGCAACAAAAAACAGTATATGCTGGAAAGTACACCTATTTCAGTGCTGTTATAGATCAGAACTTAAGGTAGGGGATGATGAGAACAGAGGATGCAGGAGAAAGGAGTGATCAAATGGCAATGAGCCTTCCATGCCATGCTAAAGACCTCAGTTTTTTTTAAGGGTTTTGTTTTATTTTAGTTTTAATTTATTCACATAATTCTGTAATTATTACTAGACTAAATTTGAAACACTTTCATCACCCTAAGAAGTTTCCTGAGCCCATTCTTAGTCAATGCTGACTCCCACCCATAGGCAAACACTGACCTGCCTTCCATCTCTATGGTTTTACCTTCTCTAGATATGGCATATAAGTAGAATCATACACCAGGTAGTTTTAAATATTTGGGTTCTTTCACTCAGCATAAAACATGAGTTTCATCCATGTTGTTACATATATCAGTTCCTTTTTATAGCTGAGTAGTATATTCCTTTGAATGTTATACCACATTTTATTTATTCATTCACCATGGACATTTGGTTGCCTCCAGTTTCGGGGGAATTTTGAATAAATATTTGTATACAAGTCTGTGTGTACATATGTTTTATTTATTTATTTTGCAAGTACAAAAATACACATTACATAACTTATGGTAGTAAAATTTTTCAAGCTATATTATACAATTTAAAACATTTTAGATAAAGCATTGATCTGATATAGGTTAACAATATAATAAAATGACATATTCTTCACATCATACAATGTAATACTTAAGAGCAATACTAACACCTATTCACATTAAGTATTATAGGAGTATCTAAGGGAAAACAGAGCATAGATATGGTTATTTAAGAACCTCAATATCTATTTTCTTCTATGCTTTAAATTTGGTAATTTTCTACTCATCAATATGGCGGGGGCAGGGGGAGGGGAGAGACTAGAACTATTATTTTGTTAACTAGAGAAGAAATTTCTTCCAGAAAGGCAATGGAAGTTGAGAGCTTCATTCACAACTTGGGGTTCAGACAACAGTAGTGCCCCAAGGGTAAGGGAAATCCCTGTGGCCTTTATAAGCCACAAAAGTTGCATATGGACGCTCAGGAGTCTAACTATAGGAGTGGTCAGTTACAAGTTGACATCTACTTCACATCTGTGACTGAGATAGCCAGGCCGTGAAGGAGTACTTTGGACCCAGAGTTCTAAACGCTAATGCTATAATGCCTAGGGCAAAGAGGGCCATGTGCCCTAGAGGTTAGGTAGCACCAATAGCTAATACTAAAAAACTTCTTATATTTTACAGAAAACATTACTTTTTCCCCCTATAACTGAGAAGTGCCACATTTAGGACAACAGGGAAAGAGCATTTGATACCAAAGTTTCCTGGTGGCTCAGAAAAACAATTTGGAATAAGTTAGTTTGTGGGAGAAAGGTCCATCTAATGGTGGACTAGAGAGACCCAATGGATTCTAAGCAACTTCTTATAAGTTAAAATGAAGGAACATGTATATCTATCTCTATTCCTTCATATCGATTGGCAAGGCGATAATCCGGGAGATGTACCAGTGTGAACTTTAAGGAGAGAGGAGAAATGTCTTATGAAATATGAAATAAACATATGGGGCATAGACTATCTGTAAATCTTGAATCACTGGGAACAAATAAATGCAAAAACTTCTGGAGATGAGAACATCCAAATCCAGTGATTGCAAAGAAGGCCGGCCTGACAGCCAAGACGCTTCTCTCTTTGCTAGCATCCCTACAATCGCACAAGACCAATCCCATGCTTTAACAAGGAAAAGCCTCCCAAACACTTAGGTGATGCAAATGGTCTAAATAAAGAGAATCATTTTGTTTTCCTAAGTATTAGCAATGATTAATTACCTTTATGCTCTCTATTCCAGGTATTTTATACAAGAAAAGTCAAAATTATTATCTTGATGTCATTATTAGCCCAATTTCAGTTCTTCTAGACATCAGCTTCGTGTGGCTAAATATCTTTGGTTGAATTTTGTTCCCAACATCACTAACTACTTTAGGTCCTCAGTCTGGGCTGGACAGACCATCCACAATCAAAGAGCAAGTAAGGATCTCGCACAAGGCGGAGTACCAGGAGGGCACTGCCCGAGATGCTTTTCTTCCTGGTGGGACTTCATACAAAGCGTGAGGCTGGCTTCCTCTAGGGGCATGTCTTTCTGTTTCTCTCACAGGGAGCTGGGCTTCTGGAACACCAGAAGGTGGGAGAGGTGGCTCCGGGATTCTTTCAGAGAAACTATTTTCTTTTCTTTCGATCTGGATGCCCTAGCTTTCCTTTTGAGGGGACAGTTTTTCAAAGTGGCCAAACCATTTCTCCATCATACGCTGGGTGAAGAGCCACAGAATGCATTTGTGAATGACCTTCTAAAGTGTCATTTTTTTGTATAAGCTGGGCAGCTGCTGGTCTGCCCGGAGGAGGTACCAGGCATTCGAGAAATGAGACTGGAACTGCAAAAGTCAGAAGAAAGTTCTGCCTGCTTGCTTTGAGCCTGAAAAGTGTCATCATTGAAGAGGAAGTTTAGGTTGGAATCAATACGGAATGGGCAGCAATCTGAGCAAAAGCACAGTCTTGGGAGCTCACTGATCAGCCAGATGGGGAAGTGCCTGGGAGGACAAGCAAATGCTTCATCTCGAGGGTCAAGTCTTCTTAGTGTGTTGCTCTGAGGCACTCCTCTTGGCCACCTCGATCCCCATGACTGAACTCTGGGTAATAAGCGTTTGCCCTTCCATTTGCAAAGACTTGGGCCGTTTGAGATGATTCTCCTCTCCACATGAGTGACCAGCTCATAGTTAGTTTTCTTTTGTTTCCTTGAAAACATCCTCCTGAGATAGCTCAGTTTGCAGGGCTGGTCATCAACGTTGAGCTCTGAGCAGTGCCGCTGCCTCTTTGAACTCTTGAGAGCATCTGTTGTGTGCAGAAGGGCATCTCCTGATGTATCTGAATCGAAGGGCTGGCTCCTGGGATGATCATGTGAGGACGTGTGACTGCAAGATGCCACAGAAATGGCTGCTGGCTTGGATTCAGGGAGAAGCTTCACATGACTTCCTTCATTACCAAACAAGCTTTTCTTCTTAGCATTTGTATCAGTGGCACTTTTCTTGATATCGGTGCCTGTGACTAAACTCTGTTTAAAATACGTCTTACCCTCTTCCTGGAGGGGTTGATTCTGCTTCAGATGGTCCTCATCTTTTTGTGAGAGAATCACATCACAGCTGGACTTGCATAGCCTTTCCTGCCTGAGAGAGGAAAGCTTTGAACCTAGATAGCTGGTGCTGGGCTCCGAGCAGTGCTGGTGTTGACTCGGGATTTCTGGAGCATCTGCTGCAGCTGTGGACCAGCTGGGTGTGGTCATGCCAGACAGGGGCCCAGCGGGGTCCTGCAGTGCGGGCTCCCTGTACAGTACCATAACGGTGATGGGCTTGGATTCAAGAGGCCATTCCTTTTGAATGTCTTCGTGTTTAGAACAGTCTAAGTCAAAGTCGCTCAGGGTTAAAAGACCAGCCACCGCAGGCTGGTCAAGGTCATCATCACTAGGGGTCAAGGCAGAGTCCATGCTTCTGCTCCCCTGATCGAGGTTCTTCACCAAGTCACCACACAGGGCCTCAGCATCCGCATCCACTCAACTTCCAAGCTGTCATTACAGAAGTCAGTCATTTGTAAGCAAGAGATGTGGGAAGCATTCTGCTTAGTATCACATCTCGCGGAAACCTCTCCCAAGAGGGAAGTAGTTTCTTCTCCAAATATTCGACAGCAATTTTCAATCAGAAATTGAATAAGCAGAGTAACCTTATTTATAAATTTATTTTCTAGTTCTGGGCTGGAGGAAGTAGGAGGCCAATGAATGCTTGTAGCGAAGCACACTGCTAAATTAATGCTGTCATCTGATTGGATGAGGAGTGTTGCTCAATGTTGCATAAGAACCCGAAAAGGTCCCGTGGGAGAACAACATTGGCTCTCGGAAGCTGGTCTAACAGCCTTTGAGTTGTATTTATTTTCTCTTCATCATTTCCTTGATCCATGACACAGACCCAGTGATGACAGAGATCTGAGGAGAAAATACTACCAGGAATATTTCATAGAAAATCCTTTAAAACTGATGCTATCACAAAAACAGACTCACTACAGAATTCAGTTTTTCCTTCCACTCTCTGCAAGATTTCACGTTGGCTGACAAACTGAAGATGCCTTTTGTGCGGGGTCCTTTTTGATCAAGAATGAAAAGCATATCTGAGACAGGTTTGGGCAGATTGTCATTCTCACAGATACTTGGCAGAGACACCCCAAAAACTGTCCTGGCATAAGAGAGGTTGGTGACATGGGCAAGTTACCCGGGCGCGAGCTAGAAACCCAATGTATGCTACACCATCTCCTTTTAAATGTCTTCTGACCGGACTCGCTCAGCTGCTGGGCAGCAGCCAGGTGGCTGGGCTGCAGGGTGAACTGGTGCCGCCGCTCCCGGGACAGCTGATCCAGGGGAAGAGCTCCCGGAGGACGGATGGAAGGGCTGGTGGAGGTCTCTGGTCTGGGTCAGAGGTGCAGTCTCGGAGATGACCCATTTTAGTCCCACAGGGACATCATGCCCAGTGAGTGGACACGGTGCCTCTTCTTTGCCAGAATCCACCCATAACGGGTCATCTCTCTCAGAGCCAATGATCCTTAGCATGGGCACTGACATGTTGATAACCTCATTCACTGTGTCTGAATTCCTTATTGTTATAGTTTTAGAACAGGCACAGTCCCCAATGTCCTTGGTGAAGATTTTGAGGGGAATGCTCTTCGGACAGACCTCCTTCTCTAGACTGAGGCATCTCTGGAGGAGGAGAGCCATTTGCCCTTCTGCTCTGGGGAACAGAAAGTGGGCCAGCCCAGGACAAACGATCTCATGGCATCGGTACTGCCTTCTCCCACTTCATCCACACGGCTTGCTGCCCACATGTCACTTGATGTTATTTTAGTTTTCCTCTTGAAGTTGTTGTTATATTTGATTTTGGCCACAACTAACTGGTCATTGAACAGGAAGAGGTGCCGCTCCCCCCTCTGCGGGCCTCTCTTGAGTTCTAGCAGGCCATCAAGTAGCAGGGCACTATTGGAGCACAGGAAGGATGACAGAAACACACGCGTGTCCACACCAGCAGGAGGCCTCTCCTTGGTAGCTGGCTGTTTTCTGCAGGGCGTTATCAAGGGTAAGAGATGGAGCCCGCCTCCTCCTTCCCACTCGTGCTTTCATCCTCCTCATCGTGCGCTGCTGAGCCCCGTGGGGCACCACAGCCCTGATGACTTCTGCAGACCCAGGGGTCCAGCACCTGTGGGGCTGGGAAAGGCAATGTCCCACCTTGGCCCCGCCCCCACTGGGGACTGGGCTGCCTGCCTATCAGGTGATGGATGGAGTGGAGGGCAGAGGCTGCTGGGTAGCTCAGACGTGTTAGACTCACACACAGAGAGTTCGCAGAGTACAGAGTTTGGGGAGATGTGGGAGAAGACCAAGGGTGCTGGGGGGGTGACCTAGCAGGTAACGTTGCTGAGGGGCAGATAAGATGGGAAGTTCTAGAATTAGAACATGGGACCCTCAAGCCTCTGGCGTTAAATTTCCCTCGTGATGGGTCACCTGCCTCCCGTGGGAGTATCCGGTAGGGAGGGCACTAGCAAGCAGGTCGGTGCTGGGCATTAAGTGGAGTGGTGGGGGTAGGCAGGGCAGTCAAGGGGGCGAGATAGCAGCATCTCTGCCAGCTCAGTGTCCTCACCTTCTTTGTACCTGGCCTCTCTGTTGTAGACACACCTGTCAGGGAGGAGGATCTCCCAGGCTGCTCCCTTAGAGTCTCCTGCTTTGCTGGCAGATGTGCCTGATCTCTCACCTGCAGCAGTTTCCATAAAAGTCAGTGGTGTCCCAGGCATTCATTTCACGTGCACGGCTGGCTCATCAGGAAGAGGCAGATGACCATCCCTACCATCCTCTCCTCTTCCCCCATCATCCTCCCCCTCCCCATCCCCTGGACTCCTAGCCCAACCTCCCTACACCCCAGCTCCCCCCCACTCCCCTCCCCCAACCCGCCAGAGCAAAGCTCAGTAAAGCAGGAAGGCATGACTCGGCCCTAAACCAAGCGCCTCCCCCCAATCTGTTTTCATTTCATTTGGGTAAAAATCTAGAAGTGGAATAGCTGTGTCTTATGGTAAATGTATATTTAACTTTTAAAGAAATTTTCAAAATATTTTCCAAAGGAGCTTACCATAAAATCTTACACTGTCTCTTGGCATTGATGGGGAGTCATTAACAGGATTAAGATGGGGATTATCATAGCTAAATTAATTCTTAAATCATCTAATCATATCTAATAAAAGAGTAATATGCAAATTGATCATACCTCCACCACACACAAGCCACGCCCACAAGCCAATCAGGAGCGAGTATGCAAATTAACCCAACCAAGATGGCTGCAACCACGGAGAGAGCAGGAGGCTTGAGTTTCCCCGGCAATGGAGGAAGCCAAGCTTTCCACCAGCCCTGGCCTGCCTTGGCCTCCACTTAAGGCTACAGAGTTTCAATTATAGAAGATAAATAAGTCCCAACAAAAATGTCTGTGGCCATGAAGGAAGCAGGAGGCTTGGCTCTGCTGAAGGCTACAAGGTTCAATTATAGAAGATAAATAAATCCCAGATACCAGGGCCTCCACTTGGGTTGCCAGGGGAGGTGCGGGGGGGGGGGGGGGGCTGTGGCCAGCCTGCAAACCACCACAGACCCCTCGCCCAGGCTGCCCAACGACCCAAGGGAACCCTCACCCTGATCCGGGACACCCTTCAGGGCAAACCAGCAGCCCCCACCCATGCACCAGGCCTCTATCCTATCTAATCTTATCTAATCAAAGAATAATATGCAAATTGACCATCACTCCAACACACAAGATGGCTGTCCCCATGTGGTCAAAGATGACTGCCATGTGGACACAAGATGGCCACCACAAGATGGCCATCAGGGGAGGGCAGTTAGGGGTGACCAGGCCTGCAGGGGAGGGCAGTTAGGGGTGACCAGGCCTGCAGGGGAGGGCAGTTAGGGGCAAAGAGGCTGGCAGAGGAGCAGTTAGGCATCAATCAGGCTGGCAGGGGAGTGGTTTAGGAGGTGATCAGGCTGGCAGGCAGAGGCAGTTAGGGGTAATCAGGAAGGCAGGCCAGAGAGCAGTTGGGAGCCAGTAGTCCTGGATTGTGAAAGGGATATCTGACTGCCCATTTAGGCCCCATCCTACTGGGATGTCGGACATCCCTGGAGGGGGTCCCATATTGGAGAATGTGCAGGCTGGGCTGAGGGACACAGCCTCCCATGCACGAATTTCATGCACCAGGCCTCTAGTCCTATATAACAAAGATTTAATATGCAAATGATTGCTACACTGTGAAGCGTAACAACAGACTGAGTAACAACCAGATCACGGATCAGCAGGAGGGTGGGGCAGCAGGCAGAGAGTGGCAGTGAGCTACTGGCTACAAGTGGGTGGGGGAGAGCTACAGGAGGGAACAGGGCAGCAAGCTATGAGGGGGGAGCGGGGGGAGCTACAGGAGGGCGGGGCAGAGGGTGGCGAGCTACTGGTGCACAGATTCATGCCCAGGGATACTAGTTACACAATAAAGACTGACATCTAAAAACCAGGATTACAGAAAAAGGTCCCAGTTAGAATATTACTGTAACCTTCCAGGTGGAAGATGAAGCCATGAACCACGAACTCTGAAAGGATGGATGGACTCAGTAAATATTCAGGACTTAAAATAAACAGGACTTTGTGACTGATTTGATATATAGGAGAGAAGCAGAGAATTCTATGTCTCCTAGGTTTCAGGCTTTAGCAGATGGATGAATACTAATGAACAGAACTCAGGTACAGAGCCACCACTAGGTTTGAAGTTCAAGTAAAAATGTCACAGGTAACTGGATATATATATATATATATATATGATGTAATATGCTAAATAGACCAGACATCCTTCTGGACGACCTTCTGGATGAAGCCAGGACTGCGAGGGAAGCCCAGGTCCTGGGTTCCAGAGGGAAGCCAGTGCCAGCAGCTGGAGGGAGGAAGGCCTACTCTTGCATGAATTTTGTGCATCGGGCCTCTAATATATATATATATATGAACCTCTAGGGAGAGGTCACAGCAAGAGGTAGATTTATGGAGTCAGCACTATGTATCTGATTTGTAAAACTGAAAAAGCAGATGAGATTACACAGGGAGAACATGTATCCAGAGAGCAGTTATGGGTCAAGGAGAGAATCTTACACATCACTAATAAGTAAAACCTAGGCAGAGGTAAAAGGCCAACAAAAAAAGACCAAGAAAACACACACACACACACACACACACACACACACACACACACAGAAAGTAGAGGGAGAAATGGTAAAGAGAAGGATCACCCGGCTAGTGTGGCTCAGTGGCTGAGTGTCAACCCATGAACCAAGAGGTCACTGGTTTTATTCCCATTCAGGGCACATGCCTGGGTGGCCAGCTCAATCTCCAGTGCGGATGTGCAGGAGGCAGCCAATGGATGATGTTTCTCTCTCATGGATGTTTCTATCTCTCTACCCCTCTCCCATCCTCTCCTCCCCACCAAAATAAATAAATAAATAAATAAATAATAAAAAAGAAACATCTATAATAATAAAAGCGTAATATGCTAATTAGACCGGACAGCCAGATGACCTTCCAGATGACCTTCAAGTCAAAGCCGGGGCTGTGAGGGCCGAGCCCCTTGCACGAATTTCGTGTATTGGGACTCTAGTATTAAAATAAAAAGAGAGATAGAGACGGATCGAAAAAACCAAGGAAGTAGTTTCTCAAATGAGTGTAAGCAAGCCCAGGAGGAACAAGGAGGTGGCAGTGAGTGGTAATTAGAACAATCATTCCAAGTGTCTGGCTGCTTTGGGACCAAGCAAACTACTGTGTGTATTTGTGATGTCGGTTAGTATGATGGTCTCAAAGGCAAAGTAAAAGTGATCTAAAGAATACTAAGAATCCGACAACAGAAACTACATCCTCACACTTTTTTTGTACATAGTATTTTTTCCAGTTCACTTTCTGCTGTAGAAATACCATTTGTGACTCTATGAAATACCCATAAGAAGTAGAGTAAATGAGAGCTGTTGGGTGCCAGCCGCAGGCAGGCAGAGCAGAATATGCTCCATTTCCATCACAAATACTTGGACAGCCCCCTCCTTCCATTCAACGTAGGTACTTCAGCTGAGCTTTTTTGTTTGTGTGTGTGTGTGAGGTGGTGGCATTCAATGAAGAAGCCCCAGATCCACCACACACACACGCGCGCACATGCGCGCACGCGCGCACACACACACACACACACAATATCGACCCACTGACAAAGGAATTAAGAACAAAAAATAAGCTCAGTAAGATGGATCCCTGTCTGAGATGTTAAGTGTGATAATGCATATCTGCAGAAATTTCATCACCCTAACCCAAAACTTAAAAGAACATTAGTGACAGCATATATATACTGTATATGTTCCATTTATAACCCTAGGCAGGAATTCCTGAATGCTAAGCAGTCCATCACTGCAAAGAAGGCTGAGCACTGACAGGTGCACCATTCTGCTTCCACCCTAAGCTGGGAGGTCTGCTGCCTGCACTGTGGCCGATTCCCCCTGGAGACTCACAGCTTGCAGGCTCATGCTGAAGTCAGAGAAGGAGGAAAGGTGAAGGCACGCCCCCAAACCCCGGCCGCAGCCCATCCCACAAAGTCCTCCTTCGCCTTTTCACTCATAGTCTGGTCCTCAGCCTTTAGGACCTCTCTGCCCGCAGGATGTTTGTAACAGGAAAGGTTGCTCCAATAGCTGGAGCGAATATTCCAGGAATGTCACTGCAGCCCACACCATGAAGAGCTAACTTGCTTCCTTCCTTCCCAGGATGCTTTCAGAGTGTGCAAAGAAGCCATTGCCCTTTACCATCCCATTTCCTACTGCCTCAATCAACTCTGTAACAAGAGCTCTATTTCCCACGCCTATGCAGACATACAGAGCATTTGACAAACAACAGGTACAGTTCTGGCTTTTCTGCAGGCTTAGCGTTGCTCAAAGTTGTGCATTAAATTGGGGACAGGCTCTGTATATGATTCTAGCATCATTCCAAACTGGTGCTAATGGTTTCCTTTGCCTTCAAGTTTCTGTCTAATGCTTTTCAATCATGTGGGAGACTTGCTCTTGACTGACCTGACTGCTTGCAAAACTCTAATGAAACTATGCCAAAGTATAAAATATGGAAAGGACACAGGAAAGAACATTCTCCTTTTAGTTCTGCACAGGCTTGCTAATGTGCTGCTCCTGAGTAGGAGGTGGTGAATACAGGGACTCTAAGAGGCTGTCCTCTTGTTTGTTCAAGTTGGACAAGAGAGGAAGGAATGGAGGAGTGCTTAGAGGAGACTTTTAAGAAGAAGGGGGGCCCTGCCAGTGTTGCTCAGTGGTTGAGCATCGACCTATGAATCAGGAAGTCACAATTCAATTCCTGGTCAGGTCACATGCCCAGGTTTCAGGCTCCATCCCCAGCATGCAGGAGGCAGCTGATCAATTCTTTCTCATCACTGATGTTTCTATCTCCCTCTCCCTTCCTCTCTGAAATCAACAAAAATATATTTAAAAAAAAGAAGAGGGGGCCCTAGCTGGTTTGGCTCAGTGAATAAATAGAGCGTCAGCCTGCAGACTGAAGGGTCTTGGGTTCGATTCTGGTCAAGGGCACATGCCTAGGTTGCGGGCTTGATCCCCAGTAGGGGACGTGCAGGAGGCAGCCAATCAATGATTCTCTCTCACCATTGATGTTTCTATCTCTCTTTCCCTCTCCCTTCTTCTCTGAAATCAATAAAGATATATTTTAATAAAAAAGAAGAAGAGGAGATACCTTATGACAGGGGGAAAAGTGGAGCCAAATATGTACCAAGTAGGGGGCCTAGTGACAACTGTTTTGAAATCACTTGCCCTCAAGCTCTGGGATATAGAGAAGAATGAATTAATAATTTTAACAACTTTATTGAGATATAATTATCATGCCTCAAAGTTCAGTCTTTAACATATACAATTCAATAATGTTAGTGCATTTAAAGAGTTGTGTGATCACAATGATGATGTAATTTTTGAACAGTTTCCTCATACCACAAAGGCGCTGTGCACATTACCAGCCCCCTCCCACAATTCCATTCAATGCTCCACCCGACAACCACTAGTCTCCTTTCCATCTCTCTGGATTTATCGATTTTGGACCTTTCCTATAAATGAAATCTTATAATTATGTGCCCTTTTATTTCTGGCTCCTTTCACGTAGCATACTATTTTCAAGGTTCATCTATGTTGTAGCACTTACTGGTACTTCATTCCTCTTTTCAGCTGAGTGACACTTCATTGTATGGACAGAGTATATCTTGTTTATCCATTCGTAAGTTTATGGACATTTTGTGCTGTTTTCCAGGTTGGGTAACCTGGGGCACATCATTTTACCTCTTAAGTTTTCTGATTAAGAGGTTGATAATTAAAAGCTACCTCACAGGGAAGTTGTGAAGATTATGTTAGATAACTGAGTAGGTGCTTTGTCAACTGTAAAGTACTTCACCAACACAACGCTAGTCATTACTCCACAAGCACTACCGCATGACCCTGTTTCGTGAGAGTAACAGTGACATGGAAATTCATGGACATGGTGACTATAAGGTGGAGGCTCCCAAATTGCTTCTAACCAGGACTAACTTGGAAGGAAGAAATACACACACGTTCTAAAATCCAGGCTGATTAAAGATTTGAGGTCCATTAACATATGAGACATCATTCCAGATGAGGATCTTTAAGAGCAAAATAATGTACCTGTGGGCACTGTTACTCCTTAAAGATGAATTTAAAATTTACATTTCAAAAAGCAATGCTATGCGGTTTCCAGAAGTGACCTCTTAAGTTTTCCTATCAAATCAATTCATGTTATTAGAATTCTGTGGTGTATTAGTTCACTGAGTTAGCAAACAGTAAACAAGAAAATGTGTGAAGAAAGGGAAAACAGACCTGGCTAATGTGGCTCAGTGGTTACAGTGTCTGCCTACGTATGGAAGGGTCTCGGATTGGATTTCTGGTCACAGTTGCAGGTTCATTCCCTGGGCCCAGTTGGGTGCATGTGTGAGTAAACTAATTGATGTGTTTCTCTCTCTTGCTTTCTTTATCTTTCTCTCTCTCCCCCTTTCTCCATCCCTTCCACTCTCTCTCTAAAAAGAAAAAAAAAATCATTGGAGAAAATATTTTCAGGTGAGGATTAAGGAGAAAAAAAAAAAGAGCCCTAACCGGTTCTAACCGGTTTGGCTCAGTGGATAGAGGTTCAGCCTTCAGACTGAAGGGTCCCAGGTTCGATTCCAGTCAAGGGCATGTACCTTGGGTTGCGGGCACATCCCCAGTAGGGGGTGTGCAGGAGGCAGCTGATCGATGTTTCTCTCTCATTGATGTTTCTCTCTCATAGATGTTTCTCTCTCATCGATGTTTCTAACTCTCTATTCCTCTCATTTCCTCTTTGTAAAAAATCAATAAAATATATTTTAAAAATAAAAAAAGAAAGAAAACATTCATGAGCCTATGCAGAGTAGATTTCTTTTTCTATCTTTCTTTTTTTCTGAAAAAAAATGAGGGATTCCAACTCAGATTTTGGGTGGAGATTGTAAGAAAAAGGAAATCTGGTCACCCATCAGAAGAAAATTACTACAAGAGTAAATGTTTTTTGACGAGAACACACTATCCAATGGGTACCTGTGTATGGTGGAGAGTGGGGAGAGGAGCAGTGATGGGAACCACTGAGGAAGTGGGGCAAGATGAACACAGGTAATGGTCAGACAGCCCAGTGGTACCAGAGACAGGACGGAAACCCAGGACCCCTAATTCTCATACTCAGTATATCCGCCTTTCCCAGGAAAGGGTCTTCTTGGGCTGGCTGTGATCAATAGATATCAATCAGCAGCACCGGGGGATACTTCAATGTACACAAATTCTTTAGAATTTTTAACTTATTCTCTATAACTGTTTACATTGCTAAGAATTGTTGCTAAACATGTTTTTGGTAAATACCAAGAGCTGATTAAAATCCATTAGACTTTACTTGCTTCAATAATAAATCCATTACTTCCTTCCTTTGCCACTATGTCTACTATTCGGTATGTCTACTGAATCCTATTTTCTCTCAGTCAATTGTACCATCCTCTGTGAAGATAGCCAGCCCCTCTGTGCTCCCACAGCTCCTGGGCCTAACTCTATTCAGCACTTGTTAGATTGTATTTTGTACTACCATCATCCATTTGAATGTCTCTCCAACTTCCTAAATTCCCTGCATGGCAGTGATTTTGATCTTGTTCTTCTCTCTCTTCCAGTGCCTCGTTCAATGCGTAAGCAGATGAGAAGGCCGAGGGGCTGCACACCAACCTCTGCACCAATTTTGTTTGTTCATCTTTTATCTTTAACTTCTCTTTTCTATTCAATTCTACTTGATTTCATTACCCTGAACCATTACAGCATTCGCTCTTTCTTCTTTCTCACAAAATACTCCTCTGCCAGTGGCAAAGCTTGAAGACAAAAGGCGGATATAGAAAACAGGGAAATTAGCTGCATCTCTGGGCACTTTCTGCAATGGTACCTTTGTTTTGTTTTGTTTTAATCCTCACCAGAGGATAAGTTTTTATTGATTTGAGAGAGAGAGGAAGAGAGAGAGAGAGAGAGAGAGAGAGAGAGAGAGAGAGAGAGAGAGAGAGAGAGGCAGGGAGAAACATTGGTGTGGGAGAGAAACATCGATCATTTGCCTCCCGTATGCGCTCGGACCACCACCATGTGAGAGCCTAGCCACCTTCTGATTTCTGTCACTCATTCATTTGGAAAATGTCTATTGAATGCCTTCTATGTGGCAGGCACTGCAGACACCACGAGAAGGACAGGCAAAGCCCTTGAATATATGGGGTAAGCATGGCTCCCCCAAGAGGCCAGCGTGACTCAAGATTAGAAAAGGAAGGAGGAAGCACCCAAGATGAAGCTGGAGACACCAGCAGGAGCCAGACCCTGCAGGCCCTTTTGGACTAAATGAAGGCCTTCAAACTAAGAGCCTTGAAGGTGACACATGCAAGGATTTACAATGTTAAAATATCATGCTAGATATACTTAGAGCAAAGCCACTCAGCCAAATGAGAGTCTGGCGTCACAAGGGATGCTGTCTCAGGGAGAGGTTTCATGCCTGCTTAGGGCTACACATTTCGCTTTCATTTGCAGGACCAAGGACCGAGGATTGTCACAAATCTGGCACACGCCACAGAACATATGGCTCCTCTGGAAGAAGCCCCGCATGCATCAAGGCCCAGATTTGCTAATAAAAGCATCCTGTTCTCTAAGTAGGCTTAGAGAACACAACGTATTTTCTTTACTGCTGCTGTCCTTTTGCTTTGGCTTTGACCCCCTTCCCTACACAGCACATGAAAACTCACAGTGGGACTTCATTTTCTGGAACCTGAAAGAAATTTTCCCAATGAAATTCTTTTATGGTTTCCTGCAAACTGTGCTTCTTTTGAGTGAACTACCATCTACCCTTACATAACATTTCCTAGAAGAGTATGCTGAACCTGTCATTTATTTTTTTAAATTTTTCTTTATTGCTGAAAGATATAGATGTGACCTGTTTTCCCCCATGGACACCTTCTAGCCAGCCTCCTCCCCTCTACCCCGCCCCCCCAGGCCTTCACCACACTTTTGTCTGTGTCCATGGGTTATGCATATATGCATATAAATTATTTGGTTAATCTCCCCCCCCCCCCGCCCCCATCCCTGCCTTCCCTCTAAGAACCTGTCATTTAAAGCTCAGGAGAATATCTTTAGTAAAGCAGATGATTTTACATACCACACTACTGTTGGAAGAGAAAGTTATACTGTAAAGTACAAAAAAAAAAAAAAAATGAAGGGAAAGTCTCTTGCAATTTAATGACTGTGGTGCATCCTGGACTGGCTGGATACAGGCACCTATCTTTACGTGTATGATGAATTAATTTACTCACACTGAGATGATGAACATGCCAAGGAAGAAACTGGATGTAAGCATCATGAGAAACAGGTTCCTGGAGAAAAATGAAAAGTCAAAGAGCAAGACTAGCGTCCCATAGAAATCACACTCCGAAAGGTGGGCACCCATCTAAGCACCACTCAGCTTTTAAAAAGCTAATGTTTTGCACTACTTGGTATGGAAACTTTTAAATAAATAAAATGTAAAAATATAATTCAGGTTCCTTTTATGCTCCTTGCCCTCCCCCACTCCCATGAGGTACCACTCTTCCTGCCAATGGCAGTTTTGTTCTTTTTTTGTTTTTTTAATATATTTTATTGATTTTTTTATAGAGAGGAAGGGAGAGGGATAGAGAGTTAGATACATCAATGAGAGAGAAACATCGATCAGCTGCCTCCTGCACATCCCCCACTGGGGATGTGCCCGCAACCAAGGTACATGCCCTTGACCGGAATCGAACCTGGGACCCTTGAGTCTGCAGGCCAACGCTCTATCCACTGAGCCAAACCAGTTAGGGTGGCAGTTTTGTTCTTTTATGTCCATGTGTCTGTCTTAGTTTGGAGTTCCCCAAAACAGACCGTAGGGGCAAAGTTTCAGTGCAGCAGCAGGGAGGATTTGCCCAAATGAAGAGGCAGGTCCTAATGCCAGAGCTCCACCATGCCACCTGAGGAGGCTGACTTTGTTTGGGATAGAGTAGGGAGAAGTTCATGCCTAAGGACATTGTCCAAAAACAATGGAGATTTTAGTGGCAGCAAGCAATTAACTACATGGGGGCTGGTAGCTTCATGATATTAGTAGCAAAAAGAGAAATGATGGCCCAGCCATACATTTAACAGAGAGACATCCAAGAAGAGTGCTCCTGGGACCACACTCCCAAAGGCTGAGAACACACCCTCAGCTGCACCCACTCAGGAATAACCAGACACAGGGAGGACATGAAAATATTCCCCAAGTCGCCCTGACTGGTTTGGCTCAGTGGATAGAGCATCGGCTTGCAGACTGAAGGGTCCCAGGTTCGATTCCAGTCAAAGGCATGTACCTTGGTTGCGGGCACATCCCCAGTAGGAGGTGTGCAGGAGGCAGCTGATTGATGTTTCTCTCTCATCGATGTTTCTAACTCTCTATCCCTCTCTCTTCCTCTCTGTAAAAAAACAATAAAATATATTTTAAAAAAAGAAAATATCCCGCAAGTCATACACCGATCCATCAGCAAAACACGGAAGCCTTACTGACTCCAAGGGCTTAAGCACACCTTTGATCAAATACTTGCTAAACAATAAGCCACTTTAACCGAGGAGGAAGTCAGGCTTAAAAATAAAATCAGATTCATGCCTCGTGGTCTGGAAGGCTGTGTGCATTGCCAGTGCCACACCCTCTCTGGAGAGACTGGAGAAAGGAGCACCCAGCTACACGGGGAGTGGGGGGAGGGAGCATAAACGCCCTGAGCGTGAGAGCACACACCCCCACCTGGTAAAGGTGGCTGAAGCACAAACTTCGATCAGTAAATGGTATATGCAGATGCAGGGAAAAACCCTGGGAAGCCAGTCTACAACATAAAAACAAGGGGGAAAAATCTGAGCAAGGAGGTCCTAAAGTATGTAATGTAGACTTCACAGGATTAGCCCGGCCAAGTCACCAAAGAGGTAAACAAGTGACCAAACAACAACTTCAAGGAACTTCCTCTAAAAAGAGGACAAAAGGGTCAGCATTCAGAAGTGCTACAATATTTTACCCAAAATGTGCATTTAAAAAAAACACACAAACATTATGAGGTAGGCAGAAAACAAAAGAAAAGCCAGAAACCAAAAAAGTACAACCCCTCTCCCACCCCCACCCCCAAAAGACAAGCAACAGAAACTCACAGGTGCCCAGAAGTTAGATTTAAATGACAAAGACTTGAAAGCAGCCATTATAAACATGCTCAAAGAACTGAAGGAAGCTATGCTTACAGAAGTAAAGGACAATGTCCCATCACATAGAGAATTATCAATAAAAAGACAAATTACAAAATACAACCACATGGAAATTCTGGGGTTAGAAATTACAGTAGCTACAATGAAGACTTCACTAGAGTGGCTCAGCATTAGATTTGAACGGTAGGAGAAAGAATCAGCAACCTTGATAATGAATGAACAGAGACTATGCGATGTAAAGAACAGAAAGAAAACAATAACAGAGCCTCAGAAAGGTAGGATAGCATTAAATGTCCAACACACACATCATGAAAGTACCAGAAGGAGAAGAGAAAGGAACAGAAACATATTCAAAGAAATAATGGCTGGAAACTTGCCAAATTTGATGAAGAGCACTCACTAATCTATACTTTTAAGAAGCTCCAAGTAGGATAAATTCACACTCAGAATCATCAAAAGGTTGGAAGCCAAAGAGAAATTGTTGAGATTAGTAAGAGAAAAATACCTTGTCTCATTGTGGTACAGCTGACTTCTCATCAAAAACAACAGAGGCCAGACTGCTAAAAGAAAAATGAGGAAAAGACAAGTATGTTTTCATTGGGGAGGAGAAAATCCAGAATGTTTGAGAAAAGTCTTTAAAGGCAATAAGAATCCTCAGGCAAACAGAGGAAGAATGGAGAAGAATTGCCTCAGCAAAGTAATGCTGAGAGAAAATATGAAGGAAAATACAAATTTCAGTTGTTAAAAAATTTCTCCTAAAACCTGCCTTTTCATTAAAGTTAAACAGAGACAATCTCTCATGCATGTGGCTTGGAAGTTTATGAGAAGTTAACACATATATTTCTCAACCAGACCTGCCAGCAAGCCATCCTGAATTTAAGGTGATGTATGAAAAATGTATAGAATCATTGGCTAGTTCTCAGAAAGGAGTTATTAAATCATTATTCAGAGCTTGTAAGTATGTAGCATGTGGGTGGCATGGAAGGCAAAGTAATGTGAGATTAATTCCATTAAGGCAACCAGAGAATTTACTCAATCATATTTTTTATTGAAGATGTAAGATTTCAAAGCCTGTAAAAATAGTGAGCACATTTGGGAGAAATGACAGAAGGCTTCCTAAACCCTGATTATTAGTACTACAAAAGAGATAAGTATATGAAGTGAGAATTTGAAGATACATTACAAAAACTTCAGCATAGAAATAATCCAAATGAAACCCACAGAGACCATTTATTTATACAATAAGCTTTCTTTGGCTCTCAGAAAAGGCTGGAATTTTTTTTCCTGTGTATCTTAAATGTGCTTTTACTGTAGAGTACTGTTGATCTTGTCCAATAGAAGCAAACTCACTAACCAGGTACCAGGGATTTAGATAAAAGACATCTGAGAGAGAAAGGGGGATGGGGCACCAGGGAAGCTGAGATGATGAGCTAACTCAGAGAACTTGCTGATTATATTTAGTGCCCTAGATGCGCATCTCTCACCTATATCTGCCACTTCCTACTGGAAGCCTAGAGTCAGATATGGACACAAATTACTACAGAAGAAAATGGCTAATTTACAAAGAAAGTAAATGGTGATTGTAGCAGCCCTATTGAAGCATCCATCTCATATGAAAAATGCTGTTTGAAATTTTAACCCCGCTATGTTGGCTTCTGTAAACGCTTGCTTGCTTAAATAATAAGGAAAATAAAACTACTCCCATTCCAGAAAGGCCATAAACCTTCCCCAGACAAAGTTATCCGTGCTGGTGCCAAGCCAGGCCTTTGGTTGAGGTCTCAAAGCCCAACCCCTTAGGGCTCTTTAAGAACTTGCAGCCCTGACCGGTTTGGCTCAGTGGATAGCGTGTCGGCCTGTGGACTGAAGGGACCCAGGTTCAATTCTGGTCAAGGGCATGTACTTTGGTTGCAGGCACATCCCTAGTAGGAGGTGTGCAGAAGGAAGCTGATCGATGTTTCTCTCCCATCAACGTTTCTAACTCTCTATCCCTCTCCCTTCCTCTCTGTAAAAAAATCAATAAAATATATTTTTTTTAAAAAAAAGAACTTGGAAAGGGGACTGGAAAATCCCTTATTTGGGGAGACAAAGAGCTAGAAAAAGTATAAATAGGAAAGCTTTCTCCATGTTTCTTTGCCCAGAATTTAAAAGGCATTTTTCTTTGGGCCCGCTTGTAATAATAATAAAGTGTGACTCCATTTCTCTAAGCGTTGCTTGGTTTTTCTCCGGTTATCAGACAGTGAAGACAAGTGACCCAGAGGTGTACAATCCTGATGAGCCATTCGGTAGTAGAAGGAATTTTTGCAAACCAACATTTCACTGCCCACTCAAAAGCAAAATAATTAAATTACAAATATAAAACAAAAGAAAAAGTATTTCCAAAAGGAAATGAATGCTGACGATGGTATAGAGAAATAATGGATTTTAACTATGTTCAACAAGGTCATGTTCAACGTAGAGAGGATAACAGCCACAGGCCTGTGAGGCCTATAAGTTGCTATTATAAAGAGGGGAAACTGCCATTTGTTCAAAAGTGGAGATTAAAAAAAAAAAAAAGAAATCTCACTAAATAAAAGATTTTCATGATCACATTTGCCTTCTCTTGGCAGGCCCAGGTCAGGTCAGAGGCTAACTTACAGAAAGGAAGCCTGCAAAGCCACCTTCCTGCGTTCCAAGTCTCCCATTTCCCAGCTCTGTCATGTTGGGCAGGTGTTGCACTTCCTCAGCACCCTCAGATTCCTCATCTGAAAGCAGCCCACAGACTGCACTTCCAAAGGCACATGGAAGCCGAGGAAGCATGAGTCCTTAGCTACGAGGAGGCATTCTACATGCACCTTGGGCTACATTCTATCTGACCAGGGGTAGGAGTGTTACTAAGGACTCCACACAGACCATCAGTTCATAAGAACTTCGTTTTTCTCCTTTTGGAAAGGGTCAGAACATCTGGTTCATCTTAAGCAGAGCATTTAAAAATAACCACTAATGAAGTATTTATATTTTCTAGTACTTTTTCTGCTGGCTGCCTCTACTGCTTTTCTCCCTGGACGGGTTCCGCAACAATTAATGCATCAGAGATGCACCAATGCCGAAAGGCATACCTTCTGGAGTGCTGTTCCCCACCCCTACTCAAGAGACACTCAATTTTCACATTGCATACTTTAAAAAAAAAAAAAATATATATATATATATATATATATAAAATTGATTTTTTATAGAAAGGAAGGGAGGGAAAGAGAGAGTTAGAAACATCGATGAGAGAGAAATATCAATCAGCTGCCTCCTGCACACCCCCCTACTGGGGATGTGCCCACAAACAAGGTACATGCCCTTGACTGGAATCGAACCTGGGACCCTTGAGTCTGCAGGCCTATGCTCTATCCACTGAGCCAAACCGGTTAGGGCCACATTGCATATTTTTAAAGTAGATAAAAATTTGTGTTGTCTATTCCTGGGATAAGTTTGAATAATGGTTTAGAAATTTGGAATATCCTTTCTGTTGCTGTGCTCCAGGGTACATGCTTTCCATAAAGTGGTTATAAAGATTAACTAATAAAGATGAAGCTACTGTATGTGACGCTGCTTCGAATAGTGCCTGCCATTCTGTGAGTGCTTTAAATGCTGGTTATAATGGTAATGATATTATTTAATTTTAACATATTTTATGTTAATATTGGAATCGTCGTATTATTTTATTAGCAATGCAGACAGGCAGAGGGAAGAGCGTCTGGCTCTAATTCAGTTCATTATCTCCCTGGCAAGCAATTATCTGGGATCACAGGCAGGAGGCAGGAGCATTGCCACTGACCTCACTATGGGGTTCTCTGTACAGCTGCCCCTATTTCCCTGCCCCAATTTTCCAATTAATAGTCAAAGCCACAATTAACACACCAAGAAAAAAGTGTATAAGGAAACACACGTGTGATCACACATGAAAATATACTTTTTTCTGTACTTCAGCTAGGATGATACTCACAGATTTAAGAGAAACTTTCCTAAGAAATTAAGAAACAATCAACAGACTAGTTAAGTAAAATATGATACTTTCATTTAGTGGAACACACAGCGACCATTAAAAGTGATGGAAAAGATATTCATGAGAATATGAGTCAGACTTGAAAACGAGTCAGACTTAAAACAGCATGATCCTATCTCTTAAAAGTATACATGTAGAAAAGGACTAGAGGAGATTAAGTCCTCAAAATTCTCAAACTAGCCCTAACCGGTTTGGCTCAGTGGCTAGAGCGTCGGCCTGTGGACTCAAGGGTCCCAGGTTCTATTCCCGTCAAGGGCATGTACCTTGGTTGCGGGCACATCCCCAGTAGGGGGTATGCAGGAGGCAGCTGATCGATGTTTCTCTCTCATCGAGGTTTCTAACTCTCTATTCCTCTCCCTTCCTCTCTGTAAAAAAATCAATAAAATATATTTTAAAAAAATACCAAAACTATTTTTGGTGAGAGAATAATAGATTGTTTAAATTTTCTTCTTTGTTGATACTATGCATAACGAATATATGTTACTTTTGTAATCCTAAAAGTAACCCTGAAATAGTGAAATTCCAGGGAAACCATGGGATGTGGCCATTTTAATGCTAATATTCTAAGTCTGATAAAGGGTGGGGGTGAGTCTGTATCTAGGAGCCAAAGACAAAACCTGCAGTCCTGCAGTCAGTGTAACCAAACTGCCCCTCTCAGGCTGCTGGGCAGAGGTGCAGAGCCCAAGCAAGTCAGCGAGCAAGAGAAGAGCTAGAGAATTCATGGAACCTGAGAGACAGACCTCTATAGACCTCAGTCTGTTACCAGTCTGGTCTTCCAACAAAGCTTCCCACATCTCATTCACCACAGTTGTACCCTGCTCGACAACACACAGCCACTCAATCTCATCAGAATGTTTCTTCCAGAAGGCAATGTAGCGATTATCATAGCAAACATTCACTGTGGACAGTGATCACATTTTGGCAGCTCACCTATGAAGGGGTCACGGTACAAATGGACACCATGGCTCATAAATCAAGAACTACCAGTTTAGATAGGTGTACATCGTGAAGTCCCAAGACTATTGGGCTTTCGTGAAGTTAAATGTAGAAAATTGAGTATTATTAGTAAGTCCTTTGTTTTTATTTCTCGCATTTCCTTTTCTGTCATTTAAAGTGTCAAAAGAATGCTAGAAAGTCAATTGCTTTTTTTTTTTTGTCCTCTCTCTGCTTAAAAAAAGGCAGAAGATTGTGTAGTTAATTCACTTTCAGGTTAATCTCCTTGCTGCATCATGTCTTGGTAACAAGCTAATTTCTTTGTAAGAATAGATGCTGCTAAAATTATAATTTTAGATCCAAGCAGAATAAATTAAAACATTTTTCCTTCTATTGATAAACTACATATCTACTTGTCAATGATGATTTGGTTTGTTTTGGACAACTACAACTTCACAAAGAGTATACACAACATATTAAAAATATATGAAAGTTTCTATAAATAACTAAGAGAAATAAAAAAAAATTCTGCTTATAAAAATATGTAAGATTTACAGTTTATTATATACAGGTGGAACAAAAAATATAGAAAATATTCTTCTCACAGTACTATAACTATTGATAAGTACAGGGCACTAAAATTTCCAAATGCACTCAGAAACACATGTGTGTGACTCCAAAAGCTTAACTTAATATTTTAGGCAAGATCTTGTTCTTTTTTCATATTAATAATTTGCCCTAAATTTGATAGATCATGAAAACAATGATTGGAAATAGGCCTGGAAGCAGTTCTTACAGACTAGAAATAGTTAACTCACATGTACAATGCTTGAAGTTCTAGTTTAGAATCTTAGTTAGCCTGGCCACTTTGGAAAGTAAACAACATTCAGCACATTTAATGCTAAGACAGGGGAAAGTCACACTTGTTCTGAGACTGGGCAGGCACTTGATTTTCCATTCATTTTCCCAACATCCCTGAAGAACAGGTAGATTGTATGATCCAGATACAGCTACCCTGACTAAACCAGGACATACGGGTATCTTAAGGCTAGCCTGGAGAGTCTCGTCTAACTCACCTGTTTGATTCCTCACAATATAAATTCCTGATTTTTTTTTCTAGTAAATAAAGTAGAGTCAGAAGTTGGTGGAGGCAAGAACAAATACAGGGTCAGAGGCAGGGCAAGATTTTCTACCCTTACATCACAGTATCACTCCCCCAAAATGTTTCTTTTTTTAAAAAAATGTATCTTTATTGTTGAAAATTATACAGATGTACTCCTTTTTCCCCTATTGACCCCTTCTGGCCTGCCCTTTGCCTCCACCCCAGGTCTTCACCACACTATTGTCTGTGTCTGTGGATTATGCATATAAATACTTTGGTTAATCTCCCCACCAGTGTTTCTCAAAGTAAGATGGACCCACCTGTGCTAGGATTACCCAGAAATGAATTTCAAGCACACAGCAGCTCTCCTGCCCCCAGTACCCACAGAATGGCTAAATCACAATCCTTGGGGGTAGGACCTGAAAATCTGCATTTGTAACACACTCCCCTAGTCTTAGAAATGCTGCCACATTGTATGCTCTCCCAAATGATAACTACAGCAGCATGCCATGTCTATATATAGTTCTCTTAATATCATCCTATATAAGAAAAGCCTAATATGCAAATTATCCCCTCAACCAGGAGTTCAACTGGAAGTTTGACTGGGAATTCGACCAGGGGGTGGGGCCAGCCAGCCAGCCAACCATGGGAAGGGAGGCCCCAGTTGGCAGCTGGCAGCCCCTAGGAACCCTACCTGTGCACGAATTTCATGCACCGGGCCTCTAGTTTATTATAATCTTGGCAAGTTAATGAGATGCTTGAAAAATTACAATGAGAAGCCCTAACACCTGTCAGGGATACAGCATGACCTAGTGCTACGAAATCACGATAACTGAGTTCTGCACCGCTTTCTTCTGAAAGTTGTTTTCTGCCTCCCCGTATGGTAAATGCCAAAGTATTGTCATTGCAATCTAGTTTTAAAGTGTTAAACAAAAAGCCATCAGTAGGGATTTCCAGTACACCTAGCTTACAGGGTCTGAGTTCGCATAAAAGTTCATGAAGTTCAAGGTGTCCTTACAAGAGCTGAGTCCAAATAATCTGCAGGAGAAAAAAGTAACTTATTGGTATGCTTCCACCCTCCCATGGGCACCATCACTTATCAAAACTCATTCGTTGTGTGGAACCCAAAGGCGTCACTCGGAACCTGAAACTGAAAAGGTCAGAGGCATAACAGGCCTCAGGAAAAGGAACGGAGACAGGTCAGCTGTTGATACATCATTGACTACTGCTAATCATCATACCAAACACACTGATTAGCAGTCCTTTTCAGTGTATAAGCTTTCCTTTGGAGACCTTAATTAATTTGATCTTTTCTAAAAGCCTGTGAAAGGCCACCTCACTTGGCACACTTCTATTACTTGGCATTTTTACCTCCCCGCTGCATCAGCTGACATCTCTTCCCCAATGAGTTTCTGGGAGGCAGAGACAGCATTTTCTCTTCTGCATCTGGCATTCAAGAAGGCACGCACAGACACAGGGAGCTTTACCAAAAAGGCCACATCCTACGAACAAGACAACTGAGGCGCAGAGAGATGAGGACATGTTTCTCCTGGAGAGATGACTTGGGAAGGAAGGAAGCAAGCAGCTCTCAAATATGAGCGGGGCTAGATGGAAGTTAGAGAAAGACAGATTTTAGCTCATATAAGAAAAAAGCTTCAAACCATGAGAAACATCTCGAATAGGAAATGTGTTCTTTAAAAAGGAAACCTGCCCAATGTGTGAAAGTATGGGAAAAGTGATTCAGAAAGAGTTTGGGTCATCCGTTGGAGAAATGACCACATAACCTATAAAGTTTCCCCCAGCAGAAGACTCCGTGAGCCTGTCCCTTGAGATGGCTTACACAGCTGGTAACTGGTAGAAAAAGGATGTGACACAGCCTTATATCAGCATTCCCACTAGACTACATGGATGCCTTTGAAAGACACTGAGCTAACAGGTTCTGACAATTCAAAAAGCATTCCATCAGACTTCAGTTCCAGAGCAAGGTGGAGTAAGAAGGACTGACTTCTCCTCCTGCCTGAAACCAACCAACCATATGATGCATATGTATATATGAATCTGCAAACTGGGCAAGTGCCCTGACTGGCAATCAATCCACCACTTTCTGGTGTATGGGATGATGCCATACTGACCGCAAAATTCCAGCCTCCAGAACTGTGAGAAAAATACATTTTAAGCCACACAAATTTATGATATTTGTTATGGCTGTCTGAGCTAACTAATCTATACTAATAAAAGAGTAATATGCTAATTAGACCAGGTCAACCAGACATCTTCTGGACAAAGCCACAGTGGCAGGGGCTGAGGCAGAAGTGGTTAGGGGTGATCAGGCCAGAAGGGGAGCAGTTAGGGGCGATCAGGCCAGCAGGGGAGAGCAGTTAGGGATGATCAGGTAGGCAGGCAGAGTGGTTAGGGGTGATCAGGCAGGCAGGCAGGTGAGTGGTTAGGAGGCAGCGATCCCGGATTGCAAGAGGGATGTCTGATTGCCAGGATCATGCCTAAAGTGGCAGTTGGACATTCCCTGAGGGGTCCCGGATTGGAGAGGGTGCAGGCCGGGCTGAGGGACCTCCAAGAAAAGCGGGGGTGAGGGGTGGGGGGGGGGGGCGGAGGGGAGATGTGAAACACAGAGGAAAAGAGAAGAACAGATGGAACAAATAGAAAGCAAACAGCAAGACAGGTTTAAACCCTAAGATATCAATGAACACATTAAATGCAAGTGTTCTAAAACACAACGATATCTACTTGTAAGAAACATGCTTTCAACATAAGGACACTAATCCCGGCCAGGTAGCTATGTTGGTTAGAGTGTTGTCCTGATACACCAATGTTGTAGGTTTGATCCTTGGTCAGGGCACATACAAGAATCAACCAATGAATGCATAGATAAATGGAACAATACCCTCCTCCTGCTCTTTCCCTTTCTCCCTCTGTCCTTCCCAGACAATTCCATCCCACCTCAAGTGCCCCTGTTCCAAGGACTTCACACCCTCCTCAAAGGTCCCAAAGCACCTAGTCCATATAGTGCCTCTAATAGCACTTCCCTTACTCTCTTAATGGCTTCTTTTTCTACCTCCTTCATGGTACTATAAGCTACTTGATAATAAGATTCTTATTTTTATTTCTCTTTATATCTCCAATATCCTCCCACAATGCCTAGTACACAGCAGAAACTTGATATATATTTGTTAAATGAGTGAACATCAGCCTAGGTGTCCAAAGAATACAAAACATTGCCCTCCTATGAAATAAGCAAAGTAACAGAGGAGACAGAATATAGGTTAAACATATGAGTGTATAATGCACAGATTATGTGTGTATGTACGTAATGAGAAAACCTCTTTTCCTTACATGTAACGTGTAGTCATTCAAATGCTAGTGTCCATTTTCAGTCTTAAGCTCCTGACCATGCAGTCTGGAGGCCCTGCCTAGCACAGTAGAGAGAGAGAGGCCAATTATATACAGCTTACACCAGAAAGAGGCTAATGAGTGTCACCCATCTGTGCATGGACTGGGCCTTTGATTTTATGAACACACCACACAAGAACTATGTTCTTGCATCTGGAACTAGGAATGTGCTATGACTTCTTGATTAAAGGTTTAATAAGCTTCTGTTTTATATTCATACCAGAAGTAATCATCGAATATTAATAATAACCACTATCTAATAATAATATATTAGAAGAGTACTTCAGCATGCAGCTAAACCTGAAGAAAGATTCTAGAATGACTTTCTAGAAGCAACAATTTAAACTAAAATAAATGGCATTTTCTAACTGTGCACACTAGATGACTGCTGGGTTTTTGTTAACTTCGTCAATCTTTCCTGGTAACAGAAAATGTATTTTACAAAAAGATTCTCACTTTCCAGATGGCGCTGCTGCAGGGAAAAAATTGTCACAGAGCACACTACCAGGCATTCTGCCCATGGGCTGCCATGAAAGGGGAGCCATGCCCTCAGCCCAGACCCAGTAACTGTAGGGCATGACCTCCTCTTGCAGGTAAGATGCAAGTACACAAAACACGCTTCTTCCAGGCCGAAAGCATTTTTGCCCTGAATGAGCAAGCCCTGGGAATCATTGCAACCTGCACAGCCAGGAGCATCAGAGATCAGCCGAACCTCTGGGCTAAACACTTCACCCACACCAGAAACAAATACAGTGTTTTGCTAGGAGGAAGAATCACAACAGCAGGAAATAAACTGATAAACAAAAAGTGTATCAAGGCTACAGAATCAATTTCTGGACATGGAGAAAATTATAGTCTGGTCACTGAGGACTCAGAATGAAAGAAAATATCCTGGTGCTGGAAGTGGAATTATTCTTACATAAACCTTTAAAAGGCCAAATTTCAGTGTTTTAGTTCTAGAAAAATCTAAGATCTATGGTAACTAAGAACTTCAAATGCACTTCAAATTTCCTTAAGCCTGAATCATGTAATCAGGTTGGCTTTGCATGGCCTAATTTTTTAAATGGGGCCATGCAGACGGCCTTTTAATAGCACTTTTAAAACTGATCTCAGAAGTGGATCTCCCTACCAGATTTGAAGCACAATAAAGGGCATTTGTTGCCTGAGCTACATGAGGGTAAGTAAAGGGGTCTGCTAAAGCCACCAGAGAGACCTCACCATGAGCGCAGTGTTAAAGAACATTTAATTATAAGGAGAATGCAATACACTTGCTAACTACATACTTGTGGAAAATGTTCTAATAAAGTTCAAGATCAAATGGTTCTATAATCCAACTTTACATGTTTAAAAACCCGAGTTAGAATATTTTTCAAACTGGAATTGTTCTAGTCTAGAATTGCTGAATTACTCAGGATAGAGTTTCTCTAGAAATATCTGACATGAAACAGGGTCAGGAATAGTCAAATTCAAAAAATAAAATGCATGAAGCAAAATCCAGCATCACTGAGTATGAAAATCAAACTCAAGAACAAGTGAAATCATATAAGCAACAGAAAAAAAGAATAGAGCGGGTGATAAGAATGCCAAGAGGTAGGTACAGCACCTGGGGAGAGCAAAAGTGACCATGAGGAGAAGAAAGAGGACAATATAAGAATAGTCAGGAATCCAGGCCATTTTTTACCCATCTCAGAGGCCCTGAGGGCAGCACGAATCCACATAACATTCATAATGGAGATGCCCGGAGATAAAGATTGGCTTAATTATCTCCATACACTCTATTTTATATACAGTTGACCCTTGAACAACATGGGGGTTCGGGGCATCAACTTCCCGTGCAATTGAAAATCCAAGTGTAGCCTTGACTCCCCCAAACTTAAGTTGTCCCTCAGTATCCATGGGGGATTAAAAAATCCATGATCCCCAGTGGTACTAATATCCATGAATGCTCAAGTCTCCTACATAAAATGGAATAGATCAAGGCATACAGTTGGCCCTCCACATCTGCAGACTCCCAACTGTGATAGAAAACAGTACAGATATTTATTGGTAAAAGGCCACGAATAAATTAGTGGACCTGCACGGTTCAAAACTGTGTTGTCCAAGGGCCAACTGTAATGCGGACATCATGGTAAAGAGGGATTTGTAGGCAGTATCTGGACAAGACAAATCCTCACCTTGTATTGCTGGGGGTAGCGGAAGCCAAATGTGAAGGGTAAATACATGCGATGAGTGTGAGAGAGACAGTATATGCCATGGGGTTATTTTATTGCCTGCTTGTGTTGGGGCAGGATGTGCTTTGTATCTCAGAGGCAGGATTTAGGAGGAAGATCTAAATGCTGTAAAGTAAATATTTGATATCAATGATAACTCTCCTCTCCTGAAATGCATGCATAGATTCATCCAGAAAGTATTTTTCACATCATTTGATGATTAAAATAAAACATTTAAATTTAATTTGAGCCTGTTCATAAACACACCAAATTAACAAATAAGACTGCATGACATAAACTCAGTATAATGCAGTAAAATACAGGCAGATCACAGAAAATGCCATTAAGGTGCCTCCAGCTTACTTACCCCTGTTTTGTTTGCATTTGTCCTTAGATACACAGATTTCAAATTCACAAAGGACAACAAACAGCCCTAGAAAAAGAGTTGAAATTAAATGTCCCTGGGAGACCTCTACAGACATTACAAACCCATTCTCTGTAGCCCTAAGAGGTGTACTCAGCACGAGCTTCAGAGGTCTGAGTAATGCGAATAATAGTTACCCTTATCTCATTTAAGTCTCACAACAGCCCGATGATATTACCAAAAGGAAAGAGTTAAGAGTCTTGCCCCAGGTAACAAAGCATAGGTGGTGCAGTCAGAACGCAGGGATCACCAGGTTCAAAAGCTAAGGTGCTTTCTGTCCCTCCAGTCTGGTCTTTAGGGCAGGTCAAGCAGGGGTGGGCTGATCCCTGGTTAGCAGTGCAGGCACTAAATCTATCGAGTGGTTATACACAGATGCTGCCTGAAATCCCTATTTACCCTGAGATGCTACAATTCTCTTACCAAAGCACACTGTTTGCATTTCCTTACAACACCTTCTGTTTTGTTGAGGCAAAACTCTACCTCCAGCAGCTTTCCCTGCCTTCTCTGGCTCTTAATCAAGGCTCTCCTATGTAGAAAGCAGGATTCTATTTATGTCATTATGCATTTTAATGGTTGAAGATTAGCCTTATACATCAGGAAGGAAGGGACAAACAAGAAAGATTCAAGGACCCAAGCTGGCCACCTATGAGATAGCTGAAGCTGGGAGGGGAAAATAGGATGCAAATCTTCCTTCACAAATAAACTTCCCATTCACACAAAAGAAACTAGAATGAAGACATAAGCAGTGTGGACCCTATAATCTAACACAGGAAAGATTAAATGCACTGCATTCACTCATTTTTATGATGGATAAATGACCATACACGTTTGCCTGCGTGAGAAAAGATAAAAGGACAATCAAGTGAACTGGGGATTTCGGCTTCTGCTGCATCTGGCAGAACCAAGGGCTGGTGCAGCTCAGAGGATATGAGTTCATGAAAAGGTGCTGGGATCACAAGCAGTGAGGAGAGGTTTAAAGGAGAGCATCAAAATGCATTCATGTCTATCATGCCCTCATGAAAACTTCATCCCATTCTGAGAGACGGAGATAACCGGTTTAAAGGTATGAAAAGAAGTGGGATCCCACGGAAAGGGCACAGGACTGGGGACCAGGAGACCTGAGATGCAGACCCTACTGTGTGGGTCCCCAGAAAAAAAAGAGATAAACTCTCAAACAGTATAATTCTAAATTTTACTTAAAATCTGAACTCTACTGCTTTGATCCGTCTTTAGCTCTAAGTCTCAGAAAAACTTTTTCATTAAATTATTCATTAAAAAAGTGGAGGTAACTGACACATGTTATTCTAAATAGTCACACTCATTTTGAAAGTCAAATTTATGATTATGACATGGAAATTTGACCTTAATCAATCTCACAATTATTTGGTCTCACAAGCATTTTAAATATCTTCATGATAAGAGGTTCACCAAGTCTACCTGTTAAAAAAATATTTTCATTGTTTTTTTCCTTGAACCACAAAATCCGTAAAATATTTCCCTTCCCATGGACTGTAGCTGATTTTCATTTGGCAAAGGGCTGCAAATTCTGGAGGTGCCTACACATTTCATCTGCATTAAATCTTCTTTCAAGAGCTTGAGGTTCCTGTCTATATCGGATGTATACACCTGGAGAAATCTATGAGAGACTGCTGGGTTGTCATCTGTGACAGTCCTAAGCGATTTCTAAGGGTGGGTAAAGCAACGAGCTTCAATCAGGTCAGAGGAAGATCCAGAATTAACAAAAGGATAATCGAGGGGCATACCCAGCTGACAGCAAGGCTGATCCAGAGCATTTGGAACAAACACTGCAAGTGGGAAGTATCTCAATTTAATTTAATAGGAATTTTTGCAACATATTCAATCTCATTATAATTAATTTTTCCAACATTTCTAAAGTCATATAATGTGCTTTTAAAATATATTTATATGGATATTATTTACCAGAAGATTAATTTTCCTATGACTTAAAATGATCATGAATATTAAGGAATCATTAATAGTTTAGTTATGATAATAGGATTTTAATGTGTCTTAAAGAAAGGCGTTTATATATATATTTAATCCTAAACTGAGGGTATGCTTCTATTGATTTTAGAGAGATGAAGGGAGAGAAAGAGAGGGAGAGGGTGAGGGAGTTGGAGAGGGAGAGGGAGAGGGAGAGAGAAACATAGATGTGAGAGAGAAACATTGATCCATTGCCTCCCGAATGCATACCAACAGGGAATTGAACCTGCAACCTAAGTATGTGCCCTGACTGAATCAAATCCACAGCCTTTTGGTGTACAGGACAGCACTCCAACCAACTGAGCCACTCGGCCAAGCACACAAAGATAATTTTGGATGACATGTTATAACACCAAAAATAAGCTTCAAAACAAATGAATCAGCCATGAGTAGCTACTGGTTGAAATCATAAGCAATGAGGACTCACTGGCTTTTTCCTTACTTTTCCATTTGTTTATATTTTTCAATGACCTTGCTTATGGGTTTTTTTGCCATGCACCGTGATTTCTTTTTATGTAGATGTATATGTCGGTTTTTATTTTAATGGCTTCTGGGTATGAAGTCATAATTAGAAAGGCTTTCACCAAACCAAGATTATTTTTTAAATTCTTCCATGGCTTCCTCTAGTGTTTTTATGATTTTATTTACAAGTACTTAGATCTTTATTCCATTTAAAATTTGTCTTGTTATAAGATATGAGGAATGGGTCCAACCATTTTCAAAGAGGACTACTTATTTGTCCCAATAATATTTACTGGATGCACTATCCTGTCTTCTCTGATTGTAAATGTCATCTGTAACTTATATTAACTTCCCATATGCATTTGGTCTATGGACTCATTTTTCTAGTCCACTGATCTGTTTCTTCATGAACCAGTAACACACTGTTTTAAGTACTGAAGGTTTTAAAGTGTGTTTTACTATCTGTCAGGGCTAGTTCTTCCCATGATCCTTCTTCATATCTTCCTTGGCTATACTTGATTATTTCTCTATATAATTTATGTTAAGCTTATTTTGTTTAAAAGGGTATTTTTTATAAGTATCACATTACATTTATAGTTTAATTTAGGTAAAATTGATGCCTTTATGATGCTGAGTCTTCTCATCCAGGAAACAAACAAACAAACAAAAATGGTATGCTTTCCTATTTCTTACATGTTCTTCCAGGAAGAATTTTACTTTGTGTTTTTGTTGGTGTTATTGCTGTTATTTGTTTTAGTTTTAAAATAAGAAATTGTATTCTTAGTTTATCTTATATTAATGTGACTTCAAATGAGGTCTTCCACAATACCTTCCAACTGATGGTTGCTTGTATCCATGTAAGCTATTTGTGCATGTTAATATTTCTGTATGTTAAAATGAAAGTGGTTATTATTTGTCATGTTTTTTCATTTGATCCCATAAAGTTTTCTACATATACAATCATATCATCTGATAATAGTGGTGATTTTACAGTTTCTTCCCATTTCTATACTACTATTTTTTTCTTTGTTGAACTGTACGGGTGATAAGTACCTCTAGAAAAAAGTTAAGCAATAGTTGTTCTTGATTTAAATGGTAATATTTTAATGTTTTGGCATGATGCTGCTCTGTGGGACTGAAACAGATTAAAAAAGCATTAATCTATTCATATATCTACACTAATAAAAGAGAAACATGCAAATTGACCATCACTCCGCTACGCCCACCAGTCAGAGTATGCAAATTAACCCAAGAAAGATGGTGGTTAATTTGCATACACAGATGTGAAGACTGAAGAAAGCATAGAAGGAAGAAGGAGGGAAAGTGGAAAGCGGAGCAGTGGTGGCAGAGGGAGGGAAAGCACGGGGCAGCAGCAGTGGCAGCAGCAGCTGCCAGAGGGAAGTGCGGGGGTGGGGGAGAGGCAGCAGTGGGAGGAAAAGTATGGGGTGGTGGCAGCGGCAGGAGAAAAAGCACTGGGCGGCTGCAGTGGGTAGGAAAGTGGCAGCGGGAGGGAAAGCGTGGGGTGGGGGACAGCGGCGGCGGGGGGCTTTGCCCAGGCCACAGGAAGCCCTGTTCTTGCAGGAATCTTCCTGCAACGGGCCTCTAGTATTATTATAATGAATGAATATTGAATTGTGCCAAATGCCTTTATCATTTATGAAGATGTGTGTGTGTGTGTGTGTGTGTATTAGAGGCCCGGTGCACAAAATTTGTGCACTCGGGGGGGGGGGGCGGAGTCCTTCAGCCTGGCCTGAGCCCTCTTGCAGTCCGGGATCCCTCGGGGGGGATGTCCAACTGACAGCTTAGGCCCAACTGACAGCTTAGGCCCGCTCCCTGGACATCCTTAGTGCTGCCACAGAGGCAGTGGAGGCTTCCGCCACTGCTGCTGCACTTGCCAGCCATGAGCCCAGCTTCTGGCTGAGCAGTGCTCCCCCTGTGGGAGTGCACTGATCACTAGGGGGCAGCTCCTGTGTTGAGCGTCTGCCCCCTGGTGGTCAGTGCACGTCATAGCAACTGGTCAACCAGTCAACTGTCTGCCCCCTGGTGGTCAGTGCATGTCATAGCGAGCAGTTGAGTGGCCTTAGCATGTCATTAGCATATTACGTTTTGATTGGTTGAACGGCTATGGTAAAATGTAGTAGAAGTTTCCCAAATATTAAGCCATCATTGCAAATCTAAAATAAGCTCAACTTTATTTCTCCTCCAATATATGGTTACTTATCATTTACTTATATATCTTACATTATCATACATACTTTTATATCTTATATACTTAATTAAAAAAAATAACAATTTTGCATATTTGCTTTATTTGTGTGCATACACATATTTGTGTGACTGTACGTATATACATGTGTGTGTGTGCATGTGTGTATATATATTTGCTTAACCAGGTGAAAGCAAATTGATTTCATGACACTTCATCTCCTGATATTTCACTAAGCATCTCCTAACAACAAGTATGCTGTCAAATAATCACAAACCAAAGCCACACTTAAAAAAATAGCAATTTCCTAACATCATCCAATATCTCATCCATATTTAATTTGCTTAATTGTCCTCAAAACATCTTTTAAATTCATTGTTCCAGAATATAATCATGATACTGCATATGAATGACATTCAAAGTACTTTATTTTTTTTATCATGTAAGGAAAAATATCCTATAAGTAAATTACATCTAGAAAATTCTTACTTTACAAAATTAATTTTTATTTGTAATGCTAACAGCAAGACACCCATGAAAAACACACATGGTGTCTAAATAAGGCAAAGGAAAATAGTTTGGGCAAAAATAAAAAGGATCCCAAATCAATTATATAGAAAAGATTCCTTTATTAACTTTTGGTCGAGAATATGTTTGTATATTTTCAGAAAACAACTCCAAGATCATGTGGATTTCTGCAACAGAGAGGAATTGACAGGTCTGCTCCAACCACGAAGACAAGAGGAAAAACAGTCCAGAGATGGAAGACGCTGACGACGCCGTGCCACGGGAGCAGTCAGCAGCTGTGCACTGCTGCAGGTTGCCTAGGACCAAACCAGAGAGGGTCGGACCCGCATTGCCAGCATGTGCCCACCATCCAGATATCATTGCTGACATGTACACATAAGGAACTGTTTGACATTGAAATGGGGACTCAGAACTGTTGGACATTGAAATTGGGACTCAAACATTTTTTGTTATTATATGTTTATTTCTAGTCTGTAGAGGCAAGATTTTATAAAGGAAAGAAATGGGGGAAAAATAGATACAGAGGCAAAGAAGCATTGAACAGACTGTCAAACTACAGCGGGAAGGCAGGGGAGGTTGGGGGCGAGGGGATTGTAAGAGATCAACTGAAGGACTTGTATGCATGCATATAAGCATAACCAATGGATACAAGACACTGCGGGGAAGGGGGGGAGGGGCGCAGGTGAAGGCATGTACTGGCGGGTAGGGGAGGCTGGGGGAAGGCCAATGGGGGAAAAAAAAGAAAAAAAAGGAGACATATGTACTACTATTTATAATACTTCAAACAATAAAAAAAATACAAAGTACTTTAATTCTGAAATGTTTTCCCACCCCTTCTTGTTTTTCCTTCATGACACTGATTTTTTTCTTAAACAGACCAGGTCAATTGTTTTGGACAATGTTCTACACTTTAGATTCATCCAATTGTTTTCTGATGCTGTCATTTACTTTGTTTCCCTATCTCTGTATTTCCTGAAATCTCAACGTTAGATGCAAAGGCTTACTTACACTCACGTTGGCTATTTTTCTGAAGATTTCCTAGGTCTAGGACATGACATGTGTTGCATATTGCATCACATCAGGAGGCGGACCATGTCAGCTGTCCCACAATAACTGCTGGTCAGTTTGATCACTTGATTAAAGTGGTGACCCCCAGATTTCTCCATGATAAAAATACATTTCTATCATCTCAATTAGGAAGAATTTTGTTGGGTGACAACCTCATACCATACAAAATATGTTAACTGCTCTAGCATTATTTAATGGCCTTTATAAGAATCAATATTTTTCCCTTGGGGGTTACAGAACTGTGATTTTTGAACTCTCATGCCTTACACATGTATGAGTCATTCCCTGTTTTTTTAAAAAAAGCCATTCTTTGCTTCATTTCGTGCTTTCAACAGTCAGTTTAATATTGTCTAACAATAAGACAATATTGTCTAAAAGGTAGGTTCAAATCCCTGCCTTTTCTTTCTTTCTTTCTTTTTTCCATCTGCCTTTACTTAAGTATACCATTGCAAATGCAGATATCATCAAGGTAAGATATTGTCATACTGGATTAGAGTGAGCCCTTAATCCAATATGGCTGGTGTTCTTGTAAAGCAGAGAACAGACACGTTAACAGACACACAGGGGAAACGCCATAAATGCCATGTGATGACACAGGCACAGATGGAACGATGTGTGTACATAGCAAGGGACACCAAGGTTTGCCAGCGGCACCAGAACTGGGAGAAACATGGGACAGCTGCTCCCCTAGGGCCTCAGACAGCGTGGCACTGCTGACCCCTTCATGTTGGGGTCTAGTCTCCAGAACACCAAGAGAATAAATTCCTGTTGTTTTAAGTCACCTAGTTTGTGATTATTTGTTACAGCGGCCCTAGGATACACATGGGCTTGTTCTTAAGTCTGTCATATTTTAGGTAATATTTTGTTTTTAAGCCTTACATTTTTTCCCCACTATTTGGCTATTTTACTTTACACTCTCAGGACTTGCCCATGTGCAATTTATAAGGTTATTATTTAAGTTTGCTGAGTTTATACAAAGGGTGACTCACTTTTAACTTTTCTCCTCAAGAAGAGATATAACTCAACCCTGCTCTTATCACCTGCCCTCCCACCCCACCACTTCTTCCAGGACAGTGCAGCTCTTCAGTTTCTCTCCGTTATTGGTCCCTGATATTCCCTAGGCTTCTTATTAACTCTGTTATTCATGGAAACATGTAATTGCTATATTTTACCCAGCATTTCTATGTATTTTGCAGCAAGATTTTTTTTTTTTTTTTGAGTTTTCTAGGCTAATCCCTCTGGGAAGATTCTGTTTGAGATTCTCCTGGGTATAGACTGTATTCATTCAGATGCCTGAGGGAGTCTTCTTTGCTGGATTGCTGACTGTAATTTCATTGCCTCCATGTTAGGGGGGAGGATTATGGAATGATGGAAGGTTATAGCTCATTTTATTCATGAGGGACCAAGGCTCGATATGAATGACTGGCCAAGGGCTGGCACGCTCCCTTTGAGCACGATGAGACACAGCCAAAAGCTCCATCTCTCTGATGGTAGGCCTTTGGGAGGAGTTCATCTGCCACTCTGTTCGATACAGTTCTAACATCACAACTATTTGTCCAGCATCTTTAGATCATATGTTTAAGTCCTCAGAGGTTGATTTAAAATATCAGAATAAGTGTTTACTTTAGCTTGCAGAACATGTAGGAAACCATATGGTCTTATTGGTGACAAGATTTCAACATGGACCACTGTAATATTAAGGAGACCCTTGAATTAATCAAGAGCATAGAATCTAGAAAATTTTCCAAAATGAAAGGGTAAAATAAAGGGAAAACATGAAAATTTTAGAACAAGCAAGTGAATTTGGCTAAAGAACAAAAGGTTGCCAGAAAAACAACAAAGACAGACTTAGAAATGAGTACTGGCCAACCTAACCTACTCTAGCCACCAGGAAACCACAGAAAAATGGAGCCAGGGCAGAGGATTCCAACAACTTCAGAGTTCTGTTAAGTTTTTGATACACAAGTAAGATTTGGGAATATTGCTTTAAGTAATTTTCATATGGAGATCCTGAATTTAAATTTATTCCAGTGGGTAAGTCACCTATAATAATAAAAGGGTAATATGCTAATTAGACTGGACATCTTCCAGACGTCATTTTGGAATCCTTCCTGACGAAGCCAGGGCTGGAGGGAAGCCAGCCTGGGTCCCAGGTGCCTACAGGTGGCCAGAGGAGGGAAGCAACTTGGGTCCCGGGTGCCTGCCGGTGGCTGGAGGAGGGAAGTGTGGGTCCCAGAGGAAAGCCAGTGCTGGCAGCCAGGGAAGGAAGGCCTACTCTTGCACGAATTTTCATGCATTGAGCCTCTAGTCTATATATATAAAAGCCTAAGTAATGGTTATGACCAAATGACCAGAACAACCAGCACTATGACGTGCACTGACCACCAGGGGGCAGACACTCAATGCAGGAGCTCCCACAGCCAACCTCCCCCTGTTGGCTAACCTCCCATGGGTGGGTGGCGGCAGATGCAGCCCCTTTCCCAGGGGACCTTGGGGTTGGCGGCCAATCTCCTGCGCACTGTCCCTTTCCCCAGCCTGCAGGCCCCGATCAGCCCGCCACCCTCCTGCTGCGTTGGCAGCACAGCAGCGAGGGCAGTAGGAGGGGGTAGGCGGGGAACCACGCAGTGGTGGGGTGCCAACAAGGACATTGGCATCCATTTCTTATGTGTCTGGCCCATGACTGTCGCTTCCTCTCCCAACCCCACTGGGGCCTTTGGGCCCCAGGCTGCGATGGGGAACCAGGGGTGGGTGGTGGTGGATACGGCACCTTTCCCAGGGGGGCTGAGGGCCGGGTCCCTCCTCGGGGCTGGTGGCCAACCTCCTGCGGCCTCTCCCCACAGCCGGCAAACCTCCTGTGGTCCCTCCCCCATTTCTCCCCAAGCCAGCAGGCCCCATCCCTTCCCCCAACCAGCAGGCCCTGGTGGCAGCATGGTGGCGTAGGAAGAAGGAGGGGGTGAGGCACGGAACCACTTGGTGGTGGGGTGCCAAGGATGGCGTTGGCATCTGGCGTTCATTCCTTCCATGCCCGGCCTGGTGACTGTCACCTCCTCTCCCAACCCCACTGGGGCCTTTGGGCTGTGATCGGCCCGGCCCTGATCGAAATGGCCCCAATCAGCCCTGATTGCCGGTCAGGCCTGGGGACCCCACCCGTGCATGAATTTCATGCACCAGGCCTCTAGTCTGTATATAAAAAACAACAATAAAAGGTCATAAATACTCAGCAGGCTGAGAAAAATCTGACCACTTCTTCAAATATAGTGAAAGAACATGAGCTAAATAACCCATCCTCTAAATCCAAGTGGGTTGATACAACCATGTCAAAATGAACTTATCTTACAAAACAACAATAAGGAAAAAACAATAAATCACAGCAGATGGATCCTGAACACACAGAGGAACTAGAGTCCCTGAAGATAATTTTGCCTGGGTGTGGCCACACGTTCCCCTTCAGAGCCTGGAATCGCCAGTCTACTTTCACAGAGATCAACAGCATGGGTGACACTCTCACGCACTCTTGCTGGGAATTTAAATTGGTGCATCTATTCTAGAATGCAAAACTGCTATATGTGTCAAATTTAATAGGGCTATCTTTTGACGCAGCAATATGACTCTTGGGTATTAAGTCTAAAGAAACAGTTGAAAAGGGGGTTCATCATGAAAACAACCTAAATGTTCATAATTAGATTACTGGCTAAATAAACAATGGCACATGTCATCAATGAAACTGCATGGAACACAAAAATGTGGATGAGAAACTGAACTGGCAGAGCTGCCCTCGTTTAAAGAGCTACATAGACTTTGCCGGGAGCTTGTGCTCAGGAGGCAACACAATAACACAGGCAAAGCGCTGCTGCACAGCTTCCTGGGGCCCTTGTTCAGCACGGGCGGGAGGGGGGGGGGAGTGGGGGGGAGACTGAGGGCAGGGCAGCGGCATGAGGCTCTTTCTGCTTGAAAGCTGATCTCAGTGCATCTCCTCTTTGGACTGTGTAAACCGGGGGACTCGGGGGAGATAGGAGAGGATACTTTTGAAACTCCTGTCAATCTGGCAAGTACGTATTGCACATGGTTTAATTTAGTTTGGAGAAATATCAGATGTGACCAGTTGTTTCCTTCACCTTGAATGTTATAAAACAGTTCATGCTGGTTGCACAGAAGTTAATATTTTCACCAAATGATTGACAGTGAATCAATCATGGTGATATACATAGAAATACCTCAGGAAATTTTGGCTTCCCCCCCCCCCCCCATGGCATTCTGTATTGAACCACCACACACACACACACACACACACACACACACACACACACACACACACAACTTGCATATACCATACCTTTAGAGAAAAATAAAAACTAGAAGAAAAAATGAGAAAACATCTAACTTCCCTTCAAGGTCAAAAACATCTTTCAAGGTGTGTCTCCTACACAGAACAGGGGCTTAAAGTAAAATTTAGTCCAACTCCTCCACATATGTGGAAACAAAGTCAGAGAGTTTCCTAAATGACCTAGCCATCTGGTTTAATATTTTATTTCCTTTTCTCTCCTCCTCCTCCTCCTCCCCATCCTCCTCTCTCTCTCTCTCTCTCTCTCTTTCTCTCTCTCTCTCTCTCTCTCTTTCTCTCTCTCTCTCTCTCTCTCACACACACACACACACCTGTGAGCATGAGAGAGCCTTCTCTTTATTATTTTCCTAGAACTATAAGCCATAAAGGTTCTTCAACATCTACACTACTTTTCCCATATAAATTTCCCCTTGATACCCTAATAATGTCATCAACTGTTCTAGTTCAAGGGTTAATGACCACAAGGTCTTTGCTTCTCTGTCCAGCATGAAAGGTGAGAGGGGGTATAGAGCACAGGGGTGAGGCTGCCTTTCCATCCCATTCCATTTCTGTGTGGACCAATACAGAGGCTAGATCAAACAAAGTTCTAAAATGTCACCAGCTACATTCACTACTCATCTTCAAGTTCTTCCCGGGTCCTCTAGAAGCACCTGGTCCGTTTTATTTAAAGCTGAGCACACAATCCTACAAGACCATCGACTGGACAGCATGAGGGGTACGTGTAATAAGCACACAGACAGGACACCGAGAGTGGATGTGCCTTTCGACTCCTAACAGCCCATTTCCAAATGCTGGAGAACCCAGGCCAGCCTGGCCTTCCTCCTTCCTTTCAAGCCACAACCTGGCAATAGAGCCAGTGAAAAGTCAAGAAGAATGTTGGAGAACAACCAGGCCACAGAGTCAGGAGACCCGAGTTACACTCCCAGCAGTTTCTGCAGCTACAAGATTATGGGGTATTTAAAAGCTCTTTGGTCCACTCCAGCTCATAGTCTAAAAGGCTATTTGGGAGGCAAGGATGAAGTCACTGGATGAAGTCACTAACAGAAATAATGCACTAAGGGATCTCTTATGAAGTTGCCAATAGATGACTTGTTCATGCCAGATGACTGAAAGTAGCTTTTAATTCCTCCACTCACGTGATGAACACAGGAGCTGGGCCTGGTGATCACTCTGGTTGCAACCCCCAATATGGAAATTCTTGGAGGATGAGTTCAGACTGAGAGTGTACAGTCAGCTATGAAGATGGAGGGGAGCACACTGTACTACTGTCAGCAGAAACCGGCCCACCCCTGAGTGTGCACATCCAGTTTCCACATCCCAGGTGGCCTCTCTCGTACCTGTTCGTGGTAGTGGACCCCTGAAAAAGAAGAACTGTCAGCCTGTGACGGCATCACCCCAACACTGAACTTAGTCCATTCCCCTCAGAGCGCATCCCCTTTTATATATATACGTATATATATTAGTAACCCTGCACACGAATCCATGCACCAGTAGCTTGCCAGTAGCTTGCTGCTGCCCTCCAGTAGCTCTCCACCCGCTGCCCCATCCACCTGTACACCTGTAGCTCCCCCCGTCCCCCTCCTCCCGCCTCCCCCTCATAGCTTGCTGCCCTGATCCCTCCTGTAGCTCTCCGCCGCCCACTTGTAGTTCACTGCCCCACCCACCTGCTGATCTGTGATACGGTCATTATGTGGTCGGTCGTTACACTTCACAGCGTAACGACCATTTGCATATTACATCTTTATTATAAAGATTTTAAAAATCAACGGTTGTGTCTGTAAGAGGCACCATGGCTCCTATGTGTCCAGTGTCTTAAAATCACCCTAAAATGAGCACAAGTTAAGAACGTGAAGGAAGGTAAGAGGGTCACAGAGATACTGTGCGAGGACGTGTGGAGATCAATTTTGTTTTAGCATATACATAAAAGGTGAGTGTGTTGGAGCAAGGGATTTGGCAGGGACATCAGAACTAAAAGAAAGAAAAAGCAGAGGAGGACCCCCCTTCTCCCCCCCAGAGTAAAGTGACCCCTTTTCTGCCACAAACATGTAAGCATACTTTCTTTGGTTTTGCTTACAAAACTGTTTTCTTCTTAGTCAGCTAGTTTCAGGGCACAAACACAAATGAGAAATCATCATAATATGCAAATGTGAGAGTACTTCGTAGTTAAAATATCCTTCTTTGAGTTATAAAGCCAGCTTTAAAAGATGTCCTCTGTTAAAAAAAAAAAAAAGTATCTCCGTAATTTCAGTAACGTGGGCCTCCCCAAACCCACACGCTGCCCTTAATTAGAACAAGGATAAAACGGAGGCACTGGGGCGTGCAGCGGCCTTCCCTGCAGGTGTTAGAGAGGAAAGGCAGGGAGAAGCCCTGCGACTTGTATCAGAATGTTGAACTGGGACCACCCAGCCCAGACCAGAACCAGTAGGCCTCCTGCTCTAGTGTTTTCCTTCTAATGTCAAGATGCCTTTTATAAATGCAACATCAACACAGAAAGGCCTCTATTATGTACTGAGGTCCGACCTGAGCAATGACTCCAATACTCTCTACCATTTCCTTCAGATAAAACACCATTCTCCTATTTCAGAGCCATTGAGGTTTGCTTTTTAAAGTTGTCTTTTTTTTTAAAATCTGAATTGCTTTCTCTTTGCTTATTTCTGCCAAGAAGAAATCCACTCCCCGCTCTCCGCATAAAGGCCAACGGGACTGAAAGAGAGACCATGCTTATGTAACTGCCATTGGACCCACCTCCACCCCTGGGGCACCAATAAAGAAAGGGCTTTTCAGGGAGAAGGGCAGAGGGTGCCAGATGAGCACCTGGGGAATTCAGACCCCTTCTGGCTACAGAAAGTTTCCATCTGCAGGCATACACTGAGACCCAAGTCACCGCATTTGTTTCATTGAGGTTATGTGACACCAAAACCTTACTGACTCAGTGAAAATGATCCAGTTACCCCTTACGGGTGCAGAGGAGAGGAGCTAGTTAAAGTTTCTAACCTTTTAGGCAGAAAAACCTCCAATATTTGCTGACACCTCAGGCCATCTAATCTACCCTACTGCAAGCAGAACCAAGTTCATGGGGCCCCTGAGTTCCTCTCCCATCCTTTCTCACATACCTTCACCCTAAGAAGGCAGAAGGACTGCACTACATTTTGAGAGAGAAAAAATCTTGGTAGATGTTGAGCTAAGAGATACTACTGAACACTGTGGAATTTTCACCCACTGAATACTACCATAAGAAACACCCCGGGGAGACACTTCAGTGACATGTCTTGTTAACTCTCCATTTTCTAATTATTTTCTTTCTCTGTATTCCCTGTTGTAGTCTTTGCAGGGTCTCTTTCCCCTTTGGGGATCTCTAGCTATTTTTCTCCTAATTATTTATTCATTTTACAGCATGTTATCATTCTTATTATATTTTCTTAAAATTCAACATCGTGATTGCTGTGAAAGATATCGCTGATGTGCTGTCTTCCCTAATCTATCCCCTTATTTAAAACAAAGACTAGTCCAGTCCATACCCCCTATTTGCAAAAAATTTAGTAGGCTCTGTAAGTATGAATCTTGGTATTTAACCCAATTACTTTACCTCAGAGCAATACCTTAGGGAAATCATCACCCCATTTCACTGCACACAGAAACCTAGAAAGAGTACTCTCATTTTATCTAGAGGTAGGTATTTTCATTCCCACCAATCACACACTTATAATATTTACTTCCTCAAATATTTGCTTTATCCTCTCCTGGCTTAAGCTCTACTACCTCAGTTGACAGAAAGGAAAAAAAAAGTGATACTTTATAATGTAAATTCAATTCTGTAGGCTAAATGATAGCCAGTACTTTAAGCTGGTAAAGACTTATCATGCCCAATATATAGCAAAAACAGGATTATGGTACAAGAAAATCAAAAGTTGCTCTTAGAATAAAACAGAGAAATCCCCCAGAGAAAAAGAACTAATGTTTTCTCATTAGCATAAAAAAAAGGGCACTCAACAACAGACTCTTAGCACATTCTAAGATCTGCTTCTGTCTCCAATTTCCTCACCAGAAATTTTCCTTTCTGAATAACATGCAAGTTTCCAATTAGCAAAAAAAGCAATTACCAATGAAAATTTTGAGAAATAGTAGGAATAGAGGAAAGTAGTAAAATAAAATCTAGTATATACTTCATATAAATTCCGATCAATAATAAGCTTCTTAAATTTTCTTTATACCTGCAACAATAAACTCTTCTATCAACAGAAATTAAATAATTACCATAAAAATTCCTACCAAAATATAGGTAGTTAATATTATTCCAAATATACTGATGTTCAATTTCTATCCTGAGAGCAAAATAAGACCCCCCTCACCCATCAATGATTTTTCGATGCAGTCTACTCATTGCTTGTTTTATCAAGTTCTTATCAACTTCAATTGAATTCTGGCAAAATAATACTATCCAGTGATTAAATTACAAGTTTTCAGGTGGCAATTCTGCTGTCCTTTTCTACGTGTGTGGAAAGATTCTTATACAACATTGTACAATAAAAAAAAATCTTTCTTATTATTTGTGTTTGTTTCTTCGAAGAGCCTTTATACCACTCACATTGTTTAAAACAAAATAAACACAATTACCTCTATCCTCATTTCACACAGAAGCAGTGTCAACACCTAGAAAGTAGAAATAGAGCCACATAAATATATTAACTATCTTAGACCAAGGAGCAAATACTATAAAATGGAGAGGAAAAAATAGTCCTTTCAACAAATGATGATGAGACAACTGGACATCCACACACAAAAGAAATCTAGATACAGACTTTGCACCCTTCACAAAAATTAACTCAAAAAGAATAAGAGACCTGAATGTAAAACACAAAACCATGAAACTCCAGGAAGATAACATCGGAGAAAATCTAGATGACCTTTGGTATGGTGGTGACTTGAGATACAACACCAAAGGCAAGACTGATGAAATAATTGATACGCTGGACTTCATTAAAATTAAAGCTTTCTTCTTCGTGAAAGACACTGTCAGGAAAAAGAGAAGACAAGCCACAGACTGGGAGCAAATATTTGCAAAAGAAACATTGACAAATGACTGCTATTCAAAGTACAGAAGGAACTCTTAAAATGGACAATAAGAAAACAACCCCATAAAAAATGGGTCAAAGACCTCACCAAAGAAAATAGACAGATGCCAAATAAGCATATGAAAAGATGTTCCTGATGCATGTCATCAGGGAAATGCAAATTCAAACAACAAGGAGACACCACTAGACACCTATGAGAATAGCCAAAATCCAGGACTCTGACAACACGAAACGCTGGAAAGGGTGTAGAGCAACAGGAATGTCATTCATCAGAAAATACAAAATGGCACAGCCACTTTAGCTGACAGTTTGGCCACTTCTTACAATACTAACCATACTCTTACCATACTATCTGTCATTTGTGCTTCTTGGTATTTACCCAAAGGAGAGGGTAACATGTCCACCCAAAGACATGCACGCAAATGCTTACATCAGCTTTATTCATAATTTCTCAAACTTGGAAGCAACCAAGATGCCCTTCAGTAGGTATATCCAGACCATGGGATATTATTATTCAGTGTTAAAAAGAACAGAGCTACCAACCCATGAAAAAACATGGAAGAAACTTCAATGCATATTACTAAGTGACAGAAGCCAATTGGAAAAGGCTACATACTGTGTGATTCCAACTATATGACATTCTAGAAAAGACAAAACTTTGGAGACAATAAAAAGACCAGTGGCTGTGAGGGATGAACACACAGAGCACAGAGGACTTTCAGGGAAGTGGAAATACTCTGTATGATACCATAATTATGGTTATATGTCATTACACCTTTGTCTAAACCCATAGACTGTACAGCACCAGGAGTGAACGTAAACTGTGGTCTTTGGGTGATTATTATGTGTCAATGTAGTAGGATCATCAACTGTAACAAATGTCCCACTTTGGTGGGAGATGTTGGTAGAGGAGAGGCTGTGAGGGTGTGGGGGTGTGGGCCACATGAGAACTATCTATACTTTCTGCTAAATGTTTTTGTGAACCTAAAACTGCTCTTGAAAAAAAGTCCATGTAAAAGGGAAAAATGTACAAAATACAAATGTTTCCTATCCATCTGTCTCAACTGTCTTCTCTGCCCCACCTAATATCTATAAGCAATCGCATTTATCAGTTTCTTGGATATCCTCCCATGGTTTCTTTAGGCAAAATAAGCAATTAAGAATGTCAGTATACACCATCCCCTCTTCTTACATAAGAGCTATCATAATATGAGTGTTCTGCACTTTGCTTCCTCCACATCAAAACACAGCAATTCCCTTACGCTTTTTTTTCTTTTACCACCTGCACAGTATTCCATTATGGATGTACCACCACTAATCTACCTATGGTCTCTTTCAAATACTTTGCCATTTTAAAAATGTAACTTTGCACAACTTATTTCACATATAAGTATGCCTCACAAATAAATTCTCAGAAGTTGGCTGTATTTGTAACTTTGATAGATACTTCAAATGGCTATTTCTTCTGATGGCTAAAATAAACAACTCTTCAGGAATACTCTCAAAAAATGTACAGCAGCTTATATGGAAGAGTTAATACTTTATAATAACTGTCAAAGACATTTAAAATCATTAATTTTTAAAGTTAAAATCAAATGCTGACAAGATAAATAGTACAGAAAAAAGCCTAACAGTCTTAAGAATGAGAAAATCTTGACCATCATTTAGAAATCTTGACTGTTGTTACTAAAATAGCACAAATTTATTTTTAATAAAACACCAACTATGTTAGTATAAAATCTTCTGTAACGGCAATCCCCAAAGATTTTTGTCTGAAAGCAAGAAGAGCAAATTATGGAGAAAAAAAGCTGTTTACTTGTAAATTTTTAACAATCCAGTCATGTTTCATACAGTCCATTAAGTGCTTTTGGTGTTACATGTAGCAATCATATGCAAACCAAATAAAGAAAAAAAAACAGCCTTCAATGTTGTAAACTAACAAAAACCACTTGTACAGGGACTAACAATGGTTAGACTAACTGCCCCCCGCCTACCAAAGTTAGCAAGACATGTACTAAGTCCTCACATTTTTCTAAGCAGTGCATTAATAACTGATTTTATATTATCTGTCCAAAATATTTTTAAGAGGTAAATAAAACACATCTTTCTAATGTTTTTACCGATACAAGTTATACTATTTTCTGATTGGCAAGGTAAGATTCAAGGGGACTTATAGTCAGGAAGGGATTAAAAGGGCAATTTAGGTCTCAAAGGGAAGGATCAAAACTGTGACAAAAAGCTGTGACAAATAGCAACAATTAGGACAGGTAATAAAGAAGTGAAGAAATCCCGTACATGATTCCACTGGCAAAGAGCATAATGGTTCACAGCTCTCTTCAATAGAGTGTGTACGAACAATTAATATCATGGTAGAAGATGAGAGGAGAGAAAGGGGAATGGCATGAATCTAAGGCCACATCATATAGAATTTTAAGGCATTTTCCTGGAACTAGTTTCTTCTCAGAATTGCCTCCTCTGGTGCAGATGTTCCATGAGGCCTGGCGACCTTGTTTTCTTCATTGCATGTGCTCCGCTTTCTGAACAGTATCTGACACACAGTAGGTGTTCCAGACATAACTGCTCAATGAGTAACTGAATCTTCGTAGGACCTTCAGGATGTCCACTAATGCAGCCTAGCAGACCCTTGTCCATAAGCATTATTCCACAGCCCCAAGTTATTCTTTCGTAGTCCTCCCCATCAGAACTTCACCAGAGCAGTGCTCAGTCAGAGCACACAATAAATCTGAACAATTCATACTAACATACAAATGACTACCAGCACTTTACAGTCGTGGATATTCATAAATCCTAGAAAACAAAATTCAAAAGCTGGTATTTCCAGTGCCTGGCAGGAAACAGGAAATACTTATTTTAACTTGCCTACCCTAATAGCTCTCAATGTTGTCTTAAAGAAGGTGGACTATAAATAGACTCTTTAAGCTCTAGGTCTATTTCAGCATAAGTTGCCAGAAGGAAACAGTTTAGTAATTAATTAAATGAGAATACAAGGAAGGAGAAAGGTGACAGAAGAAAATGGAGTTCTAATTCTTTGCTAAAACTACGAGAGGAAAACTTTTCTTTTAACATACTTTGTATGAAGAACCTGAAACCACAAGAAATTAAGAACTAAGACTGTAAATTGGTAAAAAAAAAAGAGGCAATTATTCCAACGAGAAATCATCTAGGAGAGGAATTAGCTGAACAGCATCCAGGGCTGGCCTCAAGCATAATGCCACTATGTTCAACTGAACAAGCTTTTCACAATTGAAAAACTGTTCTGAACCAGTCTTCACACTGAACAGTCATAAAAAGAGTCTTAAAACAGGAGCGACTTTAAATAAAGGGTCTGTATTAGTTCAAAGGATCACACTAGGAACCATTCTCCCAAACTGCTGGGTCCTAAGATAACAAAAACCAGTGTTTAAGGTTACTGTGAACTCTGGAATGAGGCTCCTCAGGGAAATTCCTCCCATAGTAGAGAAGATAAACGCACTGAAATCTTAGTGATTTGGTCACATTTCTTCAGAAAACCTAAAAAAAAACTAGTCACTTGTTGGCAGAGTAAGTGAAAACAAAAATACAAATGTTACACATATAATTGGCAGAAAATCTGACATGTGGTACCTGCAGGGAGAGATGCGTCATTAACTGTAACGAGTCAGCTAAGGCTCAGGTTATGAACTACTGCAAAGTCTCCACTCTTCAAAACATGTCCTTTCCTTCTTAGGAAGAGCTGATTTAAAAGTGTAATATGTGCCACCGCCCTGAAGCAAATTTGGGAGGTTACAATACAGAAGTCTGTTTACTTCTATCTAATCACTCTGCCTACAGTTCATTCAGGCAAAGCTCTAGCAGGTAGACACAGGACCCTGGGTGAAGCTTCATGAACAAATGCCCTGGCATGGTGTAGGTGTAATGATTCACACTGCATGCGGACCTTTTTTTTTTTTTTTTTTTTTTTTTTGCATAATGCATTCTCCAAAGTCTCTGTATTTTACTCACCTACCTGGTACTTTGCCTGTCATTCTTAATTAATGCAAGGAGTGAATCTCCCATTATGAAGGTTACCTCATACAAGCTACATTATATGTTTGCAATGTTGAAATTCCTCCCTAGACAGGTGTTCTAACATCTGCATTGGGCTTCAAGTGGCCACAGGAGCTGGGTGCCTCATAACCACAATTATCGGGAAAGATGAGATACCATCCTATTGGGTCTCTATGCTAGGGCCTTAGTTAAAAAAAAAGAGTATATCTCCAATTCTAAAGAGGACATATGATGGAATGGAAACCAAGACCAAAGTCAAATGGGTCAAATTCAAGACAGCAGAACAAAGAGAAGTACAGATTGGTGATAGGGAGGTAATGCTGGGGGAGTCCCTAAGCAAAGCAGATGTATGCAACTTTTTATGCAGTGCCTGAGGCATTCCACTAGGCCAGTGGTCGGCAAACTCATTAGTCAACAGAGCCAAATATCAACAGTACAACGATTGAAATTTCTTTTGAGAGCCAAATTTTTAAAACTTAAACTTCTTCTAATGCCACTTCTTCAAAATAGACTCGCCCAGGCTGTGGTATTTTGTGGAAGAGCCACATTCAAGGGGCCAAAGAGCCGCATGTGGCTCGCAAGCCGCAATTTGCCGACCACAGCACTAGGCTAAGTTGAAAGCAGTTATACAACAGAGGCAAAGCAGCCACAAATATTTATTCCATAAATGGCTATTGAGCAGCACTTTCCTGTCAGACACAGGAGCTTGATACTGTGAGGGGAACAGAGATAAATCACAGATACATAATGGCTGCAATGTAGCCATCTAGAAGGGAAACCCTGTCTGACACACAAAGCAAGAATGCACAGCACAGAACAATTTTTATGAGGGGCACAGAGAATGTGGAGTATGCACTAAATTAAAAAGGCGGCAGAATTTGAGAATTCTTCTTTCACTCACTTGGCCTGTCCACAGTGCTGACCTAAGGACCAAGAGCTGGTCTAGTTGCTACAGGTGGAAAGTAAACACTAACAGCAGCATTCCTGACTTTATGTCACCTAAATCCTACTGGTGTGGATATAAAAGTTTAATAAATAAATAATTTTAGAAAAGGCTGAGGACCATGAGGAAAAAGAATGCAGGTTTTGTGGTTATAGACTACAGGAAATACAATTTTATGTAGGATGGTCAGGAAAAGTCATTCTGACTTGGGGCAAAAGAACAGAATAAAATGCACAACACATGTGAAGATCCAGGGGAAAAAGTTCCAGGCAGAGAAAATGGCCGATGTAAGGGTCAATTACAACAATCTTGACATGTTCAAGGAAAAGCAACAAGCTCACTGTAGCTGAAACAGTGTAAGGAGAGAAATAATAATAGACACAGAACTGAAGAGAGAAGGGACAGGTCATAGGGGGCCTTGTAGGCCTTGGTGAGGCTATTATAAAGGAGAGCAGTGAGCACTGGGCTTTACAATATTTGTTTCTCCTGTTATTAACACCTTACTCTAGTGCGGTGCATTGGTTACAATTAATGAGCCAGTATTTGTACATCGTTATTAACCTAAAGTACGGAGTTTATTCAGATGTCCTTTGTTTTTAGCCTAGTGGCCTTTTCCTCTGCTCTGCAACCCATCCCGGATACCACATCACCACTTCGGTTCCCATGTCTCCCCAGGCTCCTCTTGGCTGTGGCAGTTTCTCAGTCTTTTCTTTGGTTTTGATGACCTTGACAGTTTTGAGGACTATGCTGTAGGATGGCCCTCTACTGAAATTTATCTGATGTTTTCTCATGCTTTGAATGAGTACTTCTACAGAAGTAAAGTGTCACTGTCCTCATATCATATCAAGGATACATACTATCATTATGACTCATTACTGTTGCTGTGGACCTTGATCACCTGGATCAGATAGTGTTTGTCAGGTTTTTCCACTGTAAAGTTACCCTTTTGCCCACATCCCCTTCCACACTGTAATCTTTGGAAGAAAGTCTCTGAGCAGCTACACTTGAGTGTGTATTTATTCTCTCTCTCCTTTACAGCATAAGAAATAAATTATTTGAAAATCTTCTGCATGAGCTATTTGTCTTGGCTCCCCCATTTATTCAATCATTTACTTATAGCAGTATGGATTCATGAATACTTATTTAATCCAGGTTATGATCCAATACTACTTTTTTTTTTCCTCAAATGATTCCATCTTTGGCAATTGGGAGCTTTTGCGTTGACTCCTACGTCTCTCTGGCATATTCCTATCAATAGTGTGTTTGTGCATTGGGGTGAAGGATCAAAATACCTCCTACGCTTTCTAACACCACAAATTCTCCAGCTCATCTTATAGGTGCCCGGCCCCAGACCTAGAATCAGCCATTCTCCAAGGCACCATGGTTCCTCTTACTGAAGAATGGTATTAGAAATCACGCCTTGGCACTAGAAGTACTCATAATCTTGCTATATTTTAACACTGGATCTTATTTTCCTTTTTCTTCTGCTTATAAATAACTTATCTCTCACCTGTTAAGGAATATGCTGCTTCTCTTATATCCAACATCCTCCTTTCACCCAATTTCAACCCCAAACTTCAGTTTTCAACTGCTGACCAAACAAGCTATACCAAATACTACATACCAGAGAAAAACAATTCCCCAAGACAATTCTACTGGTTGTAAAATGCTGCCATGTTGTGCTGCCGAGTCTCCTCATAAAACTGAGCCCAATGGGCAGAACTGAATAATCTTTACATTAGCAGATGGACATCTCCTTCCCACAACAAATTCCAGGGAAGTTCAGAGGTATCTGAATTTTCCAAGTAGATTGAGACCAGATCAGACGAATGTAGGTGAGTACAAGTAGCAGAAAGCTAACTCTCATACACCACACTGAACTGGTCAATGGAATCTCTGTTCCTATCTTTTAAACACCATAGAGTTATAGAAAGATATCAGCCATCTCTTAAAAGAGTTTTGCTACATAACAGAATTGCCTTTAGGCAGGAATCTTACTGTATTCCCATTTAATTGCCATACTCTCTAATATGAACATTACTTTCTAAATTATAGGCCCAGAAAATAAGCCCAATCTTTAAAAGCCCTTCTTCATAAATTCTTAAGATTCATGTCATTATTTCTCTCTAGTTTAATAAATGTAAATATAAGCCGAAACCGGTTTGGCTCAGTGGATAGAGCGTCGGCCTGCAGACTGAAAGGTCCCAGGTTCGATTCCGGTCAAGGGCATGTACCTGGGTTGCGGGCACATCCCCAGTAGGGAGGTGCGCAGGAGGCAGCTGATCGATGTTTCTCTCTCATCATTGTTTCTAACTCTCTATCCCTTTCCCTTCCTCTCTGTAAAAAATCAATAAAATATATTTTAAAAAATAAAAAATGTAAATATAAGAAATACACAGCACGGTAATGGTTTCTGGGTCATATACACACATTGTAATATATTTCTGTTTTTTCTGTAGAGAACTCTAACTAATACAGATACAAAGTACATTACCCTTATAAGCCATCAAAACGTCAACCATGTACTAGGATCAAGCACAACTCAAAAGTCATAGGCAAACTCAGGAATGGAGACACAGTTGATTTACCACAGTTGTTAGTTCACTTCAGTTTGGCTGATACCAGATCCTTATCTTCATCTCCATAGACTTTTAAAAGTTGACAGTGAAATGAGGAGTAATAAGATCATTGATAGATTTTCTTTCTTTCCTTTTCTTTCAACTTGAAAGATATTTTGCTGGATATAAAATTGTTTATTGGCAGTTCATTCTTTTAGCACTTGTCTCACATAATTTTGATCACACTTTGCTTTGATTCTTACTTTTGTTCCTCTGTATATAATATGCCTTTGTTTCTCTGGTTGCCCTTGAGGTTTTCTCTTTGGTTTGGGCAGTTTAAATACAATGTTTTTGGTGTCTGTGTGTATTGTATTCATCCTGCTTGCTATTTATTGAGCTTCTTAGATCTATTATTTGGTATCAATCATTAATTTTAGAAAATTCTTTGTCATTATATTTTTTAATATTTTTTCTGTCTTGTTCACTCTCTTTTCATACTGTAATTACACATATGTTGGAACCTTTGATAATGTTCCAAAGCTCTTGGAGGCTCTAAGTTTTTTGGTTTACCTAACCATTTTATCTTTATGTTTCTTTTGACCTATGTATCTTTTGACCTATTTCTTTGGCTCTATCAATTCTAATAACGTGCCATCCAATGCATTTTTATCTCTGTTACTATTTACCGTTGAGTGTTTTCATCTTATTCTTTTTTATAATTTATACCTCTATTGAAGTTCCTCATCTATCCATGCTTATTGTCTGCTTTTTCTACTGGAATCTTTAATATACTGATGATAAGTATTTCAAATCCCCTAATAGTTCAAATATCTAGGTCATATGTGATTCTGCTACTATTTGACTGATTTGTTTCTTACATGTGTGGGGTTTTTTTGTTGTTGTTCCTGGATTCTTTTGTGTTTCTTGGTAATTTCTGGCTGAAAGCTAGACATCTTGTGTAGAACAGTAGAGACAGAAGTAAATTTATGCCTAGAAATGAACATGTCTTTTCCTTTGCTACACTTAAGTGTGGGGAGTTGATTCAGTCTAGCCAGGCACTGACACTGGGTTTGGATTTTATTGTTGCTATGGTTATTCTCTGCACATTAAAGGCATCATATGGATTTTCTAAAAATATGTTTTTATTGATTTTAGAGAGAGAGAAACCATACTGAACTGGAGAAGGTAATCTCTGTTTCTATCTTTTAAATACCATAGAGTTATAAAGTCAAGTTAAAATGCTATCTCTTAGAATTTATCCAAACCAAATAGATTTTGCAAAGGAGGAACATTTTCCCCCTTTGACACTATGTTTCCTTAAGTCAGAGTCAGTTGACTTCCTAGTGACACATGCATATGTCACAGGGAAGCCTTAAGCAATTTTATAAATGTGCTTGTATTGCCCAGGCGGTGTGTATCAGTGGTTGAGTGACGACCTATGAACCAGGAGGTCATAGGTCGATTCCCAGTCAGGGCACATGCCTGGGTTGATGGCTTGATCCTCAGTATGGGGCATGCAAGAGGCAGTTGACCAATGATTGTCTCTCATCATTGATGTTTCTATCTCTCTATTCCTCTCCCTTTCTGAAATAAATACAAATATATTTTTTTAAAAGAAATGTGCTTGTATTTTGTTCAGTTAAGTTGGGAGGACAACACAATGGGAACAAAGAAAAACAAAATAACAAATGACAAGCATTAACTGCTACTATTACAAGGTGTCTGTCATTCACCTTTTCTATACTACAGGCTTCCAATCCCGTACTGATTATGCTAAGCCATTTTTACTAGTTATTCCTTCCTCTTTAGTTGTATGCTTGAGAAATAATACAACATTTCCTAAAAGTTATTTGTGGTACTTTCCATCAAAGGCTTCTTCCTATTCACCTCCCCACCTCAAGAGAACCATTGTAGCCTCCAAAAGAAGGGTTTGGTGGAATGTTATAAATTGCTAAAAGCTTCTAATTGACACCATTTCAAAGCATTCACCAGAAAAACAATCAATATTGAAATATCATCTTCGCAATTTCAGAGCTCTGCATCACTGGAAAATTATCCAACTCATGTAGTGTGTATAAAGGTCAAAGATAAGCCCAACACGAGATTATTCAGTGAATAATCCCAATGGGGATGAACAAAAAGGAAAAAACAATGATCAGATCCCAATGTCTGCACAAATGCTATGTTTTCAGAAAAAAGGGCTGCTTAAAATTTTCACAGAGAACAAGTCAGAATATAAACATCGGTTCTTTAAGGACAAAAGACTGACCGTGCTCACCCTGCAGAAATCCCTTAGCCCACAGGAATGACTGAAAGCAGCAGATCAGGAAGGAGGAAGGGGGAGGACCTCACTGAAGGCTTCCTCTTGGGGACTGGCCTGTGATCCCTCTGAGCAGCCCTGGTGCTGCAAGGCTTCCATTAGTCTCTTGGGAAGGAACCCAGACAGAGGAATTAAGATACTTTACACACAGGGTAGAGATATCAATGAGAGAACCCAGATAGAAAATGAGGAGGCCGAAATATTGGAAAGAAAAAAAAAATGGGGGGGAAAAAGGACAAAGAGGAGATTAGAGAAAAATGGAAAGCAAGTTGGAGAAGCACCTGTTATGTGTCAGACCTTCTTAGTCACAAACTCACTTACTGAATCTCATTTTTTAAAAATCCTTGCCTGAGGATATGTTTTTATTGAGAGAGAGAGAGAGAGAGAGAGAGAGAGAGAGAGAGAGAGAGAGAGAGAGAGAGAGAGAGAGATTGGTTGCTTCCTGTATACACCCCAACTGGGGATCAAACCTGCAACCTAGGTATGTGCCCTGACTGGGCAACAATCCTGAAAGCTTTTGGTGTATGGGATCATGCTCCAACCAACTGAGCCACCTGTTCAGGGCTCGTTGTTGTCATTTTAAGAAGACAAACTGAGTGGTGAAAACTATATTGAGACTGTGTAGGTAAATACCATTTTTAGAGATGGGTAATTATGCATTAGGGAAGAGAATGAAATGATGTCTGTGAAATACTTTTCAAGTTTTTGGCAAAATTAATCCCCCCTTCATAGATGCATAAGTAGTTTTATAGTGAAGTTATGTGTGAGAAAAAAGAATGAGATATCAGCACTAAATCAGGGAATGAAATTAACAGCAGGGATTTATGTTCTTCCATTATAACACAGGGCAAAAGGAACTGAACAATGTGCAAAGCCTCTAAACCAGAGGAATTCTTCTCCCTTCCCACTCTCTCTAACTGCCTTTGTTACACACGCAGCTTCTAAGCACTCTAGAAAAAGCCATCCATGAAATAAATACAATATGCAAGTAAAAGCTTTAGAATTTCTTCTCGGCTTTACTGGTCCTCCACGAAGCAAATCTAATAGGCAAGTAAAAGCCTTAGAATTTTTAGTGGGATATTACTGACAACAAATAATAGTACTTGACAGAGCATGTCTACACCCTTAAAGCATCTTGACGTACACTTCTCTCTCATATAGCAAAGAATTTAGAAGTTCTAGAAAAAAAACAAACACACACACAAAAAAACCCTCTGTCCAACTTAAAGAACTCTGTAATTAGCTTTCTTTTCCCCAGAGAGTTACTGACATTGTAAATGGGAATGAATACCCTATACTATTTATATTAGTCTACTGACTATAGAATAGAACTAAAATAAGAATGTACTAACAGAGCAAACCATATTAATCTTGATGGATATTAAACCCAGCTTGTTACTCTAAACTGATATTGCTCTCTCAAAACTAGAGCTTACATGTTAAAAGTTTATTTTCCAAGTATACTTTACTAGAATCAGCAGTTTCCGTTCCTGTGTGAACCTAAGGAGCAATCTGATGTTCAAGGCCTGGGTTAATGCTGACTTCCCCGACACAGTAATCCAGATGGCCAACTCAAGGACACTGACCATGAAAATCCCTATCAGGACCATCAAGGACACTGCCTGCATGTCCAAAGGCCCTCCTCTGTTTCCTTTGTTTCCTTTGTTCTGCTTTCCCTCTTCCTCCTTATAAAACCTCTGCCTGCAGTGAGATATTAAGATAGGTTTTTGAGGACAGGTGTCCCCACCATTTTCACGAATTCTGGCACTTGAATAAACCAGTTTTCTTCTCACCAGAACCTTTCTCATGAGTTTGACTTTTGTTGCAGCAAGCAGCCAAACCTGGAGTTCTGCTTCAACATTACTCAGATGCTTGTAATAGTCACTTGCTTCAAAAGTGGTCCTCACATTATGAATTAACTGAATTTTCAAAGCAGATTATTTGAAATTTAGAATTTATTCTCCCTTTGAAGTAAGATCCGAAATAGTTGTTAAAAGCTCAAGGCAGCCAAGGACAGTTTATTATAGAATTTCTTCTTGGCTTTACTGGTCCTCCACAAAGTTTTATTATAACTCACAATGTAACTGAACAGGCATTGCTATTTTAGCTATCAGTTCACAGCACTGCTTCTATCTCAGAAACGATGCTCAGAGTGGTTGATACTGATTTATTATCTTATATTTCTGTACACTTGAAATATTTCTTAATCAAAAGAGGGTAAGTCACCTACGTACTTACTGAACACCTGCCAAATTAAAAAATCTGCTATGCACTATGGGGAAAACAATTGTTTATTAAGCTCTTCTTAAATGCAGAAAAAAGATGACCTATTAAAGAAGTCAGACATACAAAACTGCTGGAGGCTAATTCCAGAGGGTCATAAATGCAAGAAGTTCATCAAAAGGTTGATGAACCTTGGGGCTTTAGCAGAGCTGAATCATTTTAACTACAGCTGGAATAGCTGAAAGCATTTCCCCAAACCTGAAGATCTGCATATATTATTGCCAGACAGCTGAGGGCAGTTCCCCCAACCTGATAACCAAACCTTAACTTTGATATGTATATCAGCTTTGCTATAGGTCAAAATGTGTTAATAAAAAGCTAGGGGTCCAGAGACGCATAGAACTTAGTTACTAAAGCTAAGCCTTCCCAGGCTCCGCCGAAAATGCCTCCCAAATTTATATTTAATGTCTAAATATAATGCTGCAAGTAAATTATACTTATTAATTTACTTGCAGCCCCTTCTCCAGATTTCTGAACCCTTCTAGATGCGGATAACACCCTGGCATTACAAAATAAAGGATGTAAGATGACTATCACAAGAGTAATACAAACAATATGCAAAAAGAACTCAAAAAGTAGAAGTCAATCAATTTTAATGAGAAATACTAGGCTGATGGTTAAGAAAAGTCACAAATTCCTCCCAATCCCAGTATGCACATTCCTTTCTTTTATTAAATGTGTATGTTTGTATGTATGTATTTCCTATTACAGCTGCCATTAAAGCATAGTGGTTGCACATTTATACAACTTAAGAAGTGATCTCCCCAATATGACTGTTCCTCCCATCAGGAGTAGACACTATTTCCCTAACTCCTTGAATCTGGCCTGCTAACTTGCTTTGACCTAAAAAAGTAACAGAATTGCCACATGTGATCTCTGGGCCTACACTGTCTGCCCTCACGTCCTTGCAACCCTGAGATGGCCATGTAAAGAAGTCTGAGCCAGTTCGAGAGAGAGAGAGAGAGAGAGAGAGAGAGAGAGAGAGAGAGAGAGAGAGAGAGAGAGAGAGAGAGAGAAAACAGTCAACAAAAAACTGCCAAACATGTGAGTTGGGACATTCTAGACCACCCAGCCCCATACAAGAGGACCCCACCCCAACAAGACCAAAAAGAAATATCCAGTTGAATTCAGCCCAATTATGAGTCCATGACTTTCCAACAACAACAAAAAAATGTGTTTTAAGCATTAAGATTCACTTACATATGGACAGTTAAGATGCCCAGTATGCATCATAATACACCAGTCTGAATTCTCAAGAAAGAGAATAAAGCCAGAGGCATACAATTAAAAGTCTTCTGTGTAAGTACAAGAATTAAAACTAGGATGAAATCAACCAAGGAAAGCTTCTAGAATGACAGAAGAGATCTCACAGGGAGAATTAGAAGTGAAAGTCATTATAGGATTTGATGAATGTAAGCCTTATTACTCTTTGTATCTTTTATTTAAAAAAAAATCCCTCCATAGCTTCCCTCTGTATTAGGGAAGCTGAAGAGAGCGAGTCCAAGGCTCTGTTGCAGCTCACTCATCTCCCAATGGGCTGTAGCTCAGGATTTGCACATTCACTAAATCAAAATCTACAACTTAATGCTCATTTAAGCCCAATTAATTTTCAAGATGCATGGGCTCCTTTTCTTGGAGAATCAGCCATCCTATTTGCTAACCTGACCATAATGCGCTCAGGTCAAGGAGCTTAGAATTCAGCTGACTATCATGGCTGTTTCAGTTTCTGTTCAATCAATTATTCACAGTTTAGGCATCTTAGCATTAAGCAAGTGGTACACGAATCTGATATTGTGCATTCAGTTGCCAGGAAACCAAAATTTCTCAAATTTTCCTTTTTCTGTTCCCAATTTTAACTACTGCCAAACCAGAAGTTTGCATGTACAACCTTAACAACAAAATGAACAAATTAAATATCTACATTATAAACGACTTTAAATCACTATTTCACATGCCAAAGTAGGTGTAGGTCAAAATAAAACATCAAGTTCCAGAGGTCAATTTCCTGTTAGGTCTCTTGTGAAATGCTAAGCTCTGACATTAGGGAGTAGGTACCCCTGGTCAATTCTACACTGACTTCAAAGGGATTAACTGGTATAGTTTCATTTTAGTCAAGGTGTGAGCACAATCTTTCTGAAGTAACATAGTTGTTATAGGCAAGATAAATCCCATATAGACCTGGTGTTTCACCCAAAGGCCTTGTTCTTTCAGGACAATCACAATGTCATTATCAATTATAATGGCGATTATTTAGTTTGTAAAATTATATTTCATCTTTAGTACATTTGGCTCGAGCACAGTAAGTCAATTATGTGCAAAAAGAAGCACAGAACTGCTAGGGTTATTAAAAAGATCCCGAAGTCAAGGGCTTTTGTTTTTTCAATGTTGGATCTTAGGAAATATATTTAACTCTTTTTTTAAAATAAAATTTTATTGTTCAGATTACAATTGTTCCTCTTTCTGCCCCCCATAGCTCCCCTCCACCTGGTTCGCACCCCACCCTCTGCCCTTACCGCCCCCCCCACTGTCCTCATCCATAGGTGTACGATTTTTGTCCAGTCTCTTCCCACACCCCTTTCCCCCAGAGAATTGTCAGTCCACTCCCTTTCTATGTCCCTGATTCTATTATATTCACCAGTTTATTCTGTTCATCAGATTTTTTATTCACTTGATTTTTAGATTCACTTGTTGATAGACATGTATTTGTTGTTCATAATTTTTATCTTTACCTTTTTCTTCTTCTTCCTCTTCTTAAATAATACCTTTCAGCATTTCATATAATACTGGTTTGGGGGTAATGAACTCCTTTAGCTTTTTCTTATCTGTGAAGCTCTTTATCTGACCTTCAATTCTGAATGATAGCTTTGCTGGGTAGAGTAATCTTGGTTGTAGATTCTTGCTATTCATCACTTTGAATATTTCTTGCCACTCCCATCTGGCCTGCATAGTTTCTGTTGAGATATCAGCTGACAATCATATGGGTGCTCCCTTGTAGGTAATTAACTGTTTTTCTCTTGCTGCTTTTAAGATTCTCTCTTTGTCTTTTGCTCTTGGCATTTTAATTATGACATGTCTTGGTTTGCTCCTCTTTGGGTTCCTTTTGTTTGGGGTTCTGTGCGCTTCCTGGACTTGTAAGTCTATTTCTTTCACCAGGTAGGGGAAGTTTTCAGTCATTATTTCTTCAAATAGGTTTTCAGTATCTTGCTCTGTCTCCTCTTCTGGCACCCCCATAATTCAGATGTTGGCATGCTTGAAGTTGTCCCAGAGGCTCCTTACACTCTCTTCATATTTTTGGATTTTTTTTTTTTTTTTTTTTTGCTTTTCCGGTTGGGTATTTTTTGCTTCTTTGTATTTCAAATTTTTTACTTGATTCTTGCGATCCTCTAGTCTGCTGTTGGATCTCTGTATATTATTTTTTATTTCAGTCAGTGTATGCTTAATTTATAGTTGGTCCTTTTTCATATCCTTGAAGGGTCTCGCTAAATTTATCGGCCTTTTCTAGAAAATTCTTGAAAAACCTTATAACCGTGGTTTTGAACTCTATATCCAGTCGTTTGTTTTCCTCCAATTCTTTCATTTGTGATCTGTTTCTTTGTCTCCGTATTTTTGCTGCTTCCCTGAGATAGAGTGGCTTTGTGTGCTAGGTGTCCTATAGGGCCCAGTGGCTCAGACTCCCAGTTACCTGAGGTGGACACTCTTGGTACACCCCTTTGTGGGCTGTGTGCACACTCTTGTTGTAGTTAAGCCTTGATTGTTGTTGGTATCACTGGGAGGAATTGACCTCCAGGCCAATTGCCTGTGTCTCCGCTGTGAGGATCAGCTGTGTCTACGTTGGGAGAAATTCTGTGCTGGAGACACCCTTATGAGACAAGACTTGCAAAAGCCTCTGTGCTCAGGTGAGATGGGGCGGAGTCTCTGGGCAGTGCAGACAGCAATGGCTTCCTGTCAGCCCTGTCCTAAGAGGTCCCTGGGTCTCAGTGTCCTATGGTAATCGCTACAAGTACCTCTGAGAAAAAGCCGCCCTCGAGTTCTGCCCACTGCCAGACAGTCCAGTTTCTCCTCAAATGAGTCTGGGTCCCCAGAGTCTTGCCCAGAACTGGAGTTCAGAGCCGTCAGAAGCTTTTGTCTCCCTCCTGGTTGAGAAAGCCAGCCGCATACTCAGTTGCCAGCCCTCTCCACGTGCGCGTGCCTTGGTACGTCTGCCTTCTGCAGCTCCTCTTAGTCTCAGTGTGCTTTTCTCTTTCCTTCTAGTTGTAGAATTTCCACATAGCCAGCCTTCTTGTGGTTCTGGATGATGTCCGTTTTGTCTTTTACTTGTAGTTTTGAAATTGTTGTGCGAGGCAGCAGTTTAGGTGTTTACCTATGATACCATCTTGGTTTCTCCCTATTTAACTTTTCTTAAGTAAAATTCCTCACTATCTATATATATAAAAGCTTAAGCGACCATTCAACTGTCTGATCAATAGCTATGATGTGCAATGACCACCAGGGGGCAGACACTCAACGCAGTAGCTGCCAAGCTGCGGTGTCTTGGCAGCTGCGGTGACTTGGCAGCTGTGGTTCTTGGGTGACGCACCTGGAACCAGAGAGGAGGGAGCCTGATTCTGGGCTGCGTCACCCAAGAACTGCTCTCTCGCAATCCAGGACCCCTTGGGAGACGTCAAAGAGCCAGTTTCGGCCCGATCCCCACAGGCCAGGCCAAGGGATCCCACCGGTGCACAAATCTGTGTATTGGGCCTCTAGTGTAAAATAAAAGCCCTTGCATTGCCTAGAAAATATAGCTGGAAGCCAAGAAACTTGATGAATAAATGAATGATTCATAACATGAATGACAAAGATGGACTATTCTATCTCCTTCCAGTACTAATATTTAAAGTTCTATTAGAGCCCTAACCGGTTTGGCTCAGTGGGTAGAGCGTTGGCCTAGAGACTCAAGGGCCCCAGGTTCGATTCTGGTCAAGGGCATGTACCATGTTTGTGGGCACATCCCCAGTGGGGAGTGTGCAGTAGGCAGCTGCCCAATGTTTCTCTCTCATCGATGTTTCTAACTCTCTATCCCTCTCCCTTCCTCTCTGTAAAAAATCAATAAAATGTATGAAAAATAAAGTTCTATTAGATACCTTGTCTCTTCATCAATACAGACATGATGACATATGTCCCAAACAGTCACTCAAATATAGTGTCAATCATAAGATCTAACAACTTCCCTGAGATACTCCATAAGCCATGCCATTAATATAACTAGTGGTTGCCAAACCAGCAGCATCAGCGGCACCTAGGATTATAGAAATGCAAATAATCTAGTCTCCTCTCAGACCTCCTGAATCAAAATCTCTCAGGGTGGGACCCATCAATTTGTGGGTTTTTTTAACATAAATTTTTATTGATTTCAGACAGGAAGAGAGAGATAGAAACATCAATGATGAGAATCATTGATCAGCTGCCTCCTGCATGCCCCACACTAGGGTCGGAGCCCACAACCCTGGCATGTGCCCCCAATTGGAATCGAACCTGGGACTCTTCAGTCCACAGGCTGACGCTCTATCCATTGAGCCAAACCAGCCAGGGCCCAATTTGTATTTTAATAAGCCCTCCAGGTGATCTGATGCCCACTAAAGTTAGAGAACCCCTGATGTTTATAGAAGTTCATTATTTTGAGTGGATAAGAGAGAAATAAAACCTGATTCTGTAGCTTTGTTTTCCAAGCTAAATTAAACTAAAGATAGAGTTAAAGTTGAGAAAATTCTATTCAATAACCAGGATAAATTACACAAAATCATGTCACTGACATAATTGTTTCTCCCCATCCAAATTAGAAAAACACTGAAAAAGAAGTTACCAAGGGTGTTAGTCAAGGTTGTGAAAAAAAGGCTCTTTCACACCTTGCTGGTAGGAATGAAAACTGGTATGGCCCTTATGAAGGGAAATTTGACAATATCTAACAAAATTACTTATGTGTTTACCTTCTGACCCAGCAATCTTACTTCCAGGAATATCCCCTAAATATTCACCTCCAACTATATGAAAATATATATGTACAGGTTTACCCACTGCAACACTGTTTCTGGTTGCAAAAAACTGGAAACAACCTAAATGCTGACATTTAGAAAACTGGCTTAATAAACTATGTGGTATCCAAACAAAGGATACTATGCAGAAGGAGAATAATCCCTATGAACTGATATACAATGACATACAGAATATGCTATACAGTTAAATGAAAAAACAAAGTTCAAAAGTATACAGTAGCTTACCTTTTGTGTATGAAAGAATGGGAAAATAAAATATGCATGTATCTGCATATTTTTGCAAAAGAAATTTGAAAAGGATAAAACGGAAACTAAAACAAATGACACTAGTTATCTATAGGTACTAGGAACTAGGATGGGAACAGGGTGAAATGAATTGGAGTCATGACATTTCTAGGTACATCTTTTAATTTTTTTTTTTTTTTTTTTTTTTTTTTGGTTAATCCTCACCCGAGGATATTTTTCAAGATAGTCAAAGGGAGGGGGAGAGACACATAGAGAGAAACATCAATGTGAGAGAGACACATCGATTGGTTGCCTCCCACAGGCTCCCCAACCACGGCTGGGGATTGAGTCTGCAACCTACGTACATGCCTTTGATCAGAATCTAACCTGGGACCCTTCAGTCCACAAGCAGATGCTCTATTCACTGAGCCAAACCAGCTAGGGCCATCTTTCATTTTTGAACCCATATTAACATTTTACATATTCAAATAAATAAAATGAACCAGCATGGATAGAGGGATCCCAAAATAAAAAAAACAACAGAAAATAAACCAACTGTATTTCAACTAAACAAAAATCACACTGAAGAAAGGAAAAAAAAGAACTAACCCAAGTAACTTCTGAATTCAGTACTTTGACTACATACCATCAGTCTAAGACAAAAAGAACCATAAATAAATATTGAAATCTAGTGATTAGGTCTCTTTTTTCACAGTGGTGCAGGTTAGAAATTCTAAAAATATGTTTGTTTGTGTTTTTTTGATTGAGCAAGTAAGTAGGTATAATGAGAATAATGGAAGCCACGTCTTTCACAGATGAAGAGAGCTGCAAATATGGAAAGGAGGAATCCTATCTAATGAGAGAGTAATATGCAAACTGACCATTACTCCAACATACAAGATGGCCGCCCCCATGTGGACACAAGATGGTTGTCACAAGATAGCCTGCAGGGGAGGGCAGTTGGGGGCGATCAAGACTGCAGGGAAGGGCAGTTAGGGGTGACCGGGCCGGCAGAGGAGGGCAGTTGGGGGAGACCAGGCCAGCAGGGGAGGACAGTTGGGGGGAACCAGGCCTGCAGGGGAGGGCAGTTCGGGGGGACCAGCCTGAAGGGGAGGGCAGTTGGAGCAACCAGGCCAGCAGGGAGGGCGGTTAGGGGTGACCAGGCCTGCAGGGGAGGACAGTTGCAGGTGATCAGGCTGGCAGGGGAGCAGTTAGGAGTCGATCAGGCTGGCAGGAGAGTGTTTAGGGGGTGATCAGGCTGGCAGGCAGAAGTGGTTAGGGGCAATTAGGCAGGCGAGCAGTTGGGAGCCAGCAGTCCTAGATTGTGAGAGGGATGTCCGACTGTCCGTTTAGGCCCGATCCCGGGGGGGCCCAGATTGGAGAGGGTGCAGGCTGGGCTGAGGGACACACACCTCGTCCCCCATGCACCAATTTTGTGCACCGGGCCTCTAGTACTAGAATGACCTCAGTTGTACTGGACTGACATTTTGGGTATCCAGGAATATGAATTCATGTTTTTTAAATGAATAAATGGACAGACATACATGTGTACACATATCCTATGTAATAAAGACGGAATATGCTAATTGATCCTCACGCCGTTGCAAAGATGGTAGCGTCCACAGCCAATAAGGAGGGAATATGCTAATTGCTGCCCTGCCCTCAAAGTTGGTGGCACCCACAGCCAATAAGGAGGGAATATGCTAATTGACTGCCCCACCCTCAAAGATGGCGATGGCCACAGCCAATAAGGAGGGAATATGCTAATTGACTGCCACACCATCAAAGATGGAAGCGCCCACAGCCACAAGATGGCAGTGCCCAGTCCGCTCAGCCCCGCTGGGGCTGCAGGCACTCAGGGTGGGCCTGGCCTTGCCACACACCTGCCTCCACAGAGTCCCCCCACTCTCCTCAGCCCCCCAGCCACTCAGGGCCAGCCCAAGGCACAGGCAAGCCTCGGATGGCAGCTGCCCAACTGCCCAGGGCCATCCGAGGCTCAGGTAACCAGGGCTGGCTGAGGCTTGCGCTGCTGGCAGCGGCAGCAGCAGAGGTGTGATGGGCTGTCGCCTTCCTCTGATCACCAGGTTGCCTCCCACCCCTGAGGGTTCCTAGACTGTGAGAGGGGGCAGGCAAGGCTGAGGGACTCCCCCTCCAGTGCATGAATTTTCATGCACCGGGCCTCTAGTGTTGTGACTTCCAAAAGAGCCTAAATATTATAACATCCTAGTGACACTGAGCATACCTAGCACCAAGATCTAAATACCATTATCCACTAAAAGGAATTACGGTCCCTTGCTGAGTTGGCTGACTTGAGGGCTAAAGCAAAGAAAATAAAAAATGAGTTTGGAACATTATGTTGTGCCTGAAAGTAAGGAAATACTCAAATTATGGAGGGGACATGTCAAAAGGCTATGGAGCCTGCTTGAAGGAGTTCCCACTGGCCAAATTTGAGACAACCTGAGCATCAAAATAAATATACCGGTAGTAACAGTTTATAATCCACTGAATAAGAACCCATGAGTCCATAACATGTAAATGAATAAATAAACAAAAAAACAAATACAATTGAATACAATGTGAAGAAAAATCAGACAAATCTAGGTTAAGGTACATGCTACAAAATTACTTCCTGCATTCTTCAAAAACATGATGGTCAGGAAAGAACCAGTAAGGTTGATAAATGGCTCCAAATGAAAAGAAACTGAAGAGACAGGACAAATACAATCCATACAAACGATTCGGGATCTAGTGTAGAGGAAAATGCTATAAATATCATTGTGACAACTGGCTGAATTAAAATCAGACTGGGAACTAGTAAAATGTATTGATTTTTATCACTGTACTAAAGTTAATTAAGAAAATGTCATTGTTTTAGGAGATATGCATTGAAATATTTAATGGTTAGCGTACAACTAACTCTCAAATAGTTCAGAAAAAACAACAACCCAACCCTGTATATATACAAGAGGGGAAAAGTTAATGATAAAATCAATGGAGCAAATAGTAAAACCTTGGTGAATCTGGGTCAAGTGTATGAAAGTTTTTCATGCTAATCATGAATTTTCTGTAAGTTTGACATCATTTCAAAATTTAAAAGTTACTCAAAAAACATTAGTTTCTTTAAAATATAAGGAAAGCAAAATGAACTTTATTTTCCCCAAGCAAAGAAAATGTTAAACAACTTCTGTGTTTTGAATGAATTTTCCCCCTGAAATGTCACTGACAGTTGAAGCAGTTAAAGGAAAAAGAAGGATAAAGAAAGAAAGATTATATGCATGGAGGTAGTTGGAAAATATTTCCTGAAAGGACTTCTGAATTTTTTATGCAATCACAGAATCAATGCTACTTTCCCTTTCTTTATCAAGCAAATTTGTTTTTCTCAGAAATTGATAATATAATATTACATACAATGTATTTATTTTAGGGCTTTTTTTATTTCAGAGAGAGGAAGGGAGAGAGAGAGGAAGGGAGAGAGAAAGAGAGCGAGGGAGGGAGGGAAGAAGGGAGAGAGAAAGAAAGAGAGAGAAAGAGAGGTGAGAAATATTGAATGGTTGCCTCCTGCACATGCCCAAAAGGGGATCGAACCCTCCCCCCTTTTGGTGTACTGGATGAGCTCTAAACAATCGAGTCACACTGGCCAGAGCTCATACAATGTATTTAAATGCAAAATTTTGCCTTTTTCAAAACTTTTTACTGTTTTACAACCACGTGAAATTCAAGCTCATTATAGTTTTCATTTTTAAAGAGCAACAAATTAAAGTTAGACATAAAGAGTTGTGCACGCGTCTCAGAGTAAATAGCACAAAGCAAGCCAAGAAGTGAAAATTTTAGAAGCCTGACCCAATTTCCACATCACAATGGACTTGATTTTGTTTTGTGCCAACACATTTCTGGATACTACATGTGGTAAGAGAAATAGTAATAGGAAGTTCACTTTGCTAACATATTCATGGGAATTCATTTTTACCCAAATGAGATTGGAAAAACAATTTCTATGTTTTAATCGGAAATTTAAGCCTAATAGCATTCCCAACAGCTGTTTCTTTAGTTGTCAGCAACTTCATTTAGTCAAACTCTATGAAAACTTTTGAGTATGAATACAGTAAAGCTAAAGACCATTTCCAAAGTACAAATAGTTTGTGTGTGCATATATATATGTGTATGCACACACACACACACACACACACACACACACACACACATATTTCAGAGAGGAAGGGAGAGGGAGAGAGAGATAGAAACATCAATGATGAGAATCATTGATTGGCTGCCTCCTGCACACTCACTACTGAGGATCAACCCCCCGTGTGTCCCAGTCATGACCTCCTGGTACACAGATTGACACTCAACCACTGAGCCACAGCGACTGGGCCAAAAGTTTTTTTAAATGACAACAATATTTCTCCTTTAGCATGTAATTATTTTTCTCCCTTAGCATTCTTTCATTTAAAACTGGCACTGGAGATGACAACAACCGAGAGATGGTGATTAGAGAAGTCTCTTTCTCCATATCTGGGGAAAAAAGTTCATTTCTCTAATGAGTCTTTAATATTCCAATAGATATTTTTTAGTTTTGATTTTTTGTTTTGATTTTGTTGTTTTTATTTCATTTTTTAACTCAAGTACAGTCACTGGCAGCAACCTTACTTTAATTATAGATCCATTAACAATTAGTCTGCAGTCCTGAGGCATGGATTAAATCATCCCACAGTAGATTTTTACCAGTCTTCACATCTCTGTGATGGATCATTCCCCAGAATCATTCGTAAGAATATAATTAACAAGTATAAAAAGTCAGACTACAGACACAGAACAACAATAACAAATCCATGATTTCAGAACTTGATAATATATTATTACATACAATGTATTTGTTTTTTTGATACCACATTAATTCATACTTCTTTGATTCACAAACTTTGTTAAATTCCAGATTCATCTTTTGTAAAATAAAACAGGGAATATATGTTAAAATCTAGTTCTAAAGGAAATAGAATGCATAATGTCCAAGCCAGGGGAGAGTTAATAATAAAAAATAAAATTTAATCCATAAAATAAACAGGGGGGCCCTAGCCGGTTTGGCTCAGTGGATGGAGCGTCAGCCTGCGGACTGAAGGGTCCCAGGTTCGATTCCGATCAAGAGCATGTACCTTGGTTGCAGGCTCATCCCCAGTGGAAGGTGTGCAGGAGGCAGCTGATTGATGTTTCTCTCTCATCGATGTTTCTAACTCTCTATCCCTTTCCTTTCCTCTCTGTAAACAATCAATAAAATATATATTTAAAAATAAATAAATAAATAAAAATAAACGGGGTGGGGGGACAGAAAAAAAAGCATTAGCAGATTGTATAAAAGTAAACTAAAAATGGGGGAGGGGAATCTATGAAAGAAACAAATTTCTATGTAACAGTTGCATGGAGGTAACTGGAAGAGTCCCAGTTGACATTACTGTTCTATATTAAAATCACCAGCTAAAAGATCATTTCTCAGTCGGATGTTTAAAATTCCAGCAATATGCTAGTTAAAAGAGACATCTGAAATACAGTGGTGCTGTGCTGCTATTATTAATAAATACTAATGTTTCAGAGAAGATTATATTTATGAATCTTTTCTGACAACAATAGACTCTTAGCTGTCATAGTTTCTCCTAATCCCAGAAAAATAAAAGAAAGAGCCCCAACAATTTGACAATTTTCTTCAGAAAATGAGGCATGGAGAAATAAAATGTAACTTTTAAGAATGACTGCTTTGTTAAGGCACAAAGCCTGAGGCTATTTTTGTCACTTAGCATGCAACTTCTTTCTTTTGCTTACAATACATTCTCCCCTAGAGGTTTATTAAGAAAGGATTTGGGCAAAGAACAGAAAGCATAATTTTGTATGTGCTACTGTGGAACATGAAAGCATGTTGGTTCTATGTGCTAACATGCCAAAAGAGAGACCAAAATATTTGATTCTGCATTTGAATAAGTCACTTAAAAATAGAAGCCTAACTAATGCAACTCATTTTATGATGAAGGATTGGAGGTCCGGGTATTTAGACTATCTCAATAACAATGAGGGAGTAAAAGGCATGACAGTATTTCTTAAACCCCAGAGAGCTCATGGCAACAGACTCATATACTGAATTCACAGGAAGCCATGGGGTGAGGGCACTTCCCCTGTAGGGAGGCAAATATTCTCCCCATCTAGGAGCTTTACATGGTGTTCAATATTCTGATATGAAGAGAAGCAACCAACTGTTTTCCACTAAGCAGCCCCGCAAATATCTGAAAACCTAATATTACATACACATTAATTCTTCTCTTTTCTAAGCTAACCATGCTCACTACTCCAGGCACACCAGGCCAGGCATATGGTAAAAAAAAATAATAATCATCATCATCTCATCATGGAAACTACAACATCCCCTCTCAGCAAATGGTAAGACCTACGAGATGGGAAATTAGCAGAGATACAGAAGAACTGAACAACGCATCAACCACAGGACATGACTGGTGTTTATAGAACACACTGCCCAACAACAGCACAATGTACACTCTTATCAAGTGCCCATCACATACTCATCAAGATACATCATATCCAGGGTCATAAAACAAACCCCAACACATAGAGAAAAACTGAAATTATACAGAGTATACTCTCTGCCCGTAATGGTATCAAACTAGATAGAAATCAGTAGTTGACAGGCATAGGGAAATCATGTTGTAACTATCCCAACACACTTTTGAGAGAAGTATTATAGTATGTATTTTACACTTAATGAAGAAAATGAAACAAAGAAGCCATGTCACCTATGTAACAAGGTCATAAGCAGTTAAGTGTTAAAGCCAAAAATTTTATTCAGGAATAACTGACTCCAAATTCTATTGTTTCCACTACACTGTGCTGCCTTTCAACAAACAGAGCTTCCAATGCAGTTTCTAAACTTTTCATTGCACCATCCTTCATTAGTTGTTGTTTTTTTTAAAAAGCCTGTACAGCAGTTCCTTGAATAACGTTATTTTATTCAAAGTCATCTTACTATAACATTGATGAGACACCATTAGACTTAACTCTAATCCATTTTCTACCAGTAAGATATGATATAAGCATACTTCATATAGGGAACAAATCTCCATAAAATGAGCATTAGAATTAGTTTTCTTTGTGCTAAGCAGTTCATTTGCCCTCGAAATTATGGCTAATGTCACCTCAAAGCCACTGCTGAAGTTTACAGTTGTAATATGTTTACGGCTTCTGAAATGAAGCTGAGGTTATATCTGTCTTATAAGTATACTAGAGGCCCAGTGCACGAAATTCATGCACGGGTGTGTGTGTCCCTCAGCCCAGCCTGCACCCTCTCCAATTGGGACCCCGGTGGGATCGGGCCTAAACGGGCAGTCGGACATCCCTCTCACAATCCAGGACTGCTGGCTCCTAACTGCTCGCCTGCCTGCCTTCCTGACTGCCCCTAACCGCTTCTGCGTGCCAGCCTGATCACCCCCTAACCAATCCCCTGCCAGCCTGATTGATGCCTAACTGCTCCCCTGCCAGCCTGTTTGCCCCCAAGTGCCCTCCCCTGCAGGTCTGGTCACCCCTAACAGCCCTCCCCTGCAGGCCTGGTCACCCCCAAGTGCCCTCCCTTGCAGGCCTGGTCCCTCCCAACTGCCCTCCCCTGCTGGCCGTCTTGTGGTGGCCATCTTGTGTCCACATGGGGCAGCCATCTTTGACCACATGGGGGCAGCCATCTTGTGTGTTGGAGTGACGGTCAGTTTGCATATTACTCTTTTATTAGATAGGATATGCAGATACTCCAAACCAATTTAAAGTTTTATATGTTGAATAGTGACACTTTTAGCCCGCATATATTTTTTATGTGACATCTAAACCAAAACTATATCAGAATAACAGTATATTACTAGAAACCAGCATGTAGAAAGGCCCATACTTCATTCCACTGAAGATGTCAAAGCACCAAAACAAAGAACTTGAGACACGCCAACCTCAAATCAATTCTGACTTAAAATATGGCAGATTAAGCTTTAACAGCACTTTTCTTCATTCAAGTAAAGCAGATGTCTGTGCATGGGCAACCTGGACCTTCCCCTTCCCTCCCCCTCCCTCACACTCTTCCTGGGACACAGCAGGCTGGGGATGACATAGGGAGGAGGGTCTCTCTGGTGGAAGGCATGTGATCAGGAAAGGCATAGTGACCTTCAGAGATCATTGGCTTCTGACCACTGGCATCAGGCATGTTCAGTGTGTTCCAACACTGTGCATGAGCTAGAAGGCAGTTTCAGAATAGGAGCTATCACCTAAGTCAACAGATATGAAAAATGAAGGAAAAGTATTTCAACCACCATTTCAAAACATTTAATTTTTTTAAAATATGTTTTAAAAAACATATCTGATTTTTTTAGAAAGAGCAGAAGAGAGAGGGATAAAGAGATAGAAACACTGATGAGATAGAAACATCATAGATTGGCTGCCTCCTGCACGCCCCCTACTGGGGATCAGGCCCACAACCTGGGCATGTACCCTGACCAGGAATCAAACCAGTGACCTCTTGATTCCTGGGTTGATGCTCAACCACTGAGCCACACCAGCTGGGCTCAAAACATTTAATTTTTAAGTGGGATGTTTAAGTACTATTTTGTTTTTTTAAAATGGCTTTAGGCAATTAAGATGCAATGTAAAACAAATTACTTCTTAAATCGCTTTTGAAAATTGACTATTCAATATCAACTTACAAAGGTATATAATCAATACACTGTGTGAAACATATTGTGAAATATGAAGTCATGCTGTCGTGTGTGTTATTAGAATGGACTCAGTTCATATCACCACTTCCAAAGCTGTATGATCAGAAAGGCAGAAACAGAAAATGTAGTAAAACAAAGAATTTCCCTATTCCAGAATTGAATCTAGGGCAAAGGAGGGGAAAAGTCTGTGTGTGCTCCCTGTTCTCACCCGGCCATAGCTGCTTGAGAAAAGGAAGCCCTATGCAAGTTCAGGAAGAGGAGACAATGAAATAACCTCTAGCTATTAATTTACAGTCTCCTGACCCTGTTGGATTGTGATTTTTCTTTTTTCCCTTTGCTGCTTTCCACTCACAAACCTGGCTTAACACCTCTTAAGAGTCCAAAGCTTTTCCAGAGAAAAAGGAAAGTGCATGCCGATCCAGGGCCTCTCTCTTCATCACCTCCCTCTGCTGAGGGATTTTTCAGACGGATAAAAAGCTGTTTGATCTGGGAGCATCTGCAGACACTGAACCATGGCTTCATCAGGGCCTGTTTAATCTCACAGGACAGAGGGCCTTCCCTTCCTCCCCAAGCAGCAAGTCTTTGTCATTAAAGGTAACGATTTAGATAGAAAATGGCCACGTTACCACACACATTTATTTATTTTTACTCATCATTTTCTATACTTGTTATACTCGTAGCACACAGGTACAATAGGGTGTTATACCTTTGTCACAACACTATGTGTTCTCATACTCAACAGCATATTAGCAGACTATGTTTTGTTCACATTAGCTTCTAGTTAATACAGTCAGTGGCAATGAAACGCATTCTCACGCACCACTTTATTTTCATACATTTTCCCCATAAATGTTTTCTTGTTTTCTCTTATGAGACTGCTGGACAGGATATACCTCACTTTCATCATTAAATTCTATTCATCCTGAGTTCTAAGCTACACATTTGGACTAGCCGTCAGGAATACTGGCTCAGGATGAAGCTCTCCCATAAGTCAATCAAAAACCTCCGCTGCTAAGCCCAAAGCCATTATCAATAACTGCTTATCCATTCACCCGATAGCAAGCCTCACTAAAACACAGAGGAAGAAGCACAAAGGTCCCCTTCTCTCTTACAGCGCCGTTATTCCAGAGAAACCCACAGAAACCCACAGGAGAAATAAACACCATAGTAAAGAGAGATTATGAATGATATATGAGCAAAGGCACAGAGAAGGGACAATTAATTCTTTAGCAGGGCAGCCTGGGTCAGAAGGAAGCAGCCGGAGAAGTATTAATTTTTGAGGCTGGTTTTCTTCCTCTGGCTGGGAGGAGGAGTCTCTTTAGACTTTCCATTTTTTGCCTCCCACAGCCTGCCAGCTCTCTCCTTGCTTGACACCTCTAGCAGCTGATAGTTGCCAATTAGAGCTAAGGAAAAGTCAAAGCTTAAAGTACAGAAAAAATAATGACAGAAGCCTGGCTCTGTAAATTGCACAACTACTTTTCTCAGTGTTAAAAAAAATCTTTCTAGTCATTTATTTTGTGGTAACGTTTATGTTTTCTACCTACTTGAAGCTAGGTGAACACACACCATCCTCGTCAGCCTCTTGTGAAGGTCCCCAGGAACGTTGATCAAGGAGCATCTGTCCTCTCTCTCCCTACTGAACAAACCAAGCTCCAAACAAGTTTTCCCAGAGAGCCTCACAACTCTTGCTTCACAGAGGGTCTTGATTTATCAGTGAAAAAATGTAGTAAGACAATACCATGTAGCAGCATACCCTGAGACTCTACATGGTCAGGATATATTCTTATTTTTACTAATTTTAACACAACTGGATTCTGTTAGCTAATATGTAACAGAATATTAGCTGTGTTAATTGGCCTGTAATTATCTTTTCTTCTATCTTCCTCCTCCCACTCCTTTTGTCAAAGTTTCCTACTGTCAAGGCAGGTAATAATTCCAGGAGAATTAAAAACGAGTCCAGAGAAAAATTTAAGACAGATGAGGAACACAGCACTATGAATGATAATAACACCCCAAAATCTGTATCTTCCCTGAGAAAACCAACTCAAGGAACTCTCCAGAATGAGATACAAGATTTGGAGGCTACAAGTAGAAGCATTAGGAGTCTCAGAAGAATGCAGAAAAGGAAGCAGATAGAAGAAAATGGCTGAAAAAATACCAGTCAAGAATTTCCAAGAACTGGAGGTTAGGATATAATATAAGACATTAGGTTGAAAAACTTGCCATTGGGAGGTAAAAAATAAAAACAATGCAAGAAAACAGGCATGATAAAGAGAAAACACAAAATAAGATGGCAAATACAAGCCTGATAAGACAGTAATTATAATAAAGGAATGAAACTTCAACCAAAAGACAGACTCTCAGATTGGGGTTTCTTTTAAATCACAACTCAGTCAAAATCAAAGGTATGGAAAATATATGTCAGAGAAGCATAAAATGGAAGAAAGCCCATGTAGCAATTTTACTGTCAGATAGAATAGAATGTGAAGCCGAAGCATCATTAAGGACAAAGACAGAATCTGCCTACTTATAAAAGAAATGATGCAGAAGAAAAACACAACAATCATGGGAGTTTTATGAACCTAAAAATGTGTTCACAAAATGTGTAAGTAAACAAGTGACAGATCTACTGGGATGAATAAATCAACTATTTTCATTGCTAATTTAATATGCTCCCCATAGGAGCTGAAAAAAATTTAAGTAAATTATTAATAATGTTATATTACATATAATATGAAGACAACCCTCCCAGAAATGATGGAGAAAATGCAAACATACTAATTAATACTCACACATAGAACTTTAGAAACAGACTATCTGGTTTGTCTTAAGTACTCAGGAATATTCACAGATCTTGATTATTTTGTAACCTCAATGAAATCCTCAAAAAATTACCAAGAAGTTTATCAAATGATATTCTTACCTCAATGTAATAAAGGCAGAAATAAATAATAAACAGATAACTAGAAAATATGTTATATTTGATATATAATATATACAAATAATAACAAAAAGCAATGCGTGCTTTCAAGAAGAAATAATGAGAACTAAAAATCCTTAATGCATAATGACAAGAAAATAATGCATGCCAAAATTAAAGGAATGCATCTGAAAGTAATAGTGGGAAATTAAATGAGTTTTAAATACCTTTAATAAAAATAATAAAGATTTAAAAAGAAGCCAATAACTTAATTCATCAAGGAGAAAACCAAGAGAAAAAGCCAGATTATAAGGCAGAGAATAAAAACATGGGCAGAAAACAATGAACTGGAAAAGACAAAAAACAAACAAACAAAAAACAGACCTGATGAACAAACCACCAAATGGTGGGTGTTTTTGTTTTT